>WBMZ01007813.1:0-115556 GCA_013400975.1 Atrichornis clamosus | reverse complement strand
CGGGCCGGGGGCGGCCTCAGCGCCCGGGAGGAGCCGGGGGGAGCTGCCCACAGCGAGCCCGGAGCACGGGCAGGAGGGGAAGGGGCTGTGCTGGGGGTGTGGGGGGACACAGGAACGGCTCCGTGGGAAGGAGGAGCAGATAAACCCCCCCGGGTGTAGGGAATCGTTGTGGCAGCTGTCGCGGGCCCCATGGAGCTGCTCCCGGGCTCGGCCCTGTGCGCAGGGAGCGGGTGGCCGTGGCACCGTGTATTCAGTGCTTAGGAAATGCACCAGTTCCTCCTCCCCTTGTTAAATCCGAGCTGTAGTTGTGTGGTGCCGAGGACGTCCCGTGTCTTTTTGTCCGATAGCGCTTAAAGAATGCTGGACGTGATCCAAAATCCCGACATTGATTCACATACCTAATTAAAATAGTTCCAGAAGTTTGCTTTCGCAGTTGCATCCAGCCACTTCACTTTCACTATCTCATTTTGTTAGCATTAATTATTTGAAGTTTAATTTTCCATTCCTGAAAGTCGCCATAGCTCTCCTTGGTCTTTCACATTCTTTTCTCTTGCACCTTTGCTCTACAAAACCAGCTCCTATTGCCTTTTTAAGCTTTTCTATTTTGTGATTGTTCACCTCTTCTTTCCCAAATAACTTCATGAGTTGCCCTCTCTGTAATAAATGCGAGTTGTTGGCTGTTCTCTGCACCAAAAGAAGGTTTTTTGCTTGTTTGTGTAAATAACCCCAACCTGAATATTTCTGTTTGAATGCTGCTAAAAAAATAAGGGGATAATTTGCATTGTGTCCATATGAAAGAACTTAAGGAGACATATGGTGAAGTTGGTACAACTTTCCTTGTTATACCTGAATATTTTCTGTGTAAATAATTGTATCAAGAGCTTCAGAGCTGTTTCAGCACTGTCCTCGCACCTGAAAATTAAAGTAGCTCCGTTGCCACTTCTTCATATGCACTTGTAACACTTCTGTCTCTTTATAATTGCACAGGCAATGGAACCAAGTACAAATATTTGTGAAATGGACCTCAACGATAGGTATGAAATTTAACTTCTTAAGCTATGTGGTTAAATTGCTGTGTAATGTGGATGGTTTTACAATTAGTTTTAGACCATTAGTTGCTGAAAATCTGCAGGTTTTTTTTTTTAAATAAGTACTTAGTATCTTCACAGTGTTTGAAAACAATAACGTGTAGCTCACCTAACAGAAATAATCTTTAATGTTTTAACAACATTTTGTATAATTTAATCTGCCATATTTAGGTATATGGAACTTAATGAAAACTGTTTATTTTTGTGGTGTTTTCTTCTGAGCCCTTTTCTGACACAAATATTGCAAAATCTGTGAGAATTGTTTTATAGGCATAATGGTATTTAAACAATATATGAAGGAGAGTAAAAGTGTTTAGCAAGATGATTTAACTTTGTTGTCATGTTGTCTCAAAAGATATGTTTGAGAATTCAGAGATGTAGTTTCATTTTATTATTTTGTTTGAAGCTATTTAGTTATGACTGTGAAGTTTCAGGTAGCGTTGGCCTTACACTTTTATCAAGTTGTGGCTGCTGTCATGAGACTTTGTGGAAGTTTGTAACTCACTGCTTAAAAAAACCAAAGCAACAAAAAACTCGATACCTTGTTATGTCTTTGTTACTGTTTATCAATGGGGAGCAGGGCTCTTCAAAAACCGGGAATCACTTCGGTTGGGAGGAACACAACAGGGGTTTGATTGTTTCTAGTTAGTCCAGAAAGTACACGGTACAAATATAAGCATCAACTTTTGTGTTGAAGTGCGTTTTTTAAGGGTTGGAATATATTTCTTGGATTCTAAAAAGGAAAAAACAAAAGCTTAAACATACTTCTGCCTAAGGACTTCAGGAAAAAATTCCAAGAGCAGCATGGAAATGCTTTTGGCTGAAGCATGTGTTTTTACATTATTGGAAAAAATGCACAAACACTATAAATGATGAAAAAGAAAACAGAATTTTGAAATTGCTTTGTTTCCAGGAATGTTTATATGGATCTGTTTCTTCCTGTGCTTCATCCTTTCAAACAGGAGGTCACAGCATAGGGAAGATCCTTATTGCAAACCGAGGAGAAATTGCCTGCAGGGTGATGCGGACAGCGAAGAAAATGGGTGTGAAGTCTGTAGCAGTTTTCAGTGAAGCAGACAGAAATTCCATGCACGTAGCAATGGTGAAGTATTCATTAACTTTGTGACTGATTCACAACAGTATTTCTCAGTGATAACTTCCACGTGAAAGCAGATTTGGGTGCTGATGCAGCTGTTTTCACTTCTGTAGAGTTAATGCCAAGTTTTCCTTGAATGTATGAAAAGTTTGCCTGGTTGCTGTCTCAATACCTGACAGCTTTACAGAAAGTGCATTCAAGTTTGGCTCTCTAACTCTGGAAAGCTGGAGGTTAGAGAATAGACTCTGAATTTGGGGAAAAAAGGCAGAATTTGTTCACCCAGTTAAGCCTTTCCATAAGGAAAGGCAGTGACTTAAACTGCAGTCCGATAAATAATATATCTAGCTCAGAAATGCAGTGAAATTTGCTAATAAACAGACTGTGCTATATGTGTTTTTTGTGAAACAGGCAGATGAAGCATACTGCATTGGTCCAGCACCCTCACAGCAGAGTTACTTGGCCATGGAGAAAATACTGCAGGTGGCCAAGGTCTCAGCAGCACAGGTAGGTAGATCAGGGCCTTAAATTTCCTGTTACCTCCATGTCTTTAGTTCTTTATTTTTGCTTATCTTGCTTTTCCTTAACACATTACTGAAGTTTCTGAGTTTTCTAAGCTAAACTGATACAAAAAATACGCTAGTAACATTATTCTATTTTAGGCTATTCATCCAGGTTATGGTTTCCTCTCGGAAAACACAGAGTTTGCAGAGCTGTGCAAGCAACAGGGAATCATCTTCATAGGTCCACCTTCATCTGCTATCAGAGATATGGGTATTAAGAGGTATCTATTTCTGATTTGTTACTTGGTTATGCAATTTACAGATTGGCAAAGCTAATTTTGTTAACAAATGACCAGTTGCTCTGTAATTGTTTCATTCTGTCAATTTTGGTGGTATTTTTATGGTTTTCTTCAAAGGAATCAGGTCCAGGTTTATAGATTCCCATAGAGATATAAACGATCAAGATTGTTCAGTTATTGGGTTTTAGTAATTAAATAAGTAATGATTCTACTTTTCCAGAACTGGGGCACTGCAGTGTGAGCAATAGGTGAGGGTTGAGCAGTCAGATTGGATGTCTTGTATATTGGTCAAAAGAGCAGTGGAAAAGAAACACCAAATCATCAGGGTTATTGTGGCTCCTGTAAAATGGGGTGAGTAGTTTGTCACAGAGCATCTTATCCTTAGTTACTTTGATCAAAGAAATGCTTTCAGGATATGAAGCATAAACCAAGAACATAGAAATGAAGTTATTACTAACAGAGGAACTGTAGAATGGTAATTTGACAGAATTAATTTTTTTATCACCTCATAATATGAGAGTGAATTACCTCAGTAATTTAACAAGCTTTGCATGCATTTTGGAAGTGAGAGTTGTTACACTCAAGTGTTTTATGTGTGCTGTGAATGCAGCCTGTGTAATGAAAAGAGTTTTGCCTTTCTGGAACTTTAAATGTAGTTTTGGCAGGATACAGTGTTGTAGTCTGAAAATGTTAGGGTTTGGCCTCTATAATGAGGAAAGAACAGTAAAACTGAAATATGATCCTGCATCTATGTGGAGGGCTTGGAGGAAAAAATCCCTGTTTGAAGCATGTGATTAATTACAGTCCAATCCTGTGTAACCCACCTATGCATGTAGTCCTGTTGGTGTCTACTGTGGAACTGTTTTCATGAAGAGAATTCACATTGGGAACATTATACAGGTTTGGAGCTTAAAGTAAGAAAAAATATTATTATCATTCTAAATACAAAACTGTTCTGTCAAAGCACTTCCAAAGCTATAATGTCTGCTGCTGGCGTTCCTGTTGTTGAAGGTTATCATGGAGAAGATCAGTCTGATGAGTGTCTAAAGGAACATGCCAAGAGAATAGGATACCCAGTAATGATTAAAGCTGTTCGTGGGGGTGGAGGAAAGGTAAGGAACTGATCTGTTCATCACATGCTGTGAAGTTACCATGCCTCACTATCTGTTACTGAATATTCTAAAAGAAATCTGAAAACAACAACTGGAAAAGTACTTTTTGTTAAAATTTATTATTAATACCCAATCTAACACTATGAAATATTCCCTTTGATGTGCTGTCAGGCACAATATGAGTAGCTGGAATGAACTGGAAGAGTTTTATTTTAGTGGGTCTTCAGTAATCCACATAAACAGAAAAGTTGTCCTGTGAATCAGATGACTTTAAATTGTTACTCTGTGATAGCTTCTGTGACTTCTTTTGCTAACAGTTTTAAATGTTGCATAACAAGTGATTAAAAATACCATTTAAGTATTTGGTGTCTAGACACTTTTTAATGTGTGGTGAACTCCCAGCCTAAATCTGATCTTGCTCTGAAATACATGTCTATAAAAATTACATATAGAGAATTTAAATTCTTTCCAAAATAAGTGTATTTGTTTTGTAATAAATAAGATTTTCTCTGCCAACCTTGGAAAATTTCTGTTATATTTGAGAATAAAATTGAACTTTGTGATCACACGTATCAATGGAATGATAATGTCTACTTTTCACACTTCTTAAGGCACTTTCAGTGGGACTTAGTAGGATTATCATACTGGAAGTTGATACACAATTTTGCTAAGGTTTACAAAAGGAGGGAAAAGTTATTGTTAAGCTCATTTCTTGCTGTTTGTGTACAACAAGGATTTTCATTGTGTGCTGCATTTTTAAACATTTAGATTAGCTTTTTTCCTGTATTTTAGGGCATGAGAATTGCTAATTCAGAAAAGGAATTTCTGGACCAACTAGAATCGGCAAGGAGAGAAGCAAAGAAGTCTTTCAATGATGATGCAATGCTGATTGAGAAATTTGTAGATAATCCAAGGTGAGAAATAGAAGTTTCAATATAAACACTGTAATGTTTATTCTACTGTTAAATAAACATAGTTAGTTTAATTAGTAGGATGAAAATTGATCTTGTGTGTTTGATTTGCACTATGAAAGTTGTTAATTTGGTCAAAATTGTTTATAATGTGTTGAATTTCTTGTAGTGGCTTTATTTTAAATTACAGGAATTAAAATATTATTGCTTGGGAGACATGGCATGAGTGAACTTTCTAAAATTGATTTACATCTAGAAAAAGAAAAAAATAATATTTAAACTACAGACCTGAGTCAAGCTATGATGGTGTTTCTGCTGCTCTCAGGTGTTTTAAATTAGTTATTTAATCTTTCTCTAATTTGATATTTAAAACAGGAATTAGTCTTCAGCTCATGCCTGGCCTGTGAATCTGAACCAATTTTTTATAAAGAACTTCTCACAGAGGTCTGTTTGATACTCTGGTACTTTACATCTGTTTATCTTGAAGCATCACTATAAAGAAAACATTCATTGTAAAGAAACTGAGGGTCTGCTAATGCTGTTGGATGGGCACGAGAAAAAACTAATTCCTGGGGAATTTCTTGTGCCAGCATCAGAGGATTGTCAGAATGGTGAAGTATTTTTATTAGCTTTATACATAGAATAAAATTCTGCCAGCTAATAGTTGTCCTTTGAAATGGTGTTTTGAAGTAAGTGTTATTTCTGAGCCAGAGCTGCTGCTGTCTCTTGTGAATTGCTACATAGTAAATTATAAGGGAAATAATAATTATCAAATAATAGTGAAGTGGTTTTGCTTTTATTATGATAACTAATAAAGAGGCAGCAGCCTTCAGATACGTGTCTTGTTTATCCTGCAACCTATGAGATTTCACTGCAGTAGTTGGTATTAGGAATCCTGTTTCATTTAGGAGATTGAGTAAGCCTAAAAGTTGAAATCCTGCATAAGAGCAGCCTCACTTCTACATTTTTGCCATTTATTTGAGGGCAGACACTTAAACCTATAAGAAATCCTACTGAAGTGTACAAGTTCAAAGTCTGTTTGGGGCTTTATTGAAGTACATTAAAACATTTATTTTTATGGAACAGGCATGTTGAAGTCCAAGTATTTGGTGACCAGCATGGCAATGCAGTGTATTTGTTTGAAAGAGACTGCAGCGTGCAAAGGAGGCACCAGAAAATCATTGAAGAGGCACCAGGGGTGAGCAGAAAGTTCTTAATAATATTTTTTATGGACTGAGATTTAAAAAGTAACTGCTAACCCCCACTGAATTTCTTTAGTGGGTAATAATTTATATGTAATTCTCAGACCTGTTTTGATTTTGCTGCAGAAAATGTTCTAATTGAAAAAAATACACTCTTTAGAAAAATGATTCTCAAGGAAATACTATGTAGATTTCAAGTATAACATAGATAAGGGTTTCACTGAAGTTGTTAAATACTGTAAAATATTAATGCGTACTAGGTTTAATATCACCAGACTTAACAGTTTATAATCTTTTTATTATTATTATTATTTGCAGCCAGGAATTAATCCAGAGGTTCGAAAGAGACTTGGAGAAGCTGCTGTCAAAGCAGCTAAAGCAGTGAATTACGTGGGAGCAGGTAAGTCTGTGGAGGTATGGCTTTTAGCTTGATGAGACTTTAAGTCTCAGGCAAGTGGCATCTGATTGTTTGAGAGTATGACACACTTCCTCCAATTTTTTTTAAGTTTAAGCAAGTAATCATGTAGTTAATTCTGATGTAATTACAGATTTAAATTAGCATAGCTGAGGTCAAGACCAGTGGCAGCTGAAGGATAGAAAGAAAAAATTTCAAAGCAGACAATTTAATCAACTAAACTGTTGTTGGAAAGTGAGCATTATGAATCAGTAAGTTTGAGCTGAGCAAGGGAAAAATAAATTCTTTCAGCATACAAAGGATAATACTTTATGTGCAAACAGTAAAGCCTTTAAAACAAAAACACAACTCACTGTAAAGTCCACACCATTTCCCAGAAGAAAAACAGTCTCCTAAAATTATTTGTAACTTTGTTTTCTCACTGCTTTCTCTGGATATTTGTTGTAAAAACATATTACGTGCCCTATAAATATTCACAATGCTTTAAAGGGTCTTCATGCACTTTTTGAAGTGCTAATGAAATGCAGTTCTTACTGTAGAGGAGAATGGCTACTAAACAACACGGGTTATGTAAATGTACAAGGAAACAACCCTTCTGTTTTCAGACCTCAATTTTGTGACCCTTTTAGATAATTTGTGTAGAATTTAGTGAAATTCAGTGTGTCTAATCCTGGCATAACTGAATTAAGTGTCTTAGGTATCCATTTACGGAAAGGACACCTAAGATGCTCTTTGGTGAAGTGTCCTTTTGTTAAATACTTCAGGAACAGTTGAATTTATTATGGACTCCCAGCATAATTTTTACTTCATGGAAATGAATACCAGGCTGCAAGTAGAACACCCAGTCACAGAGATGATCACTGGAACAGACTTGGTGGAGTGGCAACTTAAGGTGAGTGTTATTAATTGATTTTATGTGTGGAGTCTTCCTGAATGGGAACAGTGCTCTGTGACACTGCCTGTGAGAGACCAGATGAGTTTCCAGATCCTCATCTCCTGCTCAGCTGACAGGGTAGAGTTTCCCTTGCTCCAGAGGAACATCTTGGATTGCTGTATTTGATGTAGAGTATTGTGTAGATGCTCTGAATTTCAACCAGTCTTCTCCCAGCTGTGTAGAGGAAAAACATTTTGTAAAGTGTATTTAGAGACATTACAGAGAATGTGGAAAGTGGGAGGAGTAGGGTCCTCATCTTTTCCTTGCTATGCTGAAAGTTTTTTAAAACTCTAGTTCAAAAGTGTCTCTGACCCCAAAATCATTCTTAGATCAGAATGTAGGAGGAAAAAATCTTCACAAAAACATATCTGGTGTTATACCATTATAGCCACATTCTAAAATAAATGTATAGTAGTGTGGACTGGAAGCAGGCGACTTCCTCACACTCCCAATTTGCAGAGATTACTCACATGTTCAAATGATAACAGGAGATTCTGGACTTAGGGAACTTGAAATAAAAACCAGTTCTTGTTGGATAAATCCAAAAGCGAGGACAGCACCTTAGGTAGTGTGAGCTTAAGGGTGGGGGAGTATTTAGTGTAATCAGAAAGAAAATTAAAATGGCAAATGCTGATGGAAAAAGAAGGAACATTTGTCTTCCTGATCTGGGAGTGGAAATTGAGCATTGAATGCTGAGTTGGAGCAGGGGTCAAACAACACTGGAAGAAAGAGAAGGTGGAAAGGTTCAGTGGTCTTGGCATGTGACTTAATGAGTCTATAGATAAAAAAATGTGTGTCAGTTCTTGGAGAGATTAATTTTGTAAATCTGTATAGTAACTGCTCTTTCTTTGAAGACTTATATTCCTCTCTCTTTGCTGAAATCCATAGTTTGGTGGCAGAAGGCAGAGTATGGAAAGCCCCTGACATTACAAGAGAAGATGAAATGTTACTACGGTTTTTTTAATAGGAAATTGTATTTTCCCATGTAGCTGAAAATTGTGGTAATAAAGAGTCTTGTCTCTGCTTAACTGCAACAGGCTTTTTGTTATTATTTTGTCCCTCAAAGCTCTGTTTTTTTCAGTCTCAAACAGATGTGTTGCTAGTCTCTGCTGCTATTCCTGTTTTTGTAATGTGAATTCCTTTGAGTAATAAAATGATGTTTCTTTCCCCATGAAAGGTTCCTTGTTAGAAATCTCCTTAGATAAACATTCCCTTAAATGTAGAGGTCCCACAGTCTACAGAAGAATCAATAGTATGTGCTGGTAGTGCTTGCTGCCAGTAACCCATTTTGTAATCTGCTTTTGGAGCAATTTTTGTCTAATAGAATCTTGTCGTAGGTGACCAGACTTCAACTTAAATATATAATTACTTTTTGACATAACCAGTAGAAAAAGATTGTACTGTTTTTCCCTTTGGTTTTAGCTGTCTGCAACATTAGGTGGTAAATTTACACAATAATAATTCAAAATCCTCTGACTGGTGACTTCCAGGGAAAAGGAAGGAGTAACTTCAGAATTAGCTTTTTATGATCTACCACTTTTTTTTTCTTGTGCTTTTTTTAATGTGCTTTCTACTTGTTCATGTGTAGAAGAAAGATATTTGATGTTTCATACATTGGCACTCCAGAATATTGATCCCGCATTAAAGAAAAAACCTGTTGTTTTCAGGTTGCAGCAGGAGAGAAGATTCCCCTAATGCAGGAAGAGATCCTGCTCCAGGGCCATGCATTTGAAGCTAGAATATATGCTGAAGACCCTAATAATAACTTTATGCCAGGAGCTGGGCCATTGTTGCACTTATCCACCCCACCCGCTGATCGTTTCACCAGGATTGAGACTGGAGTCAGACAAGGTAGAACTGAAGGCAGTGATGTAATAAGAAATAATTAACATCAAGAGCTTTTCTTTGTAAGCATTTTCCTCTTTGGCCTAAATAAGTTTGTTTGACAGGGTGTTGTTATAAAGACAAATCTCTACAGAATTATTCTTCCTTGTGATTTTCCCATGTATTTTTGGTCAATCACTGAATATTTTATTTACCTCTTTATTTACCTATACCCAAATTAACGTCCATTGGCTCATGGTGATGATAACTCTTCCCACAATTTAGCAATCCTGCATTCTGATTTCAAGAAAAAAAATTGAATTTGAGTAGTTTTACCTCTACAAAAGTTTACAAAAAGTCTGTACTGAAGTAGTCCTTGAAATTAAACTGCCAGGTTCCATCATCATGTCCTTAAAGAACTTTAATCTTTCGAGAAATGTGGCCACGAATCGTGCCTAAATTGGATGCCGTATGGTGTCCAGTACTTTGCACTACCAGCTTTCAGAAATACGTGTTTTAACGTTACAGCACTTCTGTTTTGTTGGCGTGTTTCAGGTGATGAGGTCTCCGTTCACTATGACCCGATGATTGCAAAGCTCGTCGTTTGGGCCCAGGACCGAGCGGCCGCGCTCAGGAAGCTGCGCTACAGTTTGCACCAGTATCATGTACGTGCAAGGAACCCCGTGGGATTTCACATCCTGAGCTATCCAAATATGCATCAAATACCACAGTAAAGCAAAAGTGGTTTCTAAGAGGGAGCTTGTGTTGCCACTACCCTTTCAAATTCATTAATTGTTTGCAGAAGTTGTGTTTTTTCCTAATATGCAAACTGTTTTCACTGGTGGAGTGAGTAGAAATAAGTGGGATGTCCGGTTTTACACACAGGTTTTTAAGTTTGTGGTGTCTTCACTTGGATGATGCACCTGGGACTTTGTAGAAGAGTAAGGCTAAACAACAACATTTTCAATTGTAGTGTGAGCTTTCTCAAACTTATAGGAGTTCTTAGGTGGAATTTGCGTCAGACAATGTTTGCTTGTAATTTCAAATTTCTAAAAACAACTAAATTTTTAGACTATACATGTGGTAAAGAAATATGCTGTCAGTTCTTTTTAAGAAACATTCCATTTTTCCCCTATAGAAACTACAGGTATTATATCTGTTTTCAAAAGCGGAATTCAGAAGGTTTGACTTGAGGTGAGACTGAATATTACTTGTGCAGAATTAATTTACACTTCTAAATTAACAACATGAGTGTGACTGAGGTACTGAAAATGTTGGGCCCCTTATTGTTTTAGCTAAAAGTGAAATGTACTGCAAGGGAAAAATATAAAAGAATTCTCTTGCTTTTTACAGAATTTTCTTAGCATTTCTGTCAGTAAATGTTGGCAGCATAACAGAATTACCAGTTTCACTGATTTCTCTAAAATAATTATGTTGTTTGCTTAGGTGTTTTTCAATAAAGGAAAGGGATAGTATGCAGTAAATTTAAAAGTCCCTCTTCCCACTTGTTACTATTAAAAGTTCAACTATGAGATACTGAAACTGTTGTAACTCAGTTTTAATAAGAATCGCTTGTCAAGTTAGAAATGTTCTTTTAAATGCTCAGAGCATGATTTTCCAAAACAGTAGGGTTTTTTCCGAAATTACTTCCCACTGCTATTACTGGGAAACTTTCCTCAACTTCACAGTGGACAAAGGCAACATTTAGAAAACAGAGTGCTTTTAAGAAGGCAACTCTTGGGTTTTTTGTTTGGCTTGTTTTTTATTTTTCTTTTTACAGTCAATGGTTTAATTGATATTAAAACAGACCAGTTGAACAAATGACATTTTATTGATAAACTTTGTTTTAATGATGCTATCTGAAAAAATATTCATCTCTTATCTATGCATAAGTTGAGCAGAAAGCTGCATATTCATAACTCAATTTGGCAATATGCTTCTGTTTCTTTACAGATTGTAGGATTAAGCACTAATATTGATTTCTTACTGAGCCTGTCAGGACACCCACAGTTTGAGGCTGGAAATGTGCACACTAATTTCATTCCTCAATACCATGATGAACTATTTCCAACCAAAAAGGCAACTCCACATGAAGTTATGTGTCAGGCAGCTCTTGGGCTCATACTGAAAGAGAAAATGCTAACAGATGCTTTTAGAGATCAGTCAGATGGTAAGGATCATTGTTTTGTTTTGTTTTATTTTCTGAGCTGATGTGCAATTATTTAACTTGCATGTTCTTTCTTTGCCCTACATTGTGCCTGCCCAGGGTTCTGCATTCTGGCATCTCAGATATTTACACACAGAGCAGGCTATAACTTTTGTTAAGGGACAGATATGGAATGTATCAGCACTGTAATGTACTTGCCAAAGCACTGCAGACAGGCACTATCTGAAAAACCTTGGGATTCATGGTCAGTGACACTGTGAGCTCTTTGCTCTTGACAAGCACAGTGACCTTCTGCCTCTGATATTCCTACAGTTGGCCCAAGGTCTTCAGACATAAAACTGACTCTGCTCAGAGTGGGAGAGGCCGTGGGGGTTAAGGGAACCTTCACCTAAAGGTTAATCAGAATCTGCTATGATATAGTTGAATTCCCATGCTTTCTGGTCCTGCTCAGGGATGTGCTCATGGAAAACAGCCATGCCCTTCTTAGTGCTTGTTGTGCCTTTTTTCTGTAGGTTGCACAACATCAGTTTATTCAGTGTTGAAGATTGAGGGATTGTCACCCTCAGTGACTGCAGCGGTTCCCCAGTCTTTTATGTGCATTATAAATATATAAATATGATGGTAGTAACAGTGGGACAGTGATTTTAAGGTGTAGGTTCTAGGTATTGTGTTTTGCCAAAGAAGAATGGAAATAACATATCTGTCTATTTTGTGTTTTAGATAAATTCTCACCATTTGCATCCAGCACAGGTAGAAGAATAAATATATGTTACACTAGAAAGCTGTCTCTGCTGGATGGGGAAAACAGTAAGTTAATAAAGAAGTGTGTGGAAGGGAGGTACTTGATGGATAAAATTATTTCAACTGATAATTGAAAATTCAGGCTAAGGAACAGCAAATAGAAGCAGTATGAGTTTTATGCAATTTAAGCTGGGAATTCATAGAATTGCATGTTTAATCCACACTGTTAGATCTTGAGGACATGTAAGCCAAATTCAAATTACTACTAATGTTCATCATTTAAATGAAAAAGGTTGATATTTTAAAAAGAGATGAGTGCCATTGACTTTTTTAAAACTTCATTTTGGTGTGAAAGTGTTCAATACTTTTTTCCATCACAAAGCTGTTTTCTGTCCAGGTAACTTAATCCAGATTTCAGAGCATAATTTCAGGTGCTCACTTTGAAAGAAAAATTGTCTGCAATTCAGTATGAAATCTGCAGTGGGTAGTAAGCTAATCTGAAAATACTTTTCTTGGTGATGGTAGATCTCATTCTTATCAAGAAAGACTTGATATTGCTTATATGTCATCATTCTCTAGATACTATAAATAAATCTACTCACATACATATTTGGTTTTATTGAACAGTTGTGGATGTAGCTGTAAGCTACAATCAAGACGGGTCATACAAAATGCAGGTACAAGTACAATTTTTTTCAGATATTTCATTAGATAAACTAATCCCTTTCTTGTAGATTTTTCTTAGTATTAACTGTTACTAAAGTTGCTTGGTGATTACAGATACAGGCTTCTATTTTTAGTTTGCTTGTAGCCACTGCTATAGACTGTTATTTTGACCTGAAATTATCTTTGCTAGATGCTGGATTGGCATGGAAAAGCTATTAAAATGCTTCTGAAAATAAGGCTAAGAAAAATGTTTGTACTGTCAGTATTTAAAGGTCTTGTTCTTTATTTTCCACTTTTTAAAATTTGTCTGTCTAAAACATGGGAAGTCAGACTTAAATCTACATTTAAAAAGACTTTTTTTCCACAGGACTCCTGTTTTATTCTGTGCATGAGATGGATCTCCTGTGGGATAAATAAAAACTTTCTAGAGCATTATCTGCAAGATAACATTTTATTTTGAAGATGGAAGTTGGAGAGTGATTACCAAATGAGATGAGGAATCTTCTGGTTAGATGATTGAATGATACCCCATAGAACTGGCTTCTGTGTTCACGCTATAGAGCTCCTATAGTATACAGCTCAAGATGCCTTAGACTTAGAAAATTTTGTGTGTGCACATGTGATAGTCTCCACTTGTGGCTTATGGGAGTTGTGTTTTGCTGGGTGTTGAATATCCTTCTGGCATCACCTGTAGTTGAATGTCTTTTTTTTTTTTCAGATTTGGCACTCAGAATGCATACTCAAGAATGCAGTCTCTCTGTAGTTCTGCTTCTTGTTTTAATATTCAGAACAAGGAGATTAGGAGAATAAGTATTTATGAGCTGCTTAGACTGTAAAGAGATGAGTGTACTAAAAAAATAGGGATAAAACTACTGTGCTTTCAAGAGTATAACAACATCTTGGGTAACTTAAACCCTTATTTCTACTGATATGAAGATTGAGATAACCCATATACCTCCAGTAATACCCAGGTTGAGTGTATTGATTGCATACATAATGCCCAACAGCTTTTACATTGGAGGCTTATCTCAAAAGAAGTTGTGTCAGTAAAAATAGAGGCTAGAAGGGATGTAGGGAGGGATTTGTGGAGGGGAGTGCAACTGGGGAGAATGTAGACTCCTAGGGAAGGAAGAATTGGGGTTGACATGGAAGTGGAGAGAAGCTGAATATAAGGGATGTAAAAACATAATTGGAAGCTAATTATGAGGAGGACAGTGCATCTGGAGTGTTACAGAACTTGTCCTGAGGCAAATCAAGTAAAGCAGGTTGCTGGGCCATAGAACTGGCAGGCACCTAGTGCTCAAGCAAACAATTTTCTTCTCATAGGTCAGTGTCAGATCAACAGTTTCCTTTCAAGGCAAGCCTTCAGTGGAAGAAGAGTATGTGACTAGATAAATGAAGATTTGAGTTTGATTTCTATTCCTACCATCCTGAAAGACCAGCAAGTCTCTGATTCTTTGCTCAGTGATGTTAGAAGTAAACATATCAGTTAAATGTGATGCACTTAACGTTTGTAGACTTACAGTCTTTCTGTGCTGCAGTTGTGGTAGAGGTGCAATTTCCATTGATGCAGATGAAGGGTTAGTCACAACTAAATGACCTTTCCATTTGGTCTTTCTTTTGCAGATTTGGTGTCTAACTGATACTGTTTCCATTACTGCACTGCTTCTTTGTAGGTTTATTGAGTATGTTGTAGTTCTTGTATTGCAAGCTTCCAAGACACAGGATGTTACCTGGTTTGGAAAGCATTGTGGAATATGATGTCAGCTGGATAGTATGGATTTTTCAGTTTGAAGAAAATCAAGATGCTCAGACAAATTCAAAATATTGGATTTTAGTAGCATCACTAAACTGAATATTCTGGGGGGTTTTTGTTTTGTTTTCTTGAGAAATAGTATATCTTTAAGATAAAAATTGTCCTGGGTGAACATATTAATTTGCTGAGCTGTTTGTATTGGATACAGAACAGACTCTTAACTGAAAAATATAGAATACATAAGATTTAAATTTTTTTTTTTAATTCCAAAATTGTCTATGAAGAATCACAGATTATGAAGGTACAAATACTATCTTTTGGTTTACTGCTCATGAAGGGTTAACCTTTGTCCTTATAAAAGCATTTAACTTTCAGATTCAAGATAAAACGTTCCTGATTTCTGGAGAGATCTTGAAAGAAGGTGATTCACTTTACTTGAGGTCTTCAGTAAATGGAACGGTGTGTAAGTCCAAATTGGTCATTTTGGACAACACCATCTATCTCTTCTTTCCGGTAAAGTTCCTTTCTTTGTCACCAAAAGTTTAAAATTTCAGAATTTTATCCATATGAGTAAATAATATAAATTGCAATAGAATGTGAAAGAGAATCACAATTTCAGTTTCTTACTTTGATCTATAATGTTTTGATACTTATTGAATTTATAATTAGAAGTTTGTTGTTTAAGGTCAGTGAGCAAGAAAATTAATTACTTTTAAAAAGGTAAAATACAGTTAGGTAAATCAGAATTGGAAATGATGGTTTAGGAGGGGGAGAAGACAAAGTATTAAAATTGTCAGGTATTTAAGTTTGTCATAGAACAGTAGCAATTACTTCAAACTGACAATTACTTGAAAGTGCTTGTAACTGGTATTTTAATTTCAGTTACATTTTAAAAATTATATGACAAGAAATAAACCTGAGGAAGGATAACTTCAACTAATATGAAAAAATGGAATTACGAGTTACCATGGCATTATATATGTTGCATATGTGCAAATGCAGCAACCTGCCTGCCCCTTGTGCAAGCAGCCTTTATGCGTTTTCCAAAACCTGCTGTGCTGTTGCTGCATGAATAGGGAAGGTACAAATCCAGGGTTTGTACAAAGATCCACGTGCAGCTGCTTTTTCACAGGTGTTGTTCCTTCCTTGCTGGTTCTTAGCAGCAGCAGGTGTGACTCTCGAGGCTTTAGACACTGGCAAAGCAGTGACCACGGTGGCAGTCCTTCTGCAGCCCTGACCCCAGGGGTCTGCCACCCTCACAGCTGTCTGGTTTGCCTAAGGCTGGCTCTGTTCTTTCCCCGTATGCCAGCACGTCTACTGGTGCTTTTATTTCATGTTGTTAACTCACCTGTCCTGGATTTTCTTTCTGTAGGAAGGCAGTGCTCAGATTGGCCTCCCTGTGCCCAAGTACTTGTCTGCAGTGAGTTCAGGGGCAGAACAAAGTGGTGCTGTAGCACCCATGACAGGCACAGTGGAAAAGGTAATTATAACAATATGGGTGGAAATGAATTCTCCAATATATATCCAAGTTCACTCTTCCAGAAATGGTGGTTCTGTACTGCCAGGAAGGAATCGGGGCCAGAAGCATCAGTGCTGTGTGACTTCTCCTGATTGGGAAAAGCCCTGTTTACTCTGAGTTTTCAGCAGCCACCCAATTGTTTTTAAGGCTTCCAGTCTTCTTTCTCTAGAGCTCTGGAGTTCTGAACTAATGCTACTGCTTAACTAATTTTTTCTTCATCTTAATTACTTAAGTTGAAGCTCCCTGAAGTGTTACAGACTGTTTGATTCATTCCATCTAAGGAAAGAGTGAGATGCTAGATGCACTTGCAGAAAAAGAAATACTCAAAAATGCCTTGTTAACCGTGTGTTTATTTATTTTTCTTTAGTTCAGCAAGTCTTGTGTATTTCTCTGTGCACTGGTAAAGTTTCAACACAAAAGGGGTTTCCAGGAGAGTTCAGTGGTTAAAGGATTCTGCTAGCAATAAAAAAGCACGAACCCTTTCAGAGGGTGGAGTACATGGAACGTGGATATCTTACATACTGAGTGAACACTCTAAATCAGAGTTGTTGTTGAAAAATGAGGTGGCTTTTGCCATCTGGATGCTGTTTTAAAGACTTTAGGGACTGGCTCCAGGAAAAGGTTCTGTGCTTTCTCAAAATAGAATTGCTTAAGCCCAGAAAGGATAGAATCTCTTGCAGTGTTTCTTCTTTGTTAGGTAAATGGCTTCCTGGTCAACCTGTCAGCTGGTACTGAACCTCCTTCTGTAGGCTCTGACTTCCCTTAAGAAAATTACCTGGAACTATTCCCTGTCTAGAGAACTCAGATACCCAGGTCAACAATAATAATATGAGGCTGTTTTGCAAAACGAAAATCACTCTGGATTGTGCTAGTTAAGATCCAGCTGATGATTTTTAATGACTGATATGAATGATTTTTTTTCCCCAATTTTCTCTTGAATTGCAGGTGTTTGTGAAGGCAGGGGATAAGGTTCAGATTGGAGATCCTCTAATGGTTATGATAGCTATGAAAATGGAGGTAAGTGACATATGACTGAGAAAAATCTGATCATAATTTAAGAATTTTTGGTTGCATTATTGAAGCATAGTGTAGAGCGTAGAGTGCAGCTTGCAGATGTCAGTATCACTTCATCTGCTGTAAAATGAGTGTTGTGTCTGACTAGATTTTAGAGGATTATATTTGCTGTTATTTTACTAAAAAATGATGATTATATAATCCATGGTATTCTGCATCTGTTTTAACATGCATTTGGTTAGTGTTGTCAGGCCTTCTGTCCCTCCTCTCCTTCGACTTTTCTAGCAGAAAACTGTCTTGGTTCATCTCTTGCTCAGTGGTTGTGGAAGAAGCATATGGATGTCTGCAGTTACTTCAGGCAGAGATTTAGCTACTGGGGACTTTGTAAAAATGCACAGGATTCTTTTTGTGCATAATCCTTTTATTATTATTACTTACATAGAGTTTTATGAGGAGCACACTAAAGATTCTGTGTAATTATCCACATAGCATTCAGTGGAGTAGCATTTTAGCCATTTTGTCTTGTCACAGTGCTTGACTGTGGCTCAGATTGCTTGAACTGCTGTTTTTGTAGCCTGAACTGGTTTGACTATTAGTTTAAAATAAACCTGAGTTTGTAGTAGCAGAACTAACAATGTTGAGAAAATCTGCCTTTTCATTATGTTCTTTTTCAACTTACACTCAAATTACATGAAATAAAATAACTGTGCACTAAAAAAAACCTACACCCAAAATTCTTTGCCGTTGGATGCTAAATGTGTTTATGCCTCTCCAGCTGAGATTGAGTGACATTATTTATTTTTTTAAGTGCTATTGAAACATAAAATGTAAAATTTTAGATGCAAATTATTATTTGAGACTTTGCTTAAATGTGAGTATTTAATATCTGATATTAAATGCTTTGATATTAGACTAACCCTATGTATAAGACTACGAAGAAACAAAGCTACAATATAAAACTAACCTGGTACAATAACAAGCAGACCAGTTTGGGGGTTGGTATGTAAGCATGCTGTTCCTTTACTGTAATTAGTAGCTGTATTTGTATTTCATCTGCATTTTGCCAAATATCTGCTCAGTAAAGACCCCTTCTGGCCAGAAAACAAAAATATCTTTAGTAAATCTGCAGATTTCTCTTAAGGGAACAAATCTGCTCTATGATTAACATTTTGGATTATTTTTCTCCCCTGTATACTTATCAAATATTCATGAGAAAATAAAACTTGAAAATGGACTAGGATAATGTTTTAAAAGAAGGTTTAAAATAAAAATGTGTCAGAGGAAGGAATTAAATATGTTCAGTTCTAATTGCACTGAAGAGTAATATTAGCATTTGCTGGAGAGAGAGAGAGGAGGAAAAAATCCAGGTGCTCTGCTGTTTCACTCTTGCTCTGTTTCTGTGCAGCACACCATAAGGGCTCCCAAGGCAGGAGTGATAAAAAAGGTTAATTTCCAAGAAGGTGCCCAGGCCAACAGACATGCTCCACTTGTTGAATTCATGGATGAAAAGGCTGAGTCAAAGTAAAATTCAAGGAAGGTGCATTTTATTTTTTCTACTTTGCTGATCTTCTCCCAGAAGAAGATTTCTTCATATTTTCAGCAAACTGTTTTGATAGATTGGGGAATTGGTTTCCTCTGCACTTCCTGCATAGTTTGACTGCAAATTATGCTGACTTCACTGAAATGGGGGTATCATTATCCTGTAACTGTATTTATAACTTGTGGACCTATGTGATTGTTGTTCAGTGGTTGTTTGCCTGTGGAAAGGCATTAGACTGGAAGAAGATGTGGAACTCTGAATGGACTGGAGAGGTTCGTAAGGACTGTAAGGTACAGATAGGTTGGGTTCTTCTGCCTACTTATTCACAGCTGCCTTTTGTCCCTTAAATATGACAGGATTGATTTGAAGGAAGTCTGAAATACAATTGTTTTATTTTCTGGCAAAATTCCTGTTTGTGGCTTATATTTTTGCCTTAATAGGGAATTCAGGATTGTTCCTTTGCCCAGAATCCCTCTTGAACATTTCTGGTGCATCTCTTTTTCCTGTTTACCTCAATGAGTAGTGAAAATTTGCATTTCAAAAATTATTTTAATATACCTCAAAATATCTGATACAAAGCATTTTTCAAATACATTTGCTACACTAATCATATTTGGCATGTACTGCTTTCCAAAATTACCATTTGAACTTTAAACATGAAGTAGTAACAGAAAGATAAGCTTATTTAATACTTAGTGTGCCAAAATACAATACTGACTTCAAAATCTTTATTACTGTTCCCATATTGTTCATGTTCTAGTATATTACTTATTGGCTGGAATGAAGTACACCAAAGTCTTTATAACAACATGAAATATTACTAATAATAGATTTTTTTTTTTGGTATCTGCAGGATTTCAGAAGGGAAAATTGATAGGTTTTTGGATATGCAAAGAAAATATTTCTCTGACTAAGCATACTTATCATTTTCCATAAATTTATTTTAACTTATTTTAAAAGCACCTTCGAGAAACAAGAAAAGGGAAAGATAAAATGTTTTGTTGCAAACTTTCGCTGTCTTCACCTTTCAGTTGATATGAAGTTCTGTAATCATGTGAAGTTTTGATATGCTAATTTAATTCAATAATATGGTTTATACTGCAGAAAGGAACAAATCAGATGCTGCAGTGATCCCAAACCTGTAGTTAAATCTGTGCAAATGGATCCTTACCTGAAATCTCATTTCTGAATCAATAAACAGTATCATGGGGAATTCTCTGATCTGCTTCTCTAATTGTGCAGCCTTGCCTGCAATGCAGGAAAAAACTTGTAAAAAAGCAATGGCTCTGGATGATCTGTGTATTAAATGCATATTGTAATACTTGTCAATTTTCCTTTTAATCCTATAGCCACCTAGCAAATAATTAAATTCCAGTGATCATAGTGCAGAATTTTGCCACAGAGATTTTTATTTACTGCCAAATAAAAATTAAGCGTAACTTTGAATGTTTGTTTTCATTTTTCTCCATTTTGTTCTTTCCTTGGTTGCTTCTGTTCATGCATTAGATGAGAGGGTTTTAAGCTGTTTCTGTATCATCTGATGATGAGCACAATCTGCAGATGACATTTAGGAGGCAGCAATCCAGACAGTTGTGATGGGTTTCACTGCAGGTAAGGTTAGTGACTTGTTTTATCCAGAAATGGAATCTACATATAGAAACATGAGCTCAGTCCTGAAGAGACTCAGCAGCTTGGCATTTCTCTCTCTCTGTGTGACACGGCTGTGTTTCTAGACCTACTTTGCTGCAGTGAATCTGTACCAAAACATTAAAACTCCCAGCATGAGGTTCTCTGCTCGCTAGGTCTGCACAGCCTGGCTGCACACAGCCAGTGCAGCAAGAACACGTTCCCTGGAGGCTGACAAAATGTCCTCCCTTAGGAACGAAGGGAGACAGATAATCTCACCAGTTTTAATTTTCCCTCACTTCTGAAAACTAGCTGTTAGGTTTTTATCTCTGTAGGTTTCTACTGAGATTGATTTTTCAAAGAGTGATGGATTTGTTTATCTAAGAATAAAATCTCTTGCAGAAGTCACCTTCACAATTTGCACACTTGAAATGTTTTACTGCAATGTGATTTAATTGAACTTAGAGATGCTCAAAGAATTATTAAAGGTAGGTTATTCCTGTAACAGTATTTTAATTTACAAAATATTCAGAAATCTTTGGTTTATTACAAATAAATTCTTGTGTTATGACTGTGAATTGATAAGAGCCCTTTGACAGTAACATAGCTGTTACTAAATTGTTGCCTCTAGAATACTTAGTGGTAGACTAAGAAAGAAATTGTAATTTTTTTTAAATGCAAGATCTTAGCATTTGGGCTGAAGGGATAATCTCTGCCAGTAATTTATCATCAATGTACCTTTTCAAATAGTGCTGTAGTTCTGAAACAAGACATGGATGTTATAGAACAATGAATCTGAACTGATTCCAGTTGTAATGGTTTTCTTTTGCTGCCAGAGGAGAAAGGGGGTTGTGTCACAGGATATAGAGTTCAGCCACAGTTGACGGTCTACAGGACAGAACATTGGTGTTCTAGACCTGGGCTTCTGTGAGGCAGGATCAGGGAGTAACACTCTCCATGAGGCTGCTGGTCAGCTTCTTGGATCAGGTGTGGATCATCCTGCCTGGCAGTGTGAATGTTACCAGACCAAAATGAGAGCCCTTTGTAAACTTTAGTTAAGCCCCTGTAGGGATCTCTGTCTTGCACTCTCCAGCTGCTGCCAAATCCTATGGCTTATACCCAGGGAATATCTGTGGTGCGGAGCCTCAATCCATGCTGAAGCAGTGATTGGGACACAGGGACTGGAAAGCAGGAGAGCAGGACTGTGTTCTTGTTTCAGCCGCTGACTCACCGTGACTTCAGGCAAGTCACTTGGTAGATATTTGCCTGTGTTTCCTCCTATTTAATGAGGTTGATGGCAATCAAAACACTGCAAAATTTGTGGACACAGTGATTTATAGAAAATTTTCTATGATTGTTGGTAAAGTTGTAATTTCAGATGTAGACTAATTCTACTTGTAAGGGGTTTTTATTAGCCTTTTATACAGAAAATATCAATACCATAGTCATAAAGCTTCCGGTGTGTATGGTATCCTTTGTTGTAATGATTGTGCTAGCTAGTTACTAGAAAATCCTAGCTTCAACTCTTCATGTTGATTAAAAAATGAATACTCAAGTGTTGGCAGGACCTTTAAAATTTAGTCAGTGATAGGGAAAAGTTGATCTGGGCACACAATTCTTTTATTAAAGCAACTTGTACCTATTTCAAAGGACATTTCAATCAGTGCACTATCACAGGTATATTCATTTCTGTTGCTAATCCTCCTTTTTGATCAGATCAGGAATTGTCTGTGTTCTTTTTGTAAAAAGCCCAACAGTGCTGAGCAGAATGTGTTTACTGGACAATCAATGGCAATTGATTAAGGTCTGAACTACAGCTTTTACACAAGGTATATTCTCAACAGATACTTCAACTTCTTGTACAGTTATGTTCCAAATATAGATTTTTACACACAAATGCCTCACAGGTAAATATCATGCAGTGCCTCCTATAATACTGGGGCATAGCCATCTGCCCAAGAATTCCATTTGGAAAATAATATATGCTACTGAATGCTGTATTAAAAAATCAATATTGCAGAAGTTGATAATTGAAACCTTGGCATTTATTTTTATGTGAACTGATTGAATTTCTTGGAAGAAGAAAGCCTGGATTCTAAAAGCAATTTTATGAGACATTTGATGTTATCTTAAAACTTGTTGATTATACAATGAATTCATGCTAAAATAAACATGGATATTCTGGCTGAATACTCCATATTTTTTATTATAGCAGTAATAGGCAAAACGTGTCTGAGTCCTGCTGGGTTTTAAAATCGTAATGGTTGCTGGATTTTAGCTTTAATCTGTGTCCTGGTTTCAGCTGGGAGTTAACTTTCTTCCTAGTAGCTGGTACAGGGCTGTGTTTTGGAGTCAGTGAGAGGATGATGTTGGTAACTGATTCAGTTTTAGTTGTTGCTGAGTATTGCTTACTCTAAGTCAGGGCTTTTCCAGTTTCCTGTGCTCTGCCAGGGGGCAGGTGTACGAGGAGCTGGGAGGGAGCACGGCCAGGACAGCTGACCCAAACTAGTCAAAGGGATATTCCATACCATAGAACATCGTGCCCATCAAAGAAATGGGGGGAGCTGGCCAGGAGCCACCGACTGCTGCTTGGAGACAGGTTGGGCATCAGTCAGGGCAGGCTGAGCAACTGTAGTGTGCACCACGTGTCTCTACTGGGTTTTGTTTCTCACTCTCTTTTTGTTGTCTTGCCTTTCATTACAGTTGCAGTAGTAGTATTATATTTTATTTCAATTATTAAACTGTTCTTACCTCAACCCGTGGGTTTTACCCTTTTTTTTCCCCATTTTCCTCCCCATCCCAGGGGGAGGTGGGGTGGTGAATGAGCAGCTGTGTGGTACCTGGTTGCTGGATGGAGTTAAACTATGACAGAGCTTTTTGGTGCCCAATGTGGGGCAGAAAGGGTGGAGATAACGACAGATCTGACCAGAGCGTGTAAAACAGATTTGTTACAAGCATTCATTATATTAATTTAATAGTCACTGGTCACAATGTTGAGTTAGTTGTGCTCAGAGTTGTTGTGCTTGTTCTCAGGTTTGTGTCATGCAGTGCCTTCCTTGGTGCCTAAGTACCCTTTGTGCTGTTCATGATCTCTGGGGGCTGGGCTAAGGTTGAGTCTGTTGTACTTTATAACACTGGCATATGACATGATACAGTTGCTGGTTGTGAAACAAAGAAAAAACAATCACAAAGGGGGTTCTTCCAGGAAAATTGCTGCTCCAGTCACCAGTGGACAGTTCCTCACACAGAGAGGAAGGGTTAATCTTACTACTGATCAGATGGAAAGAAATTCTAATCTGTTTTTACAAGCAGCAGAGAATCCTAAGATCAGTCGTCCAGAGAGGGGCCCTGTCTCCAGCCAGGTAGAGGAGAGGGACAACCAGGTTTATGGGACTGCATGGATGGTCTGGCACATCAGACCCAGAGGAGTGTAAGGCTCTAGTAGATACCTGTGTAGTGTATCCTAATGCCATCCAGCTATAAAGGAGCAGATCCCATTTTCCTTTGTTCCCCATCCCATTGGATGTGAGAAGCTGCATGGTACTGAGCTGCCAGCTGGGGTTACACCATGGTTGTTTTCTGTATAAACAGTTCTAGTGCCAAAAAGTTGCTCTTGAAATGGTAATTGGTCTCTGTGAATGGCAGCCAACCTACTCACTTAAAAAAGTAGGAAAGCCAGGAGATGTTAAGTACTAGAGTCAGCAAAGCTCCAGAGAGTGTCTGGTGAAAAAGACTGCTGCTGAAAGCTGCGTCCCTCTTTGGCCTCTCTGAAGAGCCAAGTGACATCTTCTGGGCTGTCCCGTCCTGCTCACTCATCCGTGTGTGCTGGCACATACAGGAACACTCAGTGACCAACATGGGTGTGGGATCTGCCACCAAAGGCCCCACACCTGTTCAGTGTCCCTTGCTTAGCATCCCAGAAACAAGATGCAGCTCTTGTCTACAAAGTTGTAAAATAAGATAAAATATGAACTAGAGTAAACCCATTTAAACCCAGAACTGTTACACACAGATGTGGTTGATGCATATTTTCCTTGAAGTTTGCCCCACTGTACTGATGCTGGTAGCCAGTCATGGGCACAGAAGTTACATTTTGCTGCTTAGGTATCACAATAGTATTATTGGCTGGGTTGTGTAGACATATCTCCAAAAATCAATTTGCTGTTAAAACAGTGGGAGGAGTGGAAAAGGCTCAATGTGTGTAACATGTATGACAGGAGGCAGGAGTCGTCTTATTACCCTTGCTTTGGACATCTGCAGTCTGCCAAGGCAAAAGGCTCTACCTCCCATATAAGTAACTTAAATTACTGTTTTGTATATTAATACCAAAATATGTGCTCTGAATTGGGATGGCTGACTTTTATTAAGTTCAACAATTAAAGATGGAAAACACTGGGATAGGGAAATAATTGTGTCTTAGTCTCCTGGATTCTTGAACTCACCTGTAACTCTTTGTAGTGAGAATGGAAAGCTGCTTACTGTTCAAAGGTGTAGGTTTTAATTATGAAGATGTGATGGCACTGTCTGGATTACAGCTTGGGAAGTTTCAAATAATTCTGGTTACAAAGATCATACCTTGTATTACAGAAGTTCTGAACTAAAAAAAGTCTATATCACATAAAAATCAACTAGCTATGTCAATTCTTATTGCCCTCTCATTTCTTAACTTGTATTACTTAAAATGCCTTGATTTATATATATATATATATATATATATATCTATCTATCTCAGTACTTCTAATGAGTTATTAAAAAAATACAGATGCCTTGCAGTCTGTTGCCTTTTAGGTGTCCTGGAAAGCCTGTTTATTCAGGCCTGCCGGGGTATGGTGGGGTATATGAGAAATGTTAAGATTTTCTTAGGCCCACTGACCTGACTTTGCTTCCTTTGTCACATAAAGCTGTCCTGCTCCCTCCCAGAGATAGTCACATGGAACACGGCTCCTAACAGTGCCTTGGACTGGGTGCAGTAACTTGTCAACATCTTGTGTAATGCAGGAAGGATGAAAAACTTAATAGAAGGTGAACCACCCTTCCCTGCAACCTATTAACAGCGATCTTCTGATATTGGTGCTGTGTCACTTTGCAGGTTAAATTGCTCGGACACCTACAGGAGGACTCACACTGTTTACTTCCTCTGTGCTTCTTTCAGTGCAGAAAAAAACCATTACGGGCTGATACAGACATTCCAACTCTGTATCACAGCACAACAGAAGCAGACCATTGGCTCTGTACCTGTGAATGCCAAGGAAGTTCATGCCTACAGAGTGCATTAAGTCTCCTCGAGAAGGACAGTTCAGGGGACTTTGTTCTCTCAGTTAAACATGGGGTCAGTTTGCAGACAAAGGGCCATAACTGTAACCACCTTGTGGCTATTTCCTCAGTATATGATGATTTGGTGGTTTCACTTTCTAGAGCATTAAAGTAGCTGCCAAAAAGGTGTGGAGATTAGAAAGACATGTCCAGGCCAAGCTGTCCCAGGTTATTGTTATCCTTTGTAAGACTTTGGACCTCTTCCTCAAGAAAGTGCTTTAAGTGGAAGTTCTCAGCCAGGGGATTACACTAAATGGATTCTCCATTGACCAAACCTGTGACTTTTTTGTCTGCTCAAGAAGAGAGCTGCAGTCAGTGTAATCCAGCTCAGTGGTATATTCAGTTATGCACTTGACACACTTAGATTAAAAAAAAATAAAAATCACTGCCTGGTTCTCCGAGGGTTCACATGAAAAGATAAAATGTCATTGGCTCACACAACAAAACAAGGCAAGTGTGTCAGCCTTAAAATGAATAAAACAAGTCATCACGTTACCATGGTCACAGTGATTATGCTGCATGCACATTGCACAATGAAATTTCCTTCTCCTCTGTATCACTGAGTGCACATGTCATGTTTACAAGCAGCAGAGCTGGGTAACCCTGCTCTGACCTGGGGTTCCATCCTGCAGGGAGCTGTGCAAAAGGAAACATGTAACAACCCCAATTCAGACAACATACTCTGAATACCTACCAATACACTTTTTGGGGGCCTCATGGTGCCTCTTGCTTTATAAAGCATCAGGTCTTGCTCAGAAACGGTGAGGGTGAGATTCAACAGCACACACACATCATGCAAGAGCCCATCTCCATCTGCAGGCAGGCTCAGCCCTGTGGATCTAAGTGGAATTGAGGCAATCTGGCTATGTCCTGAGGTGAGCCACGTTTGGAGAAGGTAACTCAGTGTGATCAGACTGGCTTAGGCCAAGAGTTCTGGGTAAGGTAACTTACTTCAGGTTCAGCAATTCAGACACATCCATGGAAGTGCTCTGGAAACCAATATAGAAGACCATACTGCAGCTCCCAATAAAATTAGTAACACTAGACTTACAACTTAAATGGCAGTAGGAAGCTACTCCTTTTCTCAGGTACAGTTTTACCTTAGGATTGGTCTTAAGTTGGAAAAAAATTCACAAGACAGTAGCATGCATGCTGTGAATAGCAGCAACCTGCATTTCACATTTTAAAAAATGTTTCACCAGCATATCACTGAATCATCGTTTTATCTGCCCTGCTCAGAAGCAGTTAAGTATGATTTTTCATACCTTATACAACGGGAATTTATAACGTAGAGCAATTTAGTAAGTGAGGGAGATCAAATCACCAGCCAGTCAAAAAACTAAACACAATGTGCCCCCAGACACTCAAAAACCCCTCTAAGAGACCCTGCATTACAGAAAACCTTCAAGCTTCGCAGGTATTAGGGAAAAAAAAGCCACTTAAAAAATCATATTCCTGTCCTCAGGAACCCACTGCAAGCACAGCTCATCTCTCAGATTATTGTTACATGTCTCAATAATTCTCCGGGTCTAAATCGTGTCTTCAGATTGCAGGAGGGCTGTCACAGCATGTTATAGTGATGGCAATTAGCTAATTCGATGAAAGAGATTTTCAGGTTTGGCTTTGTCTCCCCTGCCGTGGTTACATGGACTGGGGTGGTGTGCAGTATTTATGGCTGTTTGCTGGCCACTTTGCATCCATGCTCAATTTCAAAAATATGCCTTTCGGTAGGATTCAAGGTATTCAGGCAGCTACTGTCTCTCAGAATAGCTGAATTCAGCTGTATTTCCATATACTTAATATCAAGACAACTCTTAATTTTACTGTTTCAGAACACCAGCACAGTTGGACACTTAACAGGACAGGTTTGATTTTCCTCATCAAATATGACTTAACTCCTCACACTCCACCTAACCTTTGCTGATTTTCAGCAAAGTAAGCAAGAAACGAGTCAGACCCTTTTCTATAAAAACACAAATATAAACTATGGCCATCCATGGTGAGGAATGGCTTTTTGAAGTCTTAATTTCTCTGTGATGTGTGCAATCATACCAGTCATGTAATATAAATACAGAAGCTTACTTTAATAGCTCCGAGCTCAGCAGGAGATGAAAGAACAAGATCAGATCTCAAACCTTTGTCCTTCACAACTGCAGTTTGCCACCACTGTGAGTTTTATCAGCAAATATTCTGCTTCCCCAAACTTTCTCGGCTGCCAAAAGTCTGCAGTAGGTAGAGTAAGCTTTCCTGGGAAAAAACAACTGTCTGGGACAGTGATACAAACCGTGAGTTAACCATTGCAGTCCCTTTTGCTACTGCAGGAAGAGCTATATCGGTCCACTGCCACTCGGAAGCCACAGCTCCCCAAGGGGGATCGCAGCCTCGAGCAGGGAAATCGGAAATCTTAACAGGTGTGGAGGTGCTCCAGTACGGAGATGCCTGTAAAGCTGCTGCCCCGAGACTTCCCCAGGTGTCCGTGGCTGCTCAGCAAACGATTCTGCCTCCTCTGTAAATCCGTCCCAGAAAGCCCGGGGGATTTTCCCATCTCGCCCCTTTCCAAGTTGGTGCCCCCGGGAACGGCGGCCACACGCCCCTGTGAGCCGGGCGGAGCCGGGATGGCGCTCGAAAAGTGTTTGAACTTTTGATACTGACGAAATAAGAATATATTGAGAGTCTTCCCGACAGAACAGTGGCGCCTGGGGTGAGGAGCGGCTGGGACCCCGCACCCCCGCCTATCCCAGCCGCATTCCCCCCGAGCCCCGAGCCCATCCCGTAAAAGCCCACAGGAGGCTGGGGGAGACTTTCTCCTCCCCTCCCTTCCCCTGCTCGAGCCGACCGTCCCCGGAGCTCGCTCCCACCTCAGCGGCGAGCGAGGGCCGCCCGCCGTTCGCTGCCGCCGCTCCGGGGGAACGCGGGCCGGGGCCGCCCCCCGTGAGGGCTCCCGGTTCCCCGCACTGCGCATGAGCGGGGGAAGGCGGCGGAAGGGCCCGTGAGGAGCCGGGAGCCGCCGCCGCCGGAGGAAGCGCCGCCGCCGCCGCCCTCAGTGTCCGCCCGAGCCGGGAGGGGAGAGGCCAGCACAGCCCCCACCATGGTGAGCGGCCGCCCGGGGCCCCTCTCTGCCCGGCGCGGCGCCTCGGGGCCGGGCAGGGGCAGCGCGGCCTGGTCGCGGCGCGCTTGGTGTCCGAGAGCGGCCGAAGGGCCGGTGTCGGGGGCTCCGCAGCCGGGCACGATGTGCTGGGCCGGGGGCTACTCGTCCTCCTGCCGGGCAGGGCAGGGCCGGCGTGTGGGGCCCGGGCCGGGGCCGCGGGGCGGGCGGCAAGGGCTGCTCCGGGCAGGGGCCTAAGCGGGGGGTGCCGGGATCCCGCCTAGGCCGCCGACCCGCGGGGTTTCGCCAGGCCCCGCACGGCGGGGAGGGGCTCGCTGGCACCTGGTGTGAGGGTTCGGGCACCTTTGCGAGACAGGGGTCGTGTTGTGGGCAGCTCTGTGCCGTCTGTGCCCTGTGCCTGCAGCAGCATTGAGAGGGAAAGCAGGGAGCTGCCAGGAACCAGGGGCTACTCGGAGTTTTTCCTCAGGATTTCAGGCGTCTCAGGGTCCATTAAGTGATGTCAGATCATGGGGAAACGGGGTTGTTGATGCTTCTTGAGCTGGGATTATGTTGGATAATTTCTGGATAATTGTTCTAGGGTTCTGGTTGGTCCTATTCATAGAGATGTTGTAAAGGAGTGTCTTGCAAAGGTCCTCCTTGTAAAGGTTCATCTTGCATTTTCTTTGTAATACAGTTTTTCTTATAGCTGAGAATTTGCTGTGGATGCCCAAATAGATTGACTTTTCCCCTTCCCTCTTGTAGGGGGTAAACTGCAGTGGTTAGAACAAAATTTGCTGGTTTTGTTTGCCTAAACAAGAGAAAAAGATAGTACTTCAATTTAAATAAGGAGAGTCCTCTCTGGTTTCTTGCACAGTGTCTTATGCACCAGAGGGAACAGGTTTATAGTAGTACTTCTAGGCTTTCTCTGTATTCAAACATTGTACAGCTTTAGCTACTACACCTGTACAGTTTATAGTTCTACTTTTTTGTAGTAGTGGTATTGTCTTAGGAAGTGTGTAGGAGGGAGTCTTAAGATTTATGGGTGTATGCTTATTGGTATAAAGATATACCTGCTGTTAATATTATTCTGTCAAATAGTGTTAAAAACATATTAAAAAAATTACAATGTCTCCTCTAATTGATGGAGTTACGTTGGCATAAAAATTTGGTTAGCCAGTATTTAAATTAGTGGTGTGCAGACCTCTAATAAACTTGTCACTATGTAACGAGTATAATTTTTAATTGAATAGTTTGATGTAGATCTTCATTTGTGTTTTTTATGAGCTTATGACTGAAATCTGAGTAAAGTTCAGACTGTAAAGATGTCTTACTGTAATTCTGCAGGTCTGGGACTGTCTCAATGCTTACACAGTAATGTTACACCACTTTTTATGAAGACTTTTTTCCATAAAAATCACCTAGAGCTGTCTCACAGTATATCCAGTGTAGGTATTCAAAATAAATATACAGTTGATGTGTTGTATGTACATATATTACTGGCTGGCTATGTGATTAGAAATTTAAATTGAACAATATTTTAGTAAGTGGCAATATAACAGAAATAGTGAGGCCTGTACTCTGAGAAGAGCTTCTTGTGAGAAATAGCAGAATCTTGTCTGGTTATTCTTCTTGGAAATACGTAACTGAAGAACCAGCAGACATGTTCTGTGTAGCAATTCTGTATTGATGAATGGGTATTTATCAGATTGGAGGGAGTCTGTGAGTACTCCAGTCATGGCCCCGAGCAGAGTGGTTGGGCCCTGTGTGAACAACTGTGTTCCAGGTTGTGCTTGTTGACTCCAGCACCCAGGTGAAAGGATAACATAAACACTGAAGTGGGACTAAAAGACAGGCTGCAGCTTTTAGAAGTAGTAAATACAGGTATGGATTGTTTCTAGGGCACGGGTATAAGATTCTGTACCTATAAAGAATGTGGGTAAAGTAGGGAGACTTCTTCCCAGAGATCTGAGGTCGTCCATCCAGAAACATGAGATTCAATGTCCCATTTTTCTGCCCGTGTGCACTACTGCTCTAGCTAGTCCTTCCAGTGGCTGTGGCTGGTTCCTGGGGCCAGGTAGCTTGTCCAGCACAGTAAATACTCTGGTACAGGCTCCACCAGCACTGCTGGCTCTGGCTTAGTCTCACCAGTATCCATAAGGCCAGGGCCTTGTGCCTTCAGGACAAAGGTTTCCTGCCTTAGAACTGTCTTTCCCTGATATCTGAGAGGGTCACCACACAGCAGCCTGTTGAGCTCACTCTGGCCTTTTAGGTAACTTGAGAAGTGTTTCTGTCCGGCGCTCAGGGACATCACCCTGGCCTTATTCTTTGGATTGCTGAGAGCAATCAGCCTCTCTTCGTTTGAGCTGGCTGAGCAGCACCTGTAGAAGTAGTCTCCTTCACCTTCCCTGTTAGTGTGTTATTGCTTCAGCTCACAGAGAGTGATGTGCCCATGAATCAAGGCAGCGCAGCTGGTCCATTTTACTCTGAACCATCTTCTGCGAGAAGAAGAGCTACTATCTGTACAATTCTGAATGATATAATGAATTTAGGAATATGTGTGGTAATCGAGACAAGTGTGTGAGCATCCATATCTTTATCTAGAGCCAAATGCTAACCTTGTCTCTATTTACATTACCTATTATACTGTCTAGTTTGTGTTCTCCGAAAAATATTTCTGTGCTGATAAATACATAATTTCTTACTGCAAACCTCAGCTGACAGGAAGTTGTAAAATTTAATATTACAAGAATTTCAGGTCTGACACTGTCTCCTGTAATGTTATTGTACTTCATGACATTGTTATGTAGTGTTTAACTCAACAAGCTATTCTGCAAGGCCAGCTATTCATACATGTATTCTGTGGTGCATATTCATGTCTGTAGCAGTTTGTTGATATTAAATATTTTGGGGTTTGGTTATCCCATAGTAAAACTGGTAGATTCTTGGCATTACATTTAGGACGGAGTAGTCGGAGTGCTAGACAAGATGGTGCATGATTTTATTTCCTCTCCTAGCTTACCAGAGAGCCCTTTGAACTAAGACTGTAAAATCACTTTTAACTATGAGCCATGAAAAGATATTCAAGAATATGAACTACTCTGAGAACAAGGTGTGAAATTTATTATGTAACTCTTGGTATTTTACTCAGGTTTTATGGTGCCAATGCAAATATACAGTATGAATGCAGCTCCTAATAGGTGAATAGAGCTTCTGCCCCAGAACAGAATTTAGAATGCTAGACAGCTGACAGCTTTATGTTGTCATTTTTTATTTGGAAAAGCCCTGATTTGTTTTTGTCTTTAACTTAGATTATTTTGGTAGTGTACCTGTGTGCCCTCACTGTTGGTGGATTGCAATGCAGTTCTGTGTATTTGTGGATTTCTGTTGTGATTAACTTCTGTTTTCTTACCAAACAAAGAAAAATACCCATGATTCTGCCTTTGAAGCTTTAGCCATGTATTTGTTGAATAGAAGCACTACGCCAGACTGTTTGTAGGTGTCTTGTCCATTCCTTTAATGGATACAGCCCAAGGTGGAATGATTCAGGAAGCAATATTCTCCTGGCCATTGGTGTCGCATAAAGCCGCGACAGAACTGGCACTCGTGTGAGTATTGCATGCCCGAGCCTCTGTGATTGAACTGACGTCAGTGGGGTCCTTGGGAAGTGCAGGGATGCTTCCCGCAGCCAGAGTTCTTGCTGGAGTCTAAATGCAGTCAGTATAAAGGCCTAGACTTTGTGGAGGTTGATACTATTTTAGAAAAGGCTTTTACCTGTCACATGCATGAGAACTTAACAGGCTTTTCTTTCAGTCCTGCCTGAAACAAAAGCACAGATGTCACATCGTTCGAATTCCTTTAGTTAGCAGTGAAACTAGCAGGAATCAGATCATCTATATCAGTGGTTGGGGAGGGAAAGGTGAAAAGCAATTGCTCTTTAAGGAGTGACTGGGTGAATGCCTTCTTTGGGGGCCATAAGGAATTTTGGGCAGCAAAACTGATCGTGCGCTGGTTGTCCCGCTGGTGGCTACATAGGACCCGTGAGCAAGGTCTGAGAACAGGGCTCTGGTAGGGATCCTCAGTTCTCCAGTCCAGGCAGTGTGGGACAAAGGTTGTTGCTGCTTCCCATGAACGATATCCAGGAGAGTGGAGCCCTCATTCAGCTATCAGCTAGCCAGAAAATGTTGATGAGCAGTGTGCAGAGCTTATCTTTGAATCTGAAAACGGAGTGTAGAAGATAAGGAAAAACAGTGTTGTAGTCTGAGTTGGTAGAGAAGTTCTAGCATTTTTTGTTCCCTAGACTGGGGAAGAAAACAAAACTTGGAGAAATAAAAGCTCAAGTATTTTATTTTTTTTTTATTTGTAATCTTTCACTGAAGTATCTGATCAAGAAAATGGAATTGGAATATTCAAATTTGGTACTTCATAGTAAGAGGCAAATCTTCATTTAAAAATCAATGTTATGGAATCAGATGTTAATTAGAATGAGTGTAGTTTTATGAATCTACATAATGTAGCTTTTCATTTGGAGAAGTTATTCTGTGTTTTAAAAGTAAGGTCATTTGTCTTGTGACATCTTTATTATGAAAGGTAGCTTGGAGACCACACAAACTTCATCAAAGGCTTACAGATCTGAGTTTTTGCTTTTCCCCTTAACCCAAGAAATAAGGCTGGAAATTTATTTCATTTGTTTTCCTTTGGTTTTCATTGGTTTATATTAGCAAGACAGCTATCTGTTACATAAAATTCTATCTTCCTTTTTCTCGAGTGTTAAAGTTGAGATTTTTTAAGTGGATTGCATTGCATTACAGAGAGCGCAATTTCAGTGTCAGGTATTTGTTGCCCGAAGACTGTAGGATTAAAGGTTATGTGGTGTTCTCTATTGCACTTAAAACAATAATAGACTGTTAGTGCTCAGTGTCTAGAAATAGCCCTTAAAAGTGCAGAAGGTTTGGAACCTGTTCCTGCTGGAAGTGTAGGTTTTTAATGTGCTGAAAGAAGAGCTATAATAGGATAATAAAAACTCAGCAGTAATTCCATCTCTTGCTGTCCTGTAGTAGGCCTTCAAAGAGTGTGCAGTCACTTAGGATGTGGAGTGTCTCGTCCACATTGGCAAGGTTCTGTGGAAACATTCATCAAATATAAAGAAAGGGCTTTGGCACTTCTTCACTAAAAATAAACTCATATTTGACCAGGAAAAATATGATTATTCAAGAAAAAGATTATGACTGAACAGTTTGATTTATTGCATTTTATATATTACTGAATGCCATACTGATTAGTGTAATTAGCTGCTTGACTCTTGGCAATTTTGATCGTCTTTTAAAAAGGTTTTATGTTGTTACTATCACTTAGGGAGCCCCAAGCATGGAAACATCTCATGTGCATATGTAGGATATAAATTTTATCATAAAAGGCATTTAAACTGCAATTTTTTGATCTCACAAATTGCATTCTCCTTTTATGTGACAAGCTGCAAAACACACCACCTTTTATGATCCTGGGCATCCATGGTAAAGCCTATTTAAACCTGTTCCTTGACTTTTTGTGGTATGTCAGTGCTTTTAGAGTTCACCTTTGCAGGAGTAGGGCAGAACAAAGCCTCTTGAGGTTTTACAGAGTACTCACTATTAAAAGGGCTATGAATGCTTATGTGTACATGTTTAAAAAAACCCAGACCAAAACACTAAAGATTAAAGGCACTAGCTTTGTAAAAAAAAGAGAAAGAAAAAGACAAGAAAAGAAAAGCTAAGGTAATTAAGTGTGACTGCCCTGTAGTGCAGCCGAGTCGGTGGTGATGCAGCAGTCTGGCTGTGTGGAACTGATTAGAGGACGCTGGTAATTGATAGAGAAAATTAAATTTGGGATTGTTTCATCTTCGTTTGGGATTTCATTCAATGGTTTGTTTTAATATATCTGAGTTTACAATACATTTTTAAAAACTGCAACTAAAAATCCATTCATCATTTCTGGAAGTCATTCCACATGGCTTTGTCAGTGTAAGTGATTTTTGTGAAAGTCTGAGCTCTGTATTGCAAGGTGCTGAATGTCTGCTGTGAAGCCAAGCAATCACAAATGGGCTGCAGTGGGGCTGCACAGGACCTGCTCTGATGACTTGACCTTTACCTGGAACCACTTTTGAAAATCTCAGTTTCAGAAATGTGTTTGTAGCAAAAGGTCCAGTGTGGCAGACTTGTTCAAGAGACTGAAATAAAGCAGCAACACATCGTAACTTTAAAAATTGTGTAGCCTAACTAATATAACTCTGTTTTACTTTCACTGTGTGAGCTAAAATGTTGTCTTCAGTTAAGTGTTGTAAATACAGCTTGGTTTTGGTGGAATTTTTTTTTAATAAAGGGGACTTAAACTAAAGGGTATTGGTTGGTTTATTATATTATGTGGGTATCAGTTTAAACCAAATGTGATACTCTTGTATTTTTTCTTAATAGTGTAACTCTGAAGCTGGTAACTTAACTATTCTTACAAATAATAGTGTTCACACTCATTGTCATCAAGCCACAGAAAACTGATTCTGACTTCTAGGACAGATGAATTTGTGTTCTGAAGCGTTAGTTCTTTTTTCTAATGATAATGTGATTGGACACTAATTATCCTTTGGAATGAAGAACTTGAATGCATACTGCTCCTAAATCATTCCTTCTTTGGCTGAGGATAGCTTATCATGTCTTGAGATTTTTTTTTCTCTTTTCCCCATATTCGCTGAGAAGGAGTCATTGAAATTACAATTACAATAATGAACAGAATATACAAGTTTTGGTTAGAATACAAGGTAAACTAAAAATGAAATATTTGTGGCATGTAAGAAATCCAGTCCCAACTTAAAATTTTGTCAGAACTTTAATTTACCAAGTTGTAACATTGGGAGTCTTTTTGCTTTGACTGTATTGAGTGAACCGCAGAACTAAATTTGGACGTAGTGCAGGAGCTGTGTGATTGTTTTCTCCTGATCAGCAGTTAGTTTGTGTAACTCATACCCTTGAAATACTGAGTGTGCTTCTCCTCATCAGAAATATCCTTGGGAATCCTTGTCTGCTGATAAGCTACCAGCAGCAAGTTCTGGGCTAGCCCAGAGAGGGATGTCTCTGGATCTGGGCAGGAGGCCTGGAATTCCAGAGCTCTCACCTTGGCTACTCCCTTCCCTGCCCGCCTCCGGCAGAATTACTTTTTTTTTAGCTTCAGTTGCTGCACCTGTGAAATGGAGACAATGCCTCCTCACAGGAATGTTTTGCAAATTATGTAGGTGGGGTTGAGGACCTTCCAAGTGAAAAATCTCTTTTTAAAAAAAAAAAGTCAAGGTATTTCAGTGTGTAGCTCATGGATGACGCAGCCTAGTCCCCTGCTGCCATCAGGAGGCACCTCAGGAGATCCTGTTCCAGGTCTGGCCCTGGTCCTGCAGTAGCTGGGACCAAATGGACACTCACCTGCTGCTCACTGGTGCTGAGCTGTTCAGTGCTCTGCCCCACTCATGGAGACACTTAATCAAATATTTTGATATCCTAAGTGCTTGGGAAAATTATAAAGATACTGATTTAAAAAACATTAAGAGGACTGTTTTTTATTTATTTGTGGGTTTTTTGTCCAGTAGACATTTTTATAGTCACAGTATTGTCTGTTTTCACTAGAACAAGTTGAAATCATCACAGAAGGATAAAGTGCGTCAGTTTATGGTCTTCACACAATCTAGTGAAAAGACAGCAGTGAGTTGTCTGTCTCAAAATGACTGGAAGTTAGATGTTGCAACAGACAACTTTTTCCAAAATCCTGAACTTTATATACGAGAGAGTGTTAAAGGATCTTTGGACAGAAAGAAGTTAGAACAACTATATAACAGATACAAAGGTGAGTACCCTGACTTTTAAGGCTTATTTCCTAGTTGTATGTATATATCCTTAATTAGAATGTATTGGTGCTGCTGTGCTCTTGTGCTGGGAAATCTTAACTGATTCTTTCACCTTGTTTTTCTATTACTATAATACAAGTTAGAAGGGGACTATATGTAGGTTTCTCTTTCACAAGGGTTACTTGCAATTGCTTTATATGCTCTGAATGTATCCACATTTATAGAACATTAGGGTCTGAGTTGTGATTGTGTGTACAGTAAATAATTGTAATGGTTAATGACGATTTTAGGTGATTCTCCTGGGGAAAGCACATCACTCAGGATGATGATCCTGACAGAGTGAAAGGTTGCAGACCAGGCATGGGTTCTACCCTAATTTTTATTCACCTTGTGCTTCTTGTCAGATAATTACAAACAGATTTAAAAAGAAAATAAAGTATCTTTATCTGTTATATAGCCAATGTTCAACTGATATCCTACCACATACCGTAGAGTGGATTCAGTGCAGTAGAACAAATCCTGTGTTTTAGCACTTAAAAAAATCTAAAAATGAGTGCTGTGTTTTCTGTCAGTTTTCATATGTTTTATATGTATAATCCAAATACCATTTTTCTGAAGTCTGTGTTGGCTTGCGTTAGTAGATCTTTGTTAGTGCAGTTGAAATGTGAGCATCTCACTTCCAGACCAGATGTTGGTTCCTTCGTGGAAGGAGGAGTGTGCCTGGCTGACTTGGAATCGGTAACGGGGCAACGTAATTTTCCCCTCGGAGGTTACCACGTCCAATCTCATGCATGCTGGTGGTGCCAGAAAATGCATAAAACTACTGTTGTGGTAGTAGTTGATGGGCACATTTGGGTATTGGTACAGCTTGGAAATGGACACTGCAGAATTGCTTATAATGGAACACAGATCATCAGTCTTACCAAGATGCCAATAATTAAGTGTGCAGGGGGGAGAGAACCACTGTGCTCTGTAGGGAATGAGTCAGAATATCATGCATATTATTAGGCAGAAAACAAATGTTTGTGGTGCTTTTGTCTCTCAATGAAAATAACATGAGCTTCATTGTATGGGAGGCTTTATTGCAGTAACTGCCTCAATTGTTAAAGCTTTACCATTGAGAATACTAATTTAATTTTGTTTTTAAAATCCTCTCTTGTAAGGGCTGATCCCAGAGATGGCTTCTTGAAAATGTTTCCTTGTGTTAAATATACTTGAACAAATCAGCTTTTTCCAATATCTGTTTTTCTTGATACTTGCTTTTATGTCCCAAAGATCCTCAAGACGAAAATAAAATTGGTATAGATGGTATACAGCAGTTTTGTGATGACCTAGCTCTTGACCCAGCCAGCATTACTGTGCTCATCATTGCATGGAAATTCCGAGCTGCAACACAGTGTGAATTTTCAAAGCTGGAATTCATGGATGGAATGACTGAGCTGGGGTAGGTGTTCAATAAGTATTAGATGTTGACAGTGTGATCCAGTTCTGGGGAATTCTCAGTCACGTTGTAGTTTCAGAGATGTTTCACAGTCCAACATGACTTGCCTGCCTCTGTGAAAAATGCAGCCTTGCCTTGGTCGTGTGAGCATTTCGGGTGGTTGCCACAGAGCTGCTCAGGCAGGTAAAGCAGGGATGTCGGTCTGCACTGAGGCACACCTGGGTTTTCCCTGCCCTGTGAGAGTGCAGTAGTCTTCATCACATTTTCCTAAAAACCTTGTGGATTGTAGAGTCTGATGTATCAGGTATAGTACGTGTAAGTGCAACGTGAAGGATTAGCAACAAATAAATGAAATTATTGTATAGGTGCAGACTCACTAAAGGCTTCTTGAATTTTGTTTTGATAATTGTATTGTATTCCACAAACAGTTTATAGATTTTTGTTTAACTAATATTTTTATGGTAAAATGAATAATACATAAATAAACATGCTTTTTAACATGCAGATGTGACAGCATAGAAAAACTGAAGGCCCAGATTCCTAAAATGGAACAAGAATTAAAAGAGCCAGGAAGATTTAAGGATTTTTATCAGTTTACTTTCAACTTTGCAAAGAATCCGGGACAGAAAGGTTTAGGTATGTATTCTTATTCATAAATATTTGTTAATAAATATTGGAAGTTATTAATTAAAGCAGTAAATGAATGTATTATTGTGATCCAATGAATCTAAAATATAATCACCCTTGGGATCAAATACATCTTTGGGTTTTGAAAGATACTGCCAATTTAAGGTGTTCAAATTGATCATTAATAAAGGCTACAGAATTTTATGAGAGGTTTTTTCTTCCACTCAGAGTGTGTGCAGTTCTCAGTAAGCACAGTGGATTATGGTCTTACATTAAAGACATAATTGCACCACTTAGAATTTGCAGCGCTGAACAGATTAATTGAATTTTTACTTTTAGGATAAATTGTAGCTGTAAAACCATTTTCTGTGTAAGCACATTTGTGCAGTCTCTTAGAACACCAAAAATGCCTGCAAATGTCTTGGCAAAGTAGAATAGGAATAGTACAAATGGATTACTGTGTCCTGGGCCTGATGCCTGTTGTTGTTGTGCCATTGGCAGTAGGTGTCTACCTACAGCTTTTTTTTCCCCTCACTTCACTGAAGGCTTCTTTGTCATTATTTCAGAGTTCACATGCTGTGTGGAGCTTTGGTTAGTGTAACAGGTGAGGTGGAAGAACAACTTACTAAAAATAATTTCAGAACACCACAGTTTTGGTGGAATTAAATGAACAAACTGTAGCTCTGTCTATTCAAAACAACAAAATGAGGGAATAAAAATTTCTTTCGAGCAGTCAATAGCCAGAATGCACATTCATTTCTATACTGTGTAATTGGGATATTAGCCATAACTAGCATTTCGTGATGCTGTTACTGTTAACTTCTTAAGTTAATTGTTCTACTTAGGAGATGAAATAAAATACTGAAAGGCCATTGGGTTCTTCCTTGGCAGCTGGTGAGTTTGTTTTTCTCAGTAATGAAAATACCCTAAGCTGGCTGCCACTGGACAGCTTTGCATTCACAGGCTGTGTAAAGATGAGCTTTCTGCTTTAGTTTTATTGGCTTTTATATATAGACCAACTTTTGGCTTAAAATGAGTATTGAAAAATAAGTGAATAAGCAAAAGCTCTATGTCTTAGTTTTGACTGTGTCATTCTTTAACAACTTTCTGTTTCTTATTTTTTGTTTTCAATTGGATTGTGAATTTCATTGTCTCCAAAGAAGTTAAAAGTACTGCTAAACCACCTGAAAATACTTGTGCATGCTTGTAGTCAGATCTGAATTGTGCACATAAATGAATGGGCTGGTTCTTGTAGAAAGTCCATAATAATTTTTTTAGGCTGCTACAGTAAGGAAAATGTGAACAGCAACTGAATTGTGGGAAGATAGAAGTAATGATACGGAAAGTTGTTCTGCAACATGCATGGTTGCAGGATTTTGTTCTTTGGTTTTTTGATGGTTACCATTGTAACATTTGTATGCTGTTTTCAATCTTGTAAACAGTTTTACATAATAAGGAGCATTTTGTAGAATCCCTTTAAGGTGATAAAAGCAAAATGACAAATTGCAATGATACCATAATTACATGACCCTTTCAGATTAGTTTTCTCAGAGTTTCAGAATAACAGAACTCTGATTTAGTACTTACCTATTATTTTCTTCTCCATACTTCTAATGCATTAGAAAGACTTGCATTCCTTTTCTGAATCTCATCCCAGTCCTACATGGAAATTAAATTCTATTGAGTGTCCCAGATGAAAAAGACTTCCATAAAAATTATTTACCAGGACAACTGATTCACTTGCTTTGTTTCTCATTCATCATAAAGCTTCTTTGTTCAGGTTAAGCTCTAACAGTGACAAATCCAAGTGTAGTTTTCTCAGCTCCATATAGCATATACATAGTACAAGGTAGGTTTTTTGGTTGTTTTTGTTTTTAAGTCTGGGTCTGGAAGTGATGTAGAACTGAGCTTAAAATCTGGGTGCTTACCAGCCTTTTAGGTGCTCACAAATATACAGTTCTAGGCATGAATTTACAACAGGGCAGAATAATTCTAGAAACCCTAGAGCAAAAGAAGGGAGAAGTACAGTGCTGCAAAGTAAGTGCTCCTGGTTAGGCAATTAATTTTGGTGTGACTAAATAACTGCTTGTAGGAACTTGCAAATTGATTTTAATGTATATTGGTCTCTAATCTTGCAAAGATCATGCAGTAGTTCAGGCACAGTTCTGGAAATACAATTCCTTTGCATAATTCCTGACTACTGTGTAAGTACTGTGCATGTCTTAAAAGTTCTTGTGATATTTGCATAACATTGGGGAATACCCTGCAGCTGATGTTCATCTCAAACATGGTTTGCTTCTCTTGAATCCCTCTGGGTAAAATTCAAAATGGAGTTACGTATTTTGAGACTTTCATATTTGATCAAGGAGGACTTCCCTGAGCATTCTTACACTTAAGAAAACCTAAAATTTTATCTTTATCTTCCAATTTTGTTATTTCATATAATTTCTTCTAAAAAATGCAGTTTGTCCCAAGGCATTATGTCTTCATGCTTTACATGTTTGGACTCATATAAGGAGTTTGAGGTTGCAGCATCCTGAGATTTGGTTTTTAACAGCTTTTGTTTACCCACAAGAATTATCTCAAAATTGTATAAATATGTCAGAATGCACGGTTTGTTTATAGTGATTATTTACAAACCACTGTAAATATGCAGCTATTTGATGACCTTGCATTTTTGTATGCATACCATCAATGCAGCACAAGTAAATAAAACTTAGTTTTCTAATCTGTTTCCTTGAGCAACTGATCAGCTCCTTCTGAAGTTTGTATCTATTAATTTTTAGAAAAGCAGTGGTTTTAGTTGAAAGCTAAAATGCATGTTTTTGTATCTGAATCTCCTGTTAAAAAGAGATACTGAGCCTTTCCAGTCTTAAATGAGTTGCCATTTTCATATACAGCTTTTTCACTGAGGAGTAGTGACTTCTGTCTAATTTGTCTCTCCTTCTCCAGACACAAACTTACACCTTTGTCTGAAACCACACCTCCTTGCAGCTGCTGGAAAATCCTTTGCAAATTTTATACTTTACTTTGGTCAGGAAGCATCAAATGTGCCTGCTGTTTGAGGAGAACTGCTAATATCAGACACTAATCAGAAACTCCCCATCACCATCTATTTTCCCTCCAGCAATGCAGATTTCATACTTGGTTTTGTTTGCTGTTGATTTCACCTCCAAGATCTGTCTCCCTGGGTTCTTTTAAATATTTGGACATCCCGGGGGAAGGAAGGGAGTGGTGTTCTTGGGTTGTTGGGTTTTTCTTTTTCTTTTTTTCCTGAGGTGTGCAGTTGATCCTGTGCCTTCTCTCTCTGCTTTCACAAGGCGATTGTTTATGGAAGAAATTTGCTAGACTGCAAAATATGTAAAAGCTTTGGTTAAAAAAAAGGCTGCTGCTTACCTAGGCAGCCTTTTGGGGTCACTGTATGTGCTTGGCTGAGGATACTGAATGTGATCATTCACAGTGAGTAGTGTTTTGTTCTGCAGCACAGAGGAATTCCTTGGTAACTCCTTGGTAATTCCTGGTAATGCAGGTGACACTGGGCAGAGTTGTGTACCTGGGTTCTAACTGTACTTTATGTGCCAACGAGTTGCTGTCTGCACCACTGAACAGTAGCTGCCAAATGTCAGTTTAGCCTCTGGCACATAGCAGGGAGCTGAGTTGGCTTTCCCTTCCCTTGCCTTCCCTTCCATGCCAGACTAGCCAGCCTCCCCTTGGAGCTGCTGCTCTCTAACATCACCCAGTGCCTGACAGGCAGTGGGGCTGCTCTGAAATGCGTCGGGTCAGGTTTCACTCATTCCAAACAAGCAGGAATTTCACAGGAGCCCGAAGAAGAAAAAAACTCTACCACAAAAAACACCCAACAAACAAAAGAAAAAAAAAAGCCCAAACCAACCAAAACCTACCCCAAACCAACAACAAAAAGACCCCAAACAAAAGCAAAAACTCAAAACAATGCCAACAACAAATAAACCGTCTCCTGTCTGCTTAAAGACACAACTTAAAGATTTTCTTCCAAAAGGAAACCTTGACTGTAGACATGATCACTTCACAATAGCCATGTTACAAAGGCAGCACCTGTAATAAGATTGCTCTAAAAATGAAATAATAAAAACCTAATTTTATCTAAATTCTATTTTATATATTAAAAAAATGAAAGCAGGTCTCAGTACAAAATACTACAAATTTTCAAATAGCATTTCTAAACCAAAAATATTTTGCTGACTTCTATCTAAAGTATTGTTAGATAGCAAAAGACATATGAAATGTCCTTGGGGGTTTGGGTATGTTAGATATTAATATGGGCAATTTTCAGTTCTGTATTCAGATAATAGTATCACAATGTAAAATATGTGTGTAACACTTTATTTATGGTTGCCTTTTTGTAAGGGACTCCAGAGTATATTTGCATTAGCTTAATCTTTTTATCTTTTTGAATATGTGGTTCATCTTGGTGTTAGATGCCTGTGGAGATTATATATTTATATGTATATCTCTAAAAGTGATATATTTTAATATTACAGATTTAGAAATGGCCATTGCCTACTGGAATTTAGTACTTAATGGAAGATTTAAATTTCTAGACTTGTGGAACAAATTTTTGTTGGTAAGTTTAAACCTTTACATAAACTGGACTGCAGTATTTTCAAAACTTGGAAGATAAACATGTTTAAATTATTGAGTAGATGAAATAGACTGTCTTGACCCAGACAAGCATAGTGTGTACAAGAGAAATATGTTTTGAGGATATGGATGTGTCCAAGACAGTAAAAATGTGTAACGGGGTTTAAATGTTTTTTTTTTTAATGTACATTTTCTACCTCTCCAAACAGGAACATCATAAAAGATCAATTCCTAAAGATACCTGGAACCTTCTTCTAGACTTTAGTACAATGATAGCAGATGATATGTCTAACTATGATGAGGAAGGTAAACTTTTCCATTTTCTCTCATTAACTTCTCTGTCCTATGCTACATTTATCACTGTGTATCAGCTTTGGCACAGCAGTCTAACAACACAGTTAGAGTATCAGTGGTGCTCCGAAGTGCAGCTGCTTTAATTCATGTTGTAATTACCTGCTTGTTACTGCTGTTTTAGAAAAGGCAGGCTGAAACTTTCATGAAATCCATTTTCTTTTTTTCTTCTGTCTAAGCTCTGACACAAATTCTTATTGAGGCAAACCCAAATTCTTTCTTATTGAGACAAACCCTGATATTTGTCCATGTAAAACCCACAAGACTCTCTGTTGGTGCAGTTCTTGGCATCTTCATCCAAGTGACTGATCCGTGGTCTGTGCAGTTCAGTGTAGGCTCCTCTGGTTATTGCATTTCATAGCTGAGAAGGTTTTTAAAGTCTGGTTGCTTCAGTTTATGTGAGGATTGGACATGTGATACAGAAGTGAAGCTGGCAGCACACGGGGATTGCTGAACTGAACTCGCTTCCTACCAAATGTGTTTCTTGTAAACTTTTGTCTCCATCTTTCCTCTTCCACTCCATCTGTAGCCAAGAACAGCTGATTACCCTCAGTCCTTGGCAGCAGATCAGTTCAGTGAGGGGAGGAAACTAAACTTGTGATACCTCCAGAGCAGAGGGGAGCAAACTTCTACAACTTTATTTAATAATTATGGCCCATCCTCACTCCCTTGTCATCGAGCAAACGGGCTGCTGCCCACAATAAATGGATGTAGTTCAGAAAGACTAAAGGCAGAAAATACGTTTTAATGACTTGTAATAAAAATACTTGAAGGAGAAAAAAGCCCACCAAAGCCCAACACAGGATTATTTTTAACCTTCAAATGACCATCATGTCTGTGACTGGGGACTCTTTGGATATGGCTGCCCATAATATGTAAAATATTGATGTGTGTTTTAAGTAGCTCCTGGTAAGGAATATGGGGGAATAGATGTAATGTAGTGTTACAGCAGCCTCCTGGGGCATCAGGCTGTCCTAACAGAGGAGCACTGCGTTCATACAATCCATCCTGTGAGCAGTGAATGCTGTGCAGTGTGTTAGGATTTGCTGCTGCTTACAGCATGAACTGCTTCATCCAGGGGTCAGGACTTCTTAAGCAGCTGCTGCCATCCTGCTGCTCAAGTTTGAGTTCTGGTGCCAAAACCAGGACAGTTCTGAGTTAGAATTTTTGTCAGTTGTTTGTTTGTTTGGTGAGGAAGATGACCCTTGAAAGAGATGTGTATTAACTGGCTTTAAAGGAAGTAGGAATCTTTAACCGACTCTTATATTTCAAGCAGGAAAATAAAATTATATTTTTTGGCTTCAAACTCTGCCTAATTTAATACTGGAAAGTAAATAGCTTGTTTGGATCTAAAGCTTGTGAAAGAATGCCTTGTTTAACAGAGTTCTTACATTCTGGTGTTTTTCTCTTTTAGGGGCATGGCCAGTCCTTATTGATGACTTTGTGGAATTTGCACGCCCTCAAATTGCTGGGACAAAAAGTACGACAGTGTAGCACTAAAGGACCCTTCTAGAGTGTACATAGTCTGTACAAATACCTGACATGGAAAATTGCACAGTCAATTTCTGCTGGCTGGACTGAACTGAAGATCAATCCTCACAATATGGCTGAGGGTTGAGACAAACCTTTAAGGATACATCTTGGACCATATCATATTTCATTCTTCTACTGGTGGTTTGGGCTTTTCTTCTAGTCTGGACCACTCTTGCCCGTTAAAATTCCAACATTGTGGATTTCATCATGGATTTATTTTTTGTTGGTGGATCGCCCTAGTTTCATCTCCCATAAGTCCTAGAAGCTTTATAATTACTTTGAGGTTTCTGGTTTCACATAAAGCACAATGCTGGTCATCATCAGACAACTGTTGTATGGCATCTGAATTATACAGATCAACATCAATTTTTAAAAGAATCCTTAAATATACTCTTGGGGCTAGTTGCAAAGACTCTACTGATAGCACTTCCTGCAAGAGTGGTATATTTAAGTGTACTGGTCCGAGTTTTTTCTTTTCTGGGAAAGTGCAGGTGTTGTGTGAGTATCTGGTCAAGGCAATGACAGGAGTGACCGAGGAGCCCCAGGGCTGTGCAGGGGGGGTCTCTGGGGGCCTGTCTGAGGTTTGCTGGTGGCTCAGCTGGCTCTGGGGGCTGCTGGGGGGCAACACAACTCGTGCACTTCAGCCCCGGGGGTGATGGATGGCAGAGCCCCCAGTGAGACGAGCTGTGTGTGTCCTCATAGAACCCAACACCCTCTAGGTTACTATCTAAGAAATCAGATTTCATTACAGTTTTGAAATGCTTATCTGTCTGTCAGAGAAAGGTTTTTCATTTCTGTGGAAATCAAAAACTTGAATATACTGAATTTGTGTCTTAACTGTTTGCTACACAATACAGTATTTTAAATTGAGACATGTAACTTTTATGGCTGGGGTGTGACAAAGCAAATGGCCCTGTTGTACAAGCTGGTGAGTGTGATGTGAATCTAGGTTTTGAAACCATTATCCTGATAAGTTAAATCTTTATAACATAGAGGTACTGCCATTATGGATGACACCCTTTTAAAAATTATTTTGTTGAGTTTTCCTTAAATTGACATATCACTGTGGTTGCCAAATACAGAAATTAAGAGTAAGGCTTTCCCAAGCAAGCACAGATCAGATACAAACTACTACGCTGGCTTTGTTTAAATTATTTTGTGGATCATCACTACTTCTGTCTTACTGCGTTTGACTAAATCGGTTCATTTGGTTCAGAGCAGGTTTTATCAAATGCAATTCTTTAATATTCCAAGAGTTCTTTAGCTGCTTTTATGGTCTTTCACTCCTCACTTAGATGAGATTTGATAAATCCTGCTCTGTAAAACAAGTTGGAAAGAAGCTCCAGGAGAGGAGACAGACCACAGTTACATGTGAGGAGAGAGGGTTAAGTCCATGCTTCAAAGATAAGGCCAGAATTATTTCTGAGATGAGTCACTGGTACTTGCACTAAACTGCAGCACACTTTTATGCAGATGCTAGAAGTATTTTAGGGAAAAATTGACTATTAAACGGCTAAAACTTTTATTTGTACTCTCTGCAGTTGACCTTAAGGCTGGCTCCCCTTACAGCAGCGCCCTTTTGGCAAATCCAGTTGTGCATTTATTCCAAAAATACAGTTCCTCAAAAACATTGCAAACTTTCTCCAGCTACTGGAATTGGCTATGCCAAAAACTGTGTGTTTTGCTGCTTTCAGTATTTCCTTTCTCAACTTCGTGTAAATAAAAAGGGGGACTTGAAATTACAGGGGTGGGTGGGGTGGAAAAAAAAGCTCGACAAGGTATCTCTGCGTGCTGTTTTCTGTCTTGAGGGTTTTGGTACTGTTTCAGATTGATTAGTTCAAGTATGCTGTGTTTGGAGAGGAGAACTGACTTGCTTTTCATCCCAATACTGACTTGTCCCTCAAAAAAGTCTGGGATTGGGCAGTGGCAAAATGCCGTGGTGTTTTAAAGACTATTCCTTTTGAATGCAAGATCTTTCCAACAAAATAGTGTTGTCATCAGTCTGGTACTACATGCTTATAATTACTGTGTAATTATAAAGAAATACATAAAACTTTGACTAATTATGTTGCAGAAAAGGGTTATTTGTGCTATCATGGCATCTTAAAAAGTTTTTCAAAATGACTGAAGTTGAATGAAACATTGATTTAACAGGGTGTTGTTCTAAGGACAAAATGCCTGGTTACAGGGAATATTTTGTATTGAAACGTGCTTGGATGTGGCCATGTGTTTTTTTCCTTTATATATGTGTGGGGTTTTTTCTTTTTTTTTTTCTTTAAAGAATGCAGCCAGTTGCTTACTTGGATTGCTTTAATTCGTAAGTGCTTATGTCTTCAATTTGATGATCTCCCCGCAAATGGATCGATTTAATTTTGCCAAATGTAAGGGAAAAAACAAAAGAAGGCAAACATCAAGTTTGTAAGCTGTTTTTATACGTTAAATATGTACAAAATTAGAAGTGCCCTGATATAAAACACTTAATCTTGAGATTATATTTAGTAAAAACTCATCATTTACATATCTCTGTAAGTTCAAAATGTAACTTCTTACAATCCCTCTCATTACCAACAGAGGCAATAAAGCTCCAGTGAAATTGCCATGACTGAGGTTTCTACTGCATTGTTTCAGTGTATTATTTGTAAAACTTGTTTCTAAAATGTGCTTTTAAGGAGTGGGGGTAAAAAAAACCCAAACCATGGAATACCTGTCTTCTGCCTACTTTTTGGGGAAAAAAAAAATCTACAAACTGCTACAACACCTTGCCTAAAGCTTGCTTTGAGTGTTTACAAGTCCAACATGGAGCTGATTTTCCCTGCCCTTGGCACTGCCATTCCCAGGCCTGTGAAGGAAGACACCACACACACTGCAGTGGTTTAAATATGGCTTAAGTACAGTAGTAAAGCGACTTTTTTATTGATCAACCTGTTAATAAGTAACTTATGACTTGCTTCAAAACTGTTTTACAATGAAATCCGTACTGAGAAGTCCTTATTTAAGAAAAATATAATTTTTTTAAGAATGCATTTAATAAACTTTTGTCATTCACACTTTATTTAAATAATGTTGCCAGAAGTCTCTGTAGATTTTATTTGAGGATGGTTACATGACTGTGTTTGGCTTGGAAACCACGGTGCCCTTCAGGCCTCTGAGCTCTCCAGGAGTTGACCACAGCATTAAATACTTGATGTAATTATAATTTCATCTATCAAAAATAGGCCTTAGCTTTGTAAATATGTAGCTGTTTTAGTACCAACATGTAGAAGTATCTGCAGGAATAAACACCAAGAGTTCTGCTCCTTAATAGGCAACTGAACTCAGGCCCAAGTCTGACCCTTTGAACTGGTATAAAACTCAACATCAGCTTCTGGAAGTTCTGCAAAATTGTCTTCCAAGTTCTCAGTCTAACAAAAGCCGCCTAAATGTAACTGGAATATTTTGCATGAAATTACAAGAGTTTCTTTTCTAAACTCAATTCTGTGTTCTCAGAACGTAACATTTCAGGCCTTCCTTAGTGTTCAAAGGACAACTGGCAGGAGTCAGAGGGATAAATAAAGTTAGGACCAGGAACTTCTGAGGGTGGGAGATGAGGGGGCAGGAGAAGTTGTGTGGGGAGAGGCCCAGGCTGTGTTTTCTTTTTCTTATGGGTGACTTCTCTCCCTCCCTGCTCCTGACTGATCCTGGGCCCAGTGTGCAGCGAGCCTGGCTTTACTCTGCCGTCTTTAATACGTCTTCTACATAAGTAAAACAATTACTCAGCTAGAAGTGAAAGTTTTATTTAATAAATATAATTTTCATAAACCGTTTTCAAAACAACTACTGACCAAGCTGTACAAGGAGCAAGCACACAGCCTTGCTGTCAGAGGAGCAAAAATAACATCAGGCAGCCACAGTGTCAGAGGTCCAAAATTCTTTGTATTACTTATTGCTCATTTCCAGTTGACAATGCCCCTTACTTGCCTAAAATTAAGGATCAACATCTTTTAAAAGGTACTTCTTGCAGAGATTATACCATTCCAGTTTTTCTTCAAAAAAAGCAAACTTGACCACACTTCGGTGAAAAAACAGGCGTCCAGATGATGATTGGTTACTTTTATATGCATAGGACCTGAAATCTCTCATGGGACTGCAATGAGGAATTGTAAAAATATATTCTTTGGGATACAAATAAGATACTCCTGCAGCACGATGCACCTCATTTTTAACCGTTTCCCCCTCTCTCAACTGCACGCCCCGCAGATTATCTTTTATCCTGTTGTCAGAACATAAAAAGGGTGAGAACCTGCTGATGCAGGAAAACTGCAGAGGGAAGATTCCTACAGCCCCGGCCACTGAGGTGCCCGTCAGGGTTTCTTTCAGCCAAGTCTGAGCCCCGAGCAGCAGCGCTTTTCCTTCGGCACGGCGCACGCAGAGCTCTTCATCCCTCGGCCTCCCCTCACACCCGCGCATTCCCACACCGGGAGCAGCAGCGCCGTCCTCCCTGCAGCTGGGATGGGCCGACGGACACGGGAGCGGGGCCGAGGCACAACCACAGCCCTTAACGAGCCCCGGGCAGTGAGTCCTGGCCCCTTGGCAGCAGCACTGAGCTGAAGGGAAAAAGAAATCTATAGAAAGCAGAAGCCTCGCCAATACCGCTGCAAATGCGCTTCCAAGACGACTGATGGCAAGAGCTGACACAGCCACGAGCATCCCGAGCATCCCGAGCATCCCATCTCTCCTCCTGCTACAAACTGAGTCATTCCCAGAGCAGAAACCAGGCAAACCATGCCACTGGAAACAAACAACAGAAGCAAGGAACGTACAAAACAACCAACAATAAAAACATTTGCAGAAAAAAACCCCACCCCGGAGGTGCAAAGAAGAGAGTCTGGCTGGGAAACAATTTAGGAACAGGATAAAAGGCTAAAATTAGTCCCTAAAGAAGGGTTTGCCCAGCTCTTGGAACAACTCCTTTAAGCAGTGACATCTGTGTAACAAGGCAGCAGCAAGTGCAGTGACAATGGTGAGTTATTAGGGATTCTAATCCAAAAAAATGAGAATCTTGAAATAAATAGTTCAGAAGCACATTATGCCTGAGCACTTTTGAACACTTAAGTTCACCAAAATCACGAATATTTAGAAGTACAGAAGCAGCAGATAAAACTATGAAAAATAATTTAGGCTACAGCTTTGGGACACTTCTAACACTAGAAAATTTGGTATTCCAATATAGAAGTTACATTATCATAAAAAATATGTTTGAAATATTACCAAAGGTTTTCAATAAGAAATTATAGGTGCTTAATATTCATTCTAAGTTGCATAAGCTTTTCTCAAATCATCTTTTGCACTAGGAAACAAATAATTCTGAAAGTTTTCAGCATTCCTTCCTTTGCAGTTTTTGTTCCTCCTCCCCTGCCATAATCTTAAAAAAAGAGAGCATTTTTAAGGGGAATATTTACATTTTAGTTTTTGAAACAATTCAGAACATCTTCTCACTTCAGTCTTTTCCACTGCATCCTTTTAGAAGCATGAGTTTGGCAAAAAAAAAAAATTTTTTTTCTAAGTAACAAAACCAAACCCTGTTTCTCCCAGAGGGAGAACTGACCTGCTGAGCACAATCCCATCTGGGAGGTGGCTGTGGAGAAGGTGCTTCTTCAGGGACACTGCATAGTAAAAAGTGAGTGCACTCCACTCTTGCTTTGCACTACAAATGTCTGCTACAGGCTCTTATGGATTTCAAGGCTGAGAGGTAAGAATGGAACATTTGCTCCCCAGGGAAAAGTCTCCCCCATCCATTCACACTCTTGAAGACAAATCCCGGTGCTGGACTGAATTAGCTGGATTTTGTTCCGTTTCCTTCATCAAGGACTCTGCACTGTGCCCAGTGCACAGTGAACTGGTCCCTGCACTTTAGCTATCAAAGAAATACACACAGTTTTTCCTCGAGTAGAAGCATTATTAAAAGATTTGTGACATCAACACAAAACCCCAAAAAATGACTTCCACACAAAGTATTTGTCACACCACAAAAATCTGCCCTTACACAAATGATGTTCTTACTCAATGAGACATTACTGACAGATTTACTGCAAATAGAAAAATATACCTTGGCCGAGAGATGGATTCTTAAGTTCTTCCTGAATTGTTTAAATGCAAGTTTCTTCGGTAACCTTACAAACACTGGGAAAAGGGAAAGTAGGGGGAAAGGGAGGAGAGGAGATGGAAGGTTTTAAAGAAACACATAATGAGCGCAAATTATTCTTCAAACATACAACTGTGCTGCTTTTGTGCAAATCTAATCAACACATTTGTGTGGCAAAATCCCACAGACATCACCTACAGAGCTGAGCCAATCGAAATGCTTGGAGCAGGGTTTATGACAAAGCCTCTGCTTCCTGCTGTGCACAGTGAACCAGTCTGGATTTCAGGACAGGACACACGAACCACGGGGATGGATGAGGTTACACGGCCACACACACTGACAGGACAATGCTGTGCCTGACATGGACAGACAGGTGCTGCTGCAAGGTGAAACACTGTGATTTAGGTACAGAAGATACAGCTAAACAGCAGATATCTGATTAGAGTAGTAAAATAATTCTGTCTTTCCTAGGTATCCATGGCAACAGGAAGACTCCTAGAATGAGAAACTACTATGAAGAAAATTGTTATTTTAAACCCAGGTTTAGTATTATAGATATGAAATATAAAGCAAGTTACAGGAGTAGGTGAAATCAAGTGTATTTTACTACTAGTGCACATGTGGAGGGGACTGGATAGATGGCCATCAGGGTTACTGCATCTCCACACTGGATCCAGGTTTTAAGCCCTGTGCAGTGGGATTAGTCACATGCTCATACCTGCTGCATGGAGAAGGCAAGGCTCAATTTTAGTGATTCTTCATCCCCTGGGCACTCGCTGGGAGGATCTACTGTACACCTGACATTTTCAAGCTTCACTGCACTCAGGCATCTGAAGACATGATACAGAAATGAACTATGAATGCTGAATTTAACACTTATTTACAAGGAAAGTTTGCTGGGTTTTGTTCCTTCTGTCTCATAATTTATTTTTAGAGCTTCTTCATTTCTGAGCTGGTCTTCACCTATACCAGTGGGAAAAAGCCCTCAGGTGCTGCATGCTGAAATCACTACAAGTTTAACAACAAGGTTGCAATGAAAATTTCTTCACTACACAAACGTTTCCTTGAGCACTGAAAACCCCATGGTACCCACAGGCCAGAGTGGAGCTGCCAGCCACTAACGCAAAAACCAAGCTCCGTGAGGAGAGCTGAAATAATACCAGTTAAAAGTCACGAACAGGAATAATGAACAGCAGGGCTGTTTACAGGCAAAGAACATCCGAAGGATCTGATCCAAGGAAAGCAGGGCCTCTTGAACGCTTCCTTGCTCACTGAACTTGGGATGACCATAACAGGAGGGATACACTCCTCTGGCAGCAGCCCAGTTTACAGCCAGCCAGATCTTCAGATTTTACCCAGAGCTAATTTTAATAAGGATCTTTACACCTTTCACTATCTGGAAGGAAGAGTTTCTCAGTTACTGATGGGACTTCATGGTCAGAGACTGAGAGAATGGGATGTCCCAGAGCAGCAGCACTTCCCCCTGCCCCCAGCCACGAACAGCCACTGCTCCCTAAGGCATCCTAGCAGCACCTCCATTTCACCTCCCACATCCAAGGACAACCATCCTGGCTGAGGGAACAGGTAAGTGTTGCAGCTGCCAGCCCCCACCATGCAGACACGTCTGTACTGGGACAGGGGATGTCCCTGCAAGAGGCACCATCCAGAGCTCCAACTGTGCAATTTGTTTTTATTGGCATACTTAGGTATCAAAACATTGCCATCAAGGTCTCGGATCCTTCCGATAGTCAAAGATAATTAAGCATTAATTATATCTTCAAAGTACAACATGACAATATAAATACATGAAAAAGAACAAAACATGCAAAAATTCCCCAACTTTAAAAGGATTAATAATTCAAAAAATTTATGCTCGTGAGACTTCTGCTCAATCCACCAATTCTTAAGAAATTTTTCCATGTCAGGATCTAGAACTGTTAATAAACACACAGGGCATAATAAAAGATGACTGGTTTCTGAATTGTACTTTAAGAGAACAGTGAACTGTTATATGCCTTATTGTTCCAAATTATTGATTTGTCACAGTTAACAGTGCTTTTCAAAGCAATTACTAATATATTGCCACTCATACACCAGCATAAATATTTGAATTGCATTTAACTCTCAAAAATTACTAAACTGATTGCTTATAGAATACAGTAACCGTCCACAGAAATAACAAAATTGATTTCCAAACTGCTAAGACAGCATCTGCGAGACACAGCTCAAAATGAATGTGTGTGTTTAAAGTGAAGGGCCATCATGAAAACTGCACTTTAAAAAAAGTTTCATTGCGGAAATTCAAACTGCTTCAAATCGGATCACTCAAATTTGGGAGGAGAAAAATTCTGTCACTGCGCTACAGTGATGTCTCAAGTATTAAATGCAGGATTCCAATCTGCTCATACGGCAGCAAAAAAGATCAAATGGCCAGAGGTAAAAGCATTCCTTACAAAAAAAAGAAATGATTTAGCAATTTGTAGATATAATTAGAAAAAAATGCTGGAAGCGATTGCTGTGCAGATTATGCCAGGCCAGACAAGCCCTGTCTGGGTTTAGGGTCTCTCCAGGCTTTCCTAGGGCAGCGCCGGACACTGAACTCGCCTCAGCACCTGCTACAGGTGTGTGAGCACCACAAGGCTTCCACAGGGCTTTTACAAATGTCCCTGTCAACAAGTGGCTGAGTCCATTGTGGAGAGAGTCAGGATGCTCCTGTCGTTGGCATAGAAGGGATCCGATGAACTCCATGATCTAAAGCAACAATAAAAGAAAAGTTTGGCTGACTGGGAACTTGTACTCTAGAGGTGAGGAGAAAAGTCTGTGAGAGCAAAAGATAAAAGTGCTACGAGAGTAGGCAAATACACCTCTTTAAAGGACTAATCTAAACAATTGCAGGTTCCTACAATTCATTCAGACCTTTGGAAACAGAAGCCAATTCACGCCTACCACGTAATTAACAATTTACTCACAGCTACAGCTATTTTCATCACTATGAATTAAAACAACCAGAGGTTTATATGCCTGTTTTGCAACTGAAGTTTTAATGCTGTGCCTCAGGAGGCTGTGAATGCTGCCTGTGCACGCTGAGGCTCCGTGAGGCCGTTCCAGCAGAGCCCTGTGGAGCGCACAGCCAGCCCTGGAAACCCAGCACATCCACGCTGGCTGAACTTGGGGGTAGGCAAAACTTATTTGCAGCCATGAATGTTTCATCCCTTCCTGCCACACATTAAAGCATCAGGAAAACTTCCTAAGATGTCACAGCTTCTGACTCAGAGGGATCTCACCGTGTCTTTCACTTGAGGACAAATTACTGCCTGGGAAGAAATACTGCTCTTGGTTGGACAATGTGATAGGACCGTATGGGAAAAGCTGAACAAGAGACGTCTGGGAGGCAGGAAAGCAAAACATAAGGAGCTTATCCTCCAAATTAGGCTCTGTCAGAAATCTGCTGTTTCTTTAGAACTGTTCCATGCAGTGCCTTGACACAAGTACCACTAATGGGAGACCCAACAATTCAGCAATGATTCCCACTGTACAAGAAATGTATGTGATCCAGCATTCTTAACATTTTAGTGACTGACACGTTGACAGACAATTTAATGGAACAGACAGACAAAAATGCATTTTAACATACCACACCACACGTTTTATATTCTAACTGGTGAATGAAGCTATAGAAAAGACCTCTCAAATACATCTTACAAGCAATAAATTAAGCACAAGAGACTATATTCCTGTGGCCCACTACTCCAAGCATTTGTACAACTTTGATTCATCAAAGCTTCTATCAAAATTCGATACATAGGATTTCATGTTATCATATTTGACAGAATATTGTATTTGACAGAATATCATGAGCAGAGAATAACACACAAGCTGGCTACAGCAACATTATTTAAAACAGTGCTCTTCATTCTTCAGCACAACATATTTATCAGCATCACTTCATTCAACAAAAAAAATTTGCAGCTACCTCCTGGTTGAATAATTTGCTGCTTTATAGAGTACAAGTATTCAAAAGACCATCCTTGGGGACTGCACAATCTTCTGGAGATTTAGATAAAAACCAAAGCAGCTCCAGCTCATGAATGAAGCCTAAACAATTTTACAAGCATTTTAAAATCACTCAATAGATTTCTTAACTGCAATTAACTTCGGCAATTCACAACTTTTAAATGCTTCGGGTGATTTAAGGAATTAGAGTGTTAAAAAATGAACAAAGACTTTCTCATATTATAAGAAAAGTGTCTAAGGGAAAAAATGGTCCTTTGATTTTTAGACTAGGTTTTAAGTGTCAATACTGAGTGGAAGGAGCTGAAGTAATTGGAGGAAGGAAGTATGACTGATTTAGAAAAATCTCTTTTCTAGTTGTAACGGACATAAATTTAAGTGAAACTGGAAGATCATTCAGAGCAATTTCAACCAGAGGCAGAAGCAAAAACCATAGAACTTCAAGCCCTTAGTGTAGCACCAAGATAGTTTTGCATAATTACTAAACTTAATCCTAATGTCTGTGTTCTAAGAACTCTAAAATTATTTGGCTAGATGGAACTTTATCTGAAAACTACATGAGGTAAGCAGACAAGAAACCTGAGAAAAAGCAGTCTTGAAAAGAAGTGTTTAATATTCTGTCAAATACGAGTTATCTTCAATAAATATTTGTAAGTTCTTAAGGAAAGAAAATTTGAGTGGAAGAAAGAGTAAATTGTAAAATTGTAAATACACTGCAGAAAACAAAATACAGAATACCTACCTTATAAGACTACAGGTTACTAAGGCAATTGTTAATTAACAATCTGCCCTATTTAGGTAACAACAAGTGAAAAGAAGTAGCATCAGAAATTCCTCATTTGGAAAGCACGATTTTACAGAGAAGTGAAAAAAACGCCCCAAAACTTAGAACAATTGCTACCAAAATGTTGATTTTCCGACCAATTAAATGCTCACCTTGTAGATTAAAAATTCTATTAAATTGTTTATTTTACACATCATGCCCGCTTTCTACACAGCAAGTTTGAATTAAAAATGCACTTAATTGCAACAGTTCATTTTTCATATGGAATGAAACTTTTTGCATAATCATACCCTAGATTTGTAGAAACACTGAATAAATTTCATAAGCAAGCCAGAAGAGACTGACTGGAAGCACAGACAGCGTGTTCAACACAAGAGTTCCAACAGAGATGAACTACAGACCAGGCAATACCTAAAGGCAGAATCAGAGCTGACAAAGCTGTCAGGGAGAATTACCCACACGAGAGCTGATACCCAATGAATGATATCACAACCTTTAACCGAAAGAGACAAAGTTGTTCCAATACAAAATGAGTTTCCTTGAAAATGTGTGAAGTTCGATGTTTCCAGGTTTGCCTTTTGACCAATGAAGGACCATGATATCATTCAGGGACTGAGAGATTACGATGTACAAAAGACTATTTTTATTTCTACCCCCAAATATTTCCATATTTGTTTGCTTTCCCTCTTTCTTTGGGAATGGGGAGATGGCACATTAGAGGATTCAGTGAGAGCTCCTCTCACAGTTATGCTGACTGCAAGAGCAGTGTTGCTCCTTAGACAACTTTGATTGCTTTCATCCCACTGACGTTTGTTTCACACGTGGTTTGTGAAGGAAAGATTTATTTAGCACACACTTTGGAATGGCACACATGATTTTGACAATATACCTTCTGGAACCGAAAAAACATTTAAAATTCTCAGAACCTGAAGACTCTGTTCTGTCAATTACTCTGATTTTAGAAATAGATTATAAAAGTTATACTACAAAAATATTTCATCTTCATATCAATCAATGGCTGAAAGATTTAAAGACTCTCCTTCCGACAATGAAGTTATATTTAAGGGGGGGAGTGTGAGCCTTTTGTATCTCTTCAGGAGTAATGCAAGCTCCAAGGTAAATATTTGGAGGTTGTACATCAAGAACCAAAGGGAAAAGTCTTTCGACTTTACAAATAACTCCTGATTCATGAAGGCAAAAAAGTAATCATGAAAAGGAGAACAAAAACAGCAGCAAGGCTTGATTTTCTAAAGAGAAGAATGTACAAATCAAGAAAAATTACGATAGATACAACACAAGAACTTGTAGTAAAGCCAAACTAAACACTTTAACAGAAATCTTTTGAAAACCGTTTTTGCCCTCCCCATCCCAAAAGAAACCACTAAAAAAGAAACAAGAAGCTAATCTTTGAGGATGAAAAAAAGTACAATAAAGAGTTGCATTTTCTACTTAGATAAGCAAAACCTGCAGCTGGTTTCTAGACATCTATTGCTGCAGGCTCATCGGGTTCCAGTTTATAGGAGAATCGTCTGCAGCAAAGGCTATTGAGAGAAATGCCACACCTGTTGACCCGGGCTGGGCTACACCTTCCCATCAGTCGTTCCAGCATTCTTCTAACAGATGTGCATGCTGTTTCCCCATCTGAGAAGCAGCACATGGAGTCCAAGCAGTTGATACCTGAACCTGCCTCAGTAAGCTGGAAAGAGGAAATAAAAAAAAAAAGGGAAAAAAGAAAAATCAGTACTCACAAATTCTAGCTGTGAAGCTGTTATCAGAAAACACAGGAAAAGCAGATTTTCTTAAAGTCAGAGTGTTGAATATTTTTCAATTTTATAGGAGAACTACAATGATGAATAATATTACCATTTCCCCAGGTCTACAAACACTAAAATTTGATCTTCCCAAGGTTGGAATGCAGCCTTGGTGAGCTCATGGAAGTGGTTTGGCACCACGTCTGCCTAACGTTGGAAATGAACTGGTTAGGAATGCCCTGTGTTCCAGCTCTAACAACCCCCACAGCAGAGCATATGCACTTCCAGCTGGGGTGCCTCAATTCACCTCTGGCCCTACAACAATTTATATCAGCTCAGCTCTGCCCTATTTTAAGGGAAATCTATCAAGAGCAAGTTTCAGTCTGGGGCTGCAGAATACAACACAGCAATCTGATCCTAAGGAATTTTCCTCAGGTGTTCAATGTAACTTCCTACAATAATTGACATATCACTACTACAGATACGCTTGGCTTGGTATGGAACAGAAGCATATTCCTGATTTTGTGGACATGGTTTGTCCAAACAGAGACAAGGCTGATGTCAGAAAGGTTCAGTCACGTTCATGCCAGCATGAAGAATAATTCAACATTAGCATAATAAACTTTCAACAGCTCATTTTCGTAGGTGAGAAAAAAAAAGGAATAAAAGAACTAAAATGAAAAAGAAGCAGTAACAGATGTATGGGAGTAAGTGCCACCTACCAATGTGCTCCTCTACAGCTCTGCTGCACCAGTCAACCGCAGCATAACTGAAATCTCCTACTTCTGGAGAGAGAATATCCTACTCTGACTTCAGTAACCATTCCAATGAGAAATGAAAATACGGAGTATGGGGATGCTTTTTAATTTAATTTTAAACTCTCCATGAGAGCATCCTTTCAAATACTGAAAACACAGGCTAAATTTAAACATCCATTACCACTCTCCTCACACAGTGAAAGAAGAATTCTGAGAGGAGGCACCTTAGTCTGTGATGTGACACAGCTCAGTTAAGAGCTTCCCACAACTTTTCACTGTGTGACCAAAGGTCATGGACTGTTGTCTGAAGACTCTGGTTTCCAACCCCAACTTCTGTCACACCACCCACACTTGCCAAACACTGCAAGGAAAGCAAAGAACCTCAGAGTTCCCTATGGGAATGGTTTACTACGAGTGGACACACTCTCTTTCCTAACCCCCCCTACACAGGCAGCCAGACACATTTACAGCTTCACAACAGAACAACAGCCTATACAACAAAGAAGAGGCAGCTAACAGAAACAAGAGGCATTTGGAAATACAAGAGAAAAATCCCAACTGGTAGGACAAGGAGGGAACACACACGCAGAACTGGTGTTTGTTTCCATGCACCTTTTCCTGTGCCTGCCCCTTCCTCAGCTCTGTGCCACATTCCCCACGGTCCCTCCAGACCTTCCCATCACTCATTGTGATGTTTACAGGATTGTCAGTCAGCAGCTGGTGCAACAAACAGGAATCTCTACAAGCTGAGCCCCCTGATTCTGTGGCTGCTGCACCTCAGAGGCCACGGCTGAGTATGAGAGAACACAAACTTTAACTCACACACTCATCTGGGGGGGTCTTCGGGACACAAAAGGAACATTTACTGTGACAATGAACTTCTGCACCTGAGAGCAGGAGCAGAAGAATTGCAAGAGACAGGTCTGAAAGGGGTCCTGGTTGAAATACAAACAAAACAAAACACACCTCAACAGAGCCTGAGTCCCTGAACACCCTTATTGGACGACCACCACAACTGGCCACAACTGCACTGTCACAGAAGATACCAGAATCAGGAACAGCACACTTTGCAGCACTGCAGTACCAGCAAATCTGACCTTCAGAGCACCCCAGACTGTGCTCCCAGAGTTATCACACAAGAGATTACACAGAGCAGAAGGAATTCCCATTTGAAGGCCAGCAAGCAAACCCCCTGCTGCAGATGGAGTGACCTTCACAGCTGTGGTCACAGCAATACAAAACTACAACCTTCCTACATTTTGAGGATTTCAAAAAGAGTATTTAGTTCATCCTTTATCCTGAAGCAGACCTTTAAAGTTACTGCAGAAAGTCACATTACAGTGGCTGTAGGTAGGATCAGATGAACCAGACATTTCTTTTCTTTAGAATCTGCTGATTTGAGAGCCAGCAGTCCTAGATATTATCCAAAGACAGCAAGAAAGAGGAACCAAGAGTAACCCAAACTAACTTCCAAGGAGTGAACCCTCAACTCTGGATTTTGGAGGCCTGGTATCTCTTTTTCTGAAGAATCTCCTTTATTCTTCACAAGTTAGATACAAAAATCTAGGATCATTCTTGAACCACAATTTATGGAAAAGATAATATCATTTTTTAAAAAAACAGCAAGTAAGACCTTGCGTAAGTCTCGAAACAAGAATTCTGTTCCATCAAACTCACAGTTAAGTGTAAAGCAACACTGTGAGAACATTAAGGACCAAAAAACCCAACTCAATTTTATTTGTAGATATACTGTGTATCACTGCCTGGTGAACATGGATTTTTATATTTACATCCACTACAGGATGGAAGGAAGATACATATGCTAGAGAGTCCCTTTTCTCACTTTCTCTCTGTGGAGGACAATTATGATCATAGTTTTATACCAAAGTAAAACCTGGCATGGCAAGGCAGGAAGGCATAATGTTCCCTGAACACCTGAAAAAACCCTGAGGAAACACAAGGCAGGAGAGACAATGCTTTAAAAAAAATTAATGAGCATAGAGAAATATCAGATATTATTCATATTTGGGCTGCAAATTAAGTATTTTCATAAGGTAAGATCCAGGATCTCAATAAACATAATACTTTATATGAGAATGGCCCATTTGATGTAATAAATCAAAAAGCAACTGAAGTGCAGAATTAAAGAATGATTCATCTTGATAAAGAAAAAAAAAAACCAAACCAACATTCTATGATGCAAATTTTCTTGCAGATACCAAAAATATGGGCATTTTGGAGATGGTTCAATGACTGTCTCAATATGATGTAAGTAAATATAAATACACATATATTAGGGTAGAGTGGGAGTACTACCTAGTGGAGGTAAGAACTGTCGGGCAGGCAAGATGGGTCTAGCAGCTGCCTATTGTCCTCCCCTCTGTGCCTGCTTTCAGCAAAGTCACCTGCTGAGCTGACTGAACCCTTATCTTCTTCCATCTGGAAGGACAGAAAAGGAACAGATCTTATAAAGCACCATGCCTGCATTGCTTTAAAACAGTTACCATTGTTACAAGAACTTTCATTTCACTTGGTCTTGAGAGAACAAGGCATATTTACAAGGTCAGGAGATTTTTCCAGGTTACTCAGTGGATCAAACGTGGTGTCTCACAAGTGTTACAGGCGCTGGCCTTGTTGTGCTCTGCAGACTACAAAAGGGGAAACCAAATACATTTGGAATCAATCTCACATTTTTAGATTTTGGAGTTTTATTTGTTTTCCCCCTTCTATCAGAGAGGGCCATTTCAGTTTGTTTGTCTTATTGCAGGTTATTCCATATGCCACATGACAGACATTTCAAGCCAACATTTAATCACAAGGAAAGGCTGGGGCTCTGTGGAACAGGGAATGTGTTTAATCCTGTACACCAAGTTAAGAGCACTGCAGTGTATTTTTCTGAGCCCAGGTGCCAGCTGCCAACATTCTGATGCCACATGGACATTTCAGAAAATATATATGAGATGGTCATTACTATTCCACAATTAAGTTAAAACTTGCTCCCTACTGTAAATCTCACTTTCTTCAAGCCTTAATACACTGTATACCAAAATCCCAAGCAATTAGATTTAAAATTTTAAAAGAAAATATATAGGAATGTTGACATCTAACAACTTCACTGATATGATGTTTTCACCACTTCTTTAATTTTTCTACTCTTTGTCTCTTTGAATCAAATAAACCTACAAATGCCAAATTATTTCATTATTTCCAGGTCATTAGACAAACGTATCTCAGGTAAGTAGTTTGTGCACTTTTATGGCTGAAGACAAATACAAAATGGTGCATTCTTTCCTCGTTTATCCCGTCTTCCTGCAATAGGTTCCAAGGATTAGCCAACAGATTAGCACCAAGCCATGCTAACACAACGTACAAGCCTGTGAAGGAAGAGATTACCCTTGATCAAAGTCTAGCACATCAAGGTGTTCTAGTACTCCTCACTAGTGCAAATGTACACTTCCATTGGGATAGTGTTCTTGGAAATTGCACATTCCTTACAGGAAACATGGGCTGTAAAGGAACAGAGACCTGTCTGCTCTCACTCAACACAGCTGCGCTGGGTCAGAGCTGAAACTACAGGGAGGGGAATCCTATGGAACAGGAGCTGGAGTTAAAAATACAGACGAGTAATGAAGGCCATAAAGCCAGGGCCTGGAGCCTGGAGTTCTGGAGACAGCTCAAGAGCAGACCTGGACTGAGATGAAGGGAAAACCAGGCAACAACAGGCCCATGGGCCTGGAGATGGGGAAAGAACAGGGGCTGGCTGTGAGGAGGCAAATGCTCTGGATACAACACTATGCACTGACAGCCTTCTCTGGAAATAAAACCCTTTCTGGTGTTTTACACTTCCCCAGTTTTGTGTACAGTTCATAACACACTGTCCAAAGGTAGAAACACTATAAACACAGTTAATCCCATCAGTAAATAGAATTAAAACATCTGTCCAAGCAACACTCCCCAAATGTGGCTTAAGATTTCTTACAAAGCACAGAGACATGTACACATACATGCACACAGAACACTCTTTACAAATAAAAACATGGAATGACATACAGTGGGACCCAGTTAGTACCCTAAGATACATATTTCACACCTTCAAGAAGAGACAGCAGTGGAGGAAAGCAGTGCTCAGCCAGACTCCAGCTAAGCACAACATCTGCACCTGACCTGTGCTGCCTCACTTCCTCTTCATCTCAAGTTCCAAAAGAGACAGCAAAGTTCAGAGGCAAGAGTTTAACAGGCACACACAAGACTGCAATTCTGACTTAAAAGGAATCACCCGGACACTAAGAAGACCCCCCTCAAAGCTCTGAACTGTACATCACAAATGTACTCAATATAAACTTGAGCATTTTGTTGCATACTGTGAAGCCTATAGACATAAAAAATTATTGTAACATCATACTTCTCTTTTAATTTGCATTCATAAAGGGAGCCTCCTTTTGATCTCCAGAGAACAGAAAGCACATTGGCAGAACAAGGCATAACTCAGTTTAACCTGGAGTTATGCTCCTTTTGATACTTTTAATGAGTATTTACAAACAACAAAAACCTGCCAAAGTCTGTTCATCAACCTCCATGCATTCTGCAGTCACAAAGGATGCAATTCCTGAGTGGGCATGTACAAATGAGTGTGACAGATTAGCTGCTTTACAGCTACATATTCCCTGAGTAACTGCTTTGTTTCATGTCCCTACAGTTTGCCTTCCCTTCTCTGCCCTAGTGCTTTGGGAAAATAGCTGCCCTGAACACTACAGAAACCAACCCAGGGTCACCCCTCCAAATTAGATTTTATTCAGTATTGTGAAGGGAGTAGTTTCTGTCTATTAAGCTGATTTTCGTCTTCACTGTTTTAGGCAAAGATCCACAGGATAACTTCTGAACTTTGTCCAAAGACAGAATAAAGAACTGGAGAAACCTGAATCCTTGTTTGTTTTTTGTTGCACTTTACCAGCTCAGCTACATATTAGAAGGCACTCAGTGCTTGTACTTCAGGTACTATCAGATACGCAAGTGTAAAAATTCCGATGTATAAGAGAACTGGAGTTGCATAATCATTTGTTACTCATAGACAAAACAAATTTCCCATTTTTTTCAACCCTTCCCTAAATTTAATATGAAGAAAATTGCCTCACGTTAGCAAGAATTCTCCTGGTTTTAGCATTTTAATAGCTACAGTGCTACATTCCTAGACAGCTTCATTTTCCTTTGACTATCCAGCTGCATAACCATTAAAATGTTTTGGTTTGGAAAGTTTAACAGAATCTTCTGTTCTAAAACCATTGATGTAGATATGACGTGACACGTAATTCACTTTAATAATTCTGATAGAACAAGAATTTTAAAAGCTAACTTGCAAAGGCTTTTGCAGAGGAATCTCCCCAATATGTTGCTAAGTTTAGTAGTTTTCAAAAGGTATATTGCACTTTGCCTGTTTTAAAGCTATGAAGTGCTGAATGCAAAACCAAACCAAACCAACCCACCATTATCTCCCTGAGCGTTTGGAAATCCAAGGTGATGTTCACAGGGGAGTCACCAACAGCTAAACACAATGGCCATTTTGAGTCTTGCCTTGTAAAGGTGTAGTGCACTCTCAGAGGAAATACAAAACTTTTCTCTTTTGGTTTAACAAATGGAGATTAAGTCCCTAAAATGTAGGTTAGTTGGTTCTCCTAGCACCTATTTGCACCTTGGAAAATATCTAAAAGGAATCAGATCTTTGCATTAATTCTTGCTGTAGAATGTAGAAATAGATAATGGTGGGAGACTGAACAGATTGAGACACTGCTGATGCATATGAATGCTTAAGTCTTACAAAAGAGAAGCAGCATTTGACAGCATTTCATGTACTGAACTCAGTGCATTTGAAGAGTTGCAGAATCATGTTTTACCTACACAGACACATGGACGCTTTGATCTTTTTTGGAATAATTTTCTGGGACTTTGTAGCCAAATGCCTTTAGGAATATGTATCTATACACATTGAAAACAAACAACACTCACTTTATAGCTGCACAAAACACACACAAAAAGCCTCAGCTGCACAAGGGTATGTACGCACCCAAGCTTAAAACATTTTCTGCTCCTTCAACACAATTGAAAGCAAATTAAAATGGGCAAATAACTTGCAAGAAATTGCTGCCTGAAGTACCTGGATCTTCCTGTCACAGCCTTATGAAGCTGAAATTATCCAGCATGCAAAAAGCACTGTTAATTTTTATCACAAAGGAACTAAAAGCATTATATACATGCCAGAAACTAGGATTATTTAAAAATGGATGCAAGAATAGATTTTTATTCTGAAAGCTGAGAATCATGCTAGGATGTTTTTTCCTAAAAAAAAAAAAAAATAAAGCACGTCCAACACATGCTACTTAGGAGAAGCATTTGGCTCAAAAACACAGAGCAAAGCCAAGAAATAACCAAACTGAATGTTTCTGCACTACAGGTATTGCCCTCTCACCCCACTAATATAAATTCATGCCTCTTCCCATCTCTCTCAGCACTGGTTAGTTCACCTTGAGCATGCATAAGAGTTGATGAGGAACTGTCCCTCCTACTCTACCTAATTTTGCTCAGCTGATTCCTTGCCCTGGACAATGGCTGCAGTGCGATGAACTCGTCACTTAAAGCAACTCTGTTGGAGTACATCTACAATTGGACAGAGAAGGGATGGAACATACATGTCAGTAAGTAGCAGCAGTAACCTTCTAAGAGAAAGACACAGGACAACACATTGTTATTTCAGTGGAATACACATCATATACAGAACACAAGCCTGGTACCTTCAAGACAGCTCCTGGGATCATCACAGCCAGTTACTGTTTGGTAGGACCATTCTTAATGTACCTTTGCTTTCATACTGAGGAAAAAAGCCTGTACACTTTTACATCTGTGCTTTACCAGACATCTTTATTCTGTATTACTTTCTCCCCTCAATAGCACTGTGATTTATCTTAACCCAAAGATTTGTATTTTGATTCTCATTTACCTGACTGTCCAATTTCTCCTGTATGATTCTGTAACAGACCTATGTGAGAAGTTGCCCCAAAGCTACTTCAGGGCAACTCACCTCAGTCAGACATATTTTAGGGCAGAAAAAACCCCTTGGAACACAGCAAAAATAAAATAACACATTCACATTACGTGCATTAAGGAATGTAAAATTAACCAAGTTCATCTATACAAGTCAACTCAACCTCGTTTGTCAAATTTTCAATTTTCAGTTTCTCAAAATAAGCGATTGAGATTTAAGATGCTATGACAGAACAATATTTACGCTTAGAAGTCTACCAAGTGTTTCTCTCTATTATCAGTTAAATTTCTCTGCTCTCTTACGAATAACAGCTACATGCAACATCTAACTGATCAAACCTCACTCTTGATGCTGTGACCTTATACTAATAAGAAGATATAAAATCAAGTTCCTTATATATTAAGTAGAGTAAGGCAGATTCCTATAGACACAGTGAATTCAGAGCACTAAGTTGGGTAGGTCAAATGCAAAAAAAATTCCAAAAAATTAAAACAATAGGGGTAAGCATTTTCAGCTGAGAAACCTGTGTTTTGCTCACTGCTCCTGGGAATAGTTTGGAATTTAAATGATGGGAGACAGAAACAAATAACCTAAACAGCTGCAATTTAAAAACAGGGATCGAGGTCATGTAACAATTTATCTTGTCATGATAAAAACCTAGCAACTGTAAACTAAGCTTTTTCTTTCCCCCAATATGAAAATACACTAACTTAGTCCTACAACTAAAAATGAATAATTAAAAATATTCAGTTATACAGAGGGTGCACCTACACTATGACAAAAACCCCAACATTTAAAAGACAATATAAAAAGCTCCGTATTTACTCTTTCAGTGATTTACGCAGAAGTCATTAGCATTAGTCATCACCCTTAGCATTTAGGACAAAGACATTCTCCAAACCCTTTCTATCTGAAAGCCAGTCTCTTCCTCTGCTTGGAAATGGAAAGAAAAATATTTACTAGGAATTTTAAACACAACTTATGAGGTATGATCATAAAAGAAGCATTCTGTCACTTCTTGACAACAAATGTGCTAAGCTGATCATCTGTTCTCTTCAGTTACATCTATCTACCTCCTCACTGCAAGAACAGTAATAGAAATCCAGTGGAACTGACTGTCCCATTAAAAGCAAGAGTGGGGACATCTCAACAGATTAAAGCTCAAGAAAGGAACAAAGAGGTGCCCTCTTTTCACAAATACATTTTAAACTATAATTTCACTGCCAGACACACACAGAGAAACCACTGGATGGCTGCTGAAAAATTTCTGGTCAAATCCCATTTCAGATACCTTGATTTTGCAGCATCAGGAATTAAGAGTTTTCAGAAAAAAGACAGTATTTTGGTAAACATAGACTCCAGTGTTGACTCTGTCAAATGCAAAGTAGAAAGGGAAGAAGGAAATAGAAAAAAGATGACTAATAGAGATGCACAAAGCAAAATCCCCACGGCCAAGAATCAAGCTATAGCCAAAGGAGAGGTGTTAGATATTTACCAAGACTCCTTCTTAAAAATAAAAATTCCCTACTGTGTCCTTGACAGCAAAACTGTAATGCAAGCAAACTGAACCCAGGAATTCTTTAGAATGGATTCAGAAAGCAAGAGAATGCAGCAGGAAGTATATGGATAAAGGCAGGGAAAAACCACACTGCTTTTTGTGTTTTAGTTCAAGCACCTTAAGCACATGAGAAACTTCAACCACCACACCAGTACACTGCCAGACAGCAACAGCTGATGTACAGCAAGGAAGGAAAGGGAAGTGTTTGATAAATATTGCCACTAATTGTGGAAGGGGAAAAAAAAGATAGGTACAGCATCATTACCTACAGACTCTCTAAGCCAAGAAGAGCAATGTGCAATCCAGAGTCTTACCAGGTCTAGCTGGAGTCTTCTGAAGCCAGTGGTTATTTACCTTGCCTTTTGGCTACTAAATTCCAAGACACAAAAAAGTAGACAATATTCCAGTTTTGAAAAGGGACTAATGGGATATTTTGGCTAGCAGTAGGCTTGTCAGCATGATTTTGATCCTAGGGAAATTAAGGGAACGTCTGACATGGATTTTTTTTTTTAAACACAAATTAGAAGGGTAATATAATTCAAGTAAATTAACATGCATTTACATCAAAGCAATTACAAGGTTAGATGCTAAAGATAACAGCATTGATGTAATGCAGTCAGGAGTTCTGCATGGCACAGAGTAATTTGGATTAAGCAATTAGGACACCATAAAATCAATCTGGCCACATAAAGGGACTAAAAACTGCTAACAGGTTTCAGACCCTAACTGTGTAGAGGATAGCTTTGTCAACTGGTTTCTTCATTCATTTTCACTGTTTTTGACCCCATGCTAATTGACCTCTCATCAGTGACCTGAAAGAAACCAACATCACCACCAGCAGATGATTAGAAGATGCAGAAGACAACAGGTTATTGATGTGTATTATTCTGTAAACTGAACACGGCTGGGGGATTCAGTATTTCCACACTTGATACTGATGTCTGCTATGCTGGAATATTGCGTTCACTGGTAAATCCAAAATTCAAGGTGAGGTTGAGGAATGGTGAATATTACAGGAGAAACACAAGAATGATGAGAAGATTTTAAAACAACCTTTTTGACAGAAGATGCAAGTCCAATCTACCTATCAGTGCAAAACTTAGGTTGATCACAAACCTAACTGTGAATAAAACAAAAACTGCAATAGAAAGCTTCTCAGTTAATATAAAATGTTGAAAATTGAAACCAGAGAAACAGTCACTATTAGAACAATGGGTCAGGATGACTTCTCTGTTACTGTCTCTATAAAGAAGAAAACACTCAAACACAGATATTTACCTAAAAGAGAGCCTAATTTCACCAGAATGATTTAAAGGATTTTTTTGTAGCGTGTGTCAGGCAAAAGGGAGATTCTATTACCACAGCATAACTTTAGACCTTGTCTTTGAATCTGTGAAACTGCCACATGGGTAATTTAGCTTTAATTACAGAATCAACAATCAAATGCACAGCATATGATCTGATGGAGATTTAAGAAATACTAATTAAAACAAGTCCTACTGAAGTAATTTAAAAAATTGTTTCCATCACATTTTAAGAACTATTCAGTGCCAATTACAGTTGTAGCTTCTAACACCTAGACAAAAGTAAGTTACCATCTATAAAGCAGTACAAAAATGCACAGTATCATCATCTTATACAGCTGAGATGCAAAAGACTGGGTGACCCCTTCATAAATAATTCTATTCTTGTTATTACCAGTTACTTAAACATAAACATTACTGCCTTGTCAAATGGTGTCCTCACTTTTGTAATTTTAAATTAAGAACTGTATTTCAAAATGAGAACACTTGTATGCATTAAACTTGACAGCAATGTAGGAAGGTAACTGTTGGTCAGGTTGGATACAAAAGCAAACGTTACCTGAGCTTTTTCAGTACTTGTTGGTTGCAGATGTCTGTACAGCACTTTCTTCACAACATCAATAAACAAACAAGCAACTACTATGAGGATTATGGCAAACCAAGCAGAACCACTTGACAACAGTTGAACAAATACAAAGTACATGTCCTGGGTATGTAAAAATGGCCTGAAAAGTTAAAAGAAGTGGCAATTACTAAATGGAACTTCTAGAAACAAAAGTACAGCACAGGCTGTCTCAAGTGTATCTTATTTTACACCAAGCAGTGAGCCTCAGGATGCAGAGTCACAACTGCACCGTGTCCATGTAAAGTCCAGCAACCTCTTGGACCTGGCCTGCAAATACAACTCCAGGGAAAGAGGGTACTGAAATTTGGATGAAAGGGTTCTGATTTAGTTTGAACTGTGTTGCAGGGAATCAATCACCATCCTTTCTCTCCAAGACCCCAAAATACAATAAAAAATACCTCACTTTACTCATTCAAATCCCAGCATCTTAACTTCTGTTGCAAATGTTTACCTATTACAGAGCACCTTTGGGAACCTATCTACTTCTCAAAAACAAAAATGCCTTTACAATCACAAGCTGTCAAAGACAAGTACCGTGTGTCCTTGAGCACAAGACAGCATAGCAGCACTGCTTCAATTTTTAAAAGAATCACCAAAAGCAAGTGGCCACTCTAGGTGGCCTGTCACAAAATTCAGAGCAGGATGATAGAACATAATATTTCAGTGGGGTTTTTTTATAGCTTCATCAATCTTACATGTTATAGAAAGGGGAAAAAAAGAATCACTTACCAGATAATTCCCCCATAAAACAAGGAGAATATGAAATAAAATACAATGGATCCCCAAGTAACAAAATGGTTTATCCATGTCCAGAAGTGAGTTTCTAGTGCCATCTAAAACAGAGATAACTTCAGTGAGCTGCTGTTTTCCATCCACTTCACAGAAAATGATAAATACCAGTCAGAACATACTTATGAATTACCAGACCAAACATTAAATATTGTTGTAACATACAAAAACTAAAGAAAAATTTCAACCACTGTTGAAACTAAACATAAAAGTCACTTATCTGGAATCCTCAAGAATCAGTAACTTTTGAATCAATTTCAGATTATTGCTTTATAACATGTTTGCTTATATACCCCAACACAGAGAGTAGTTAATATAATATTTTACCTTCATCGTAACAGTTATAACCATAACGGTGAAGACCAAAGTACCAAATGTCCAGTTTCCAAACATCTAAGAAAATGGCAAGGCAAAAATCATGGAAGGAAAAATATCAGTTAAGAGCATTCGAAGTAAGTTAGATTCTTCTCAAACCAGCTACACTAAAGAAATAAGACAGTGGACATAAGCTTGTGACAAGTAATCATCATGAAAAAGCAAAGAGAATACAACACAAACTACTAGAAAAAAATAGAGCTTATGATAAGAGCAAAATTAACAACCCACAAGTCATCTTTCTTCTTGGTTCAAAACAAATCACCACAAAGGTTACACAAAATATGAAAAAAGTCCAAAACAGTAATATGAAATGATAGGAAAATGAAGGTATCAATTTGATCAATTAATTATAAGCATCCAACAGAAAGGAAATATTGGGTGGAAGGTATTCACTTTAACGTAACTGCGAAACACTTTTTTGAGTTTAAACATTTCCAGATAATTTTCAACATGCAGCATCAACTGAAGGTTCACTTTTAACCCCAAGCACAATTTTACAATTCAAAAATAATGGTGCCATTGTATTTTATAAAGAAAATTCTAAGGAAAAGACACTTTATTTCAAGGCTAATAAACACAAAATTAAGCTTCAATTCTGAAACACTGAAATCTGTCACTTTTGTATTCTCTTGTGCACGTAAATTAAACTATCAAAACTCTGAACAAGGTCTACAACAATAAAAATCTCAGCTCTGACAACCAAGCAGGGATGCTGAGGTTGTATCTATCTACACACATGCTACTCAGAGCTGCCACTCTACTACAGGTCCAGCCGCTCCGCTGCTGGAAGGAGGCTGGGGGATCACACGGAGGATGTTGCTGTTTCACAGCTATTTTTGCCACTGACAAACTGAACAACGACCAGAACCTCAACTCTGTGTTTACTGGTAGCAGACTAAGCAAGCAAGGAGGAAGGGACCACATGCAGCCAGGCAATCAGGGTCATCCTAGAGGTGATGTGTCAGTACGGCACAGAGGCACGGAACTGAGATTCGCTCAGTTGTAGTTCTTGTTACAGAGCTCTGACAAAAACACCCAACAGCCTGATGACAGATCTCACAGCTGCTTCTCTCATCTGTACACAAGGTACAAAATTGAGGCAGCCATGAGTCTGGATTTACTGGTAATTTTAAAGATCTTTGTTACAATGCATCTTCTGAAGCCTTGGATTTACTTGTCCCACCAACAGTAATAGTTAACAAGTAAGGTCCTTGTTAACTGCTGCAACATTAAAGTAAAATTCAACTTCTGCTCCTGAGTGACCTGTGAAAGAAAGTGTCTTTGCTAACACTGCTCTCAATGGTCACAGAGTTAGAATGCAAAACATGAACAGGTTCTTGCCACCATTTTATTTTTGAACACATGTACACTGCAGATGCTGCATCCTTTAATCCTATGAAGTAACAGATACAAAATATTGTATCTCCTCCTCTTCTAAACTCTTACCATTTGCCTGTTAGGTTTCAATATCTGACGACATGCACAGCATGAAAAAGGGGGGAGAAAAAAGAACTAAAAGATCAAGTAGTTGCACATGTGATGAGGTAAGCCTAACAAAGCACTAGCATTAAGAAATTATTTACAATCTCTTCTGTGAGAAATCTATTCTGCTGTGCTCCAAACCGAGAACTTGGAATGGAAATGTGAGGCCTTGCACTAACACTACCCCATATCACAGATTTGCACAGGTGATTACTTCTTGAGGACTTCTTATTAAAAAAGCATTTCAGCAGTACACAAGGTTCTCTTGCCCTAAATTTTGGCTTTTCCAGGCATACATTAAATTTGCAAGAAACTTTATGCAACGCAGATATTTCACTGCAACACAACAGTTCTACCAGTTCTAATAACCATCTTTTAGCAAACACAAAGAAGCAGAGTAACTAAAAAAGTCTTAGAATTTATTTGAAGTTATATCACATGAGAAGCCAAAGGGCAGCTGCCAATTCCCCAAACCAAACAGTTGTTACTAAATACAATGAGAGAAGTCTCTTCCTGCCCTGTGGACATTTACTAAGCAATTTTGAAGTGAGGTGCTTTGACAACTGAAGATGGATGCACCAAACACACTGATTCATAGTCTAAAATTAACTCATTACAAGAGTCCTGCAGGACCTTTACCAATTCACAAGAATTTCAAATCCCACGGCTTGTAACAAACGACAAGAGAGGACCTCATACCTCAGCTGGAAAGAGACATTTCAGTCTAAAGCACGACTCTTTTAATGTTCATATCAAAGATCTCACGGCGGAAGGGCTGCTCCAGGTGCACCACTCCCCCTCCACTGCTCGTCCCTCCGCAGGGATGCTGCCAACCACCAGCTCTGACTTTAGTCACTCAAGACAATTCTGTTCACTGTCTGTACATCACCATATTTTTGACTAAACTTCCTGAGCTCACGCCCACTCCCTGTCACCAGGTGACCCCTGTGAATTCAGCATGATGCTATTTCTGTACCTTGTACTCTGCCAAGCACTACTAGAATCAGCAATACTCCATGCCAGTATTTAGAATGGCACAATGAGAAACAAATGTATTTTTCTATTACTACCACCATTTAACGAGTATCTAATTGTTCCAAATTGAGTTAACTAACTCAGATCCAGGGGAAATAGGGAAACAGACTTGTAATGGTTTCATCCAAGGTTTAGAGGTTTTTTTTGTAAATGATTCTTCCGGTAAAATTTAACATCTTTAAAACAGAAAATGTCAAATTAGGATTTGATAATTTCATTAAGTTTTGGTCTTAAAAACATTTATTGAATAAAAAGTATAATTTAAAAGCAGCTTGCACCACTAAATTTAAAAAAATTCTGAGTAATTAAAATAATACATTTTCAGGAAAAGCTTTAAGAATTTTGTCAACTTTAAGCCTAACTTTTTAACAGCTACTGAAGAGAAATCATTGTTTGAAACTGCAATTAAGTCCAATTCAAAATGAGTTTTGAATGAATGAATATAAATTCTCGTTTGCTGACATTATGAAATATGATTTTGACAAAAACAGTTTACAAAATAAAACAAAGTTTAAGACAAGTATGATACATCTATTACCTTGAAAGATATGTTCTTCATGGACATATGCTTTCTGACAACATCTTACAATTTCCACACTATGAAATGTTACTCTTGAGAGCACACACAAATATTGACAAAGAATCTTTGATAATTACGTAGCTCATAAAACGAAAATTTTTCAGACACAGCAGGATTTTTTAAAAAATCATTAAGAAACAGCACCAAAAATACAGTGGTAAAATAACACTTATGATACTGTACCTGGCCATTTCCCAGCAGAGAAGTGTCTTCTCCCATTAGAAGATACGAGCCATAAAAGAAAACAAATGCATGAAAGAAGCCCAAGGTGGTCCAGTAAAGAAATGGTTTAAACCCCAGATGGGCATTTTTACTGATGTCTCTGCAGAAAGAAAACAGATTTTGGATTTCATACTGTCCATAACCATCAGCTATTTACACGGCATGTCTGCTACTGCTTTGAATAAATATAACTTTCAACTGCACACATTTAACAAATGTTGACATATGAAAAAAATACATAAATCACGGGCAAAAAAAAGAACTCTGTGCTCTCATGATTTGGCTCTGCTTTAAGCAGCGGTCACCAATGGCAAGGGTCTCTAACAGGTCAAATTCAGAATAGCACAAACCAGAATTCTTGTCCCTGGATGTGGAATTGAGAGACGAAGAAAAAGCCAGATCTCCTGATACTTACCCCTTGCTCTGCTTAAAAGACCTTTACAAAAAGAGAAACATCTGAGTGACATCTCTTTTTTACAAAAATACGTATTTTTCTTCTCCAAAAAGAAGTATGCAGTGCAATGTGCTACCACTGGGAGGACATCTAATTCTACAGGAAATCACTTCTCCGCTTAGTAAAGGATTTTTTGGTCGTGATTCCCCTAACCACAGTGTCCTAGTTTTTCATTTGTGCATCTGAGTGATTTTCACTCCTACATGTAATGGAGGAGAAGGCTGCCAATCACGTCAGCTGACCAAGTGTTCAGTGCTCTTCCATTCTTAACACAACTGACATAAAAGATGCTTCTCTTAAAATACTCCTGTTAACTTTCAGGATGAAAACTGTGAAGCTTCAGTTCCTCCTCACCAAGATAGTTACTAAAAATGCCTAAATTACAGATAAAATACTAGACAAATGCCTAATAGCAAGTTCAGACTCCTGGAGATGCCTCTATTGCTTAAAATGATGTGCACTGTGAGAACTGATGTAGGACATACATACCTATAGAGCACAGGTTTACTCTGCAATACATGCGGGTGCACATGCTGCTCAAACAGACTGTAGATGAGGACAGGCAGGGAAGTGAAACAAATATTGTACAAAGTCAGGTATACACTGTCATAGAGCGTCTGGAAAGGAAAGCAAAAATTGCTTTATGCCTTGTACAGAAAAAAGGTGTTTGTATTTATTAACATTTATTGGCACACGAATAGCAGCAACAAATTATGAGTTACATGAATTTGTCAGGTAGGAAAAAAGCTGTACTCACATAACCATCCAGTAACATCAGCTATCAAATACAGAAAATGAAGCTGGATATTTGCTAAGTGTAACATGTGTACTGCTCCATGTGTCACCCTTTCCTATTTTCTTAATTATGTACCTCAATTGTTTCATAGACATTTACCAAGATGTAAGGCATGCAATACTTACTTGTTGTGAAAACAAACAGAAGAACTGATATAAAAATTGTGGTGTAATAAAGCACACATTCTGAAATAAAGAGAAGTGAAGGAAATAGTTAATCCTCAGTATGTGCCTCACAGCCCTAAAAGAAATTGCTAACTCTTACAAGCTGGTAAAAATACACAGCGGGAGCATAAAGCATTTCAGCATGTTACTTGGTTAAGTGAAGGAAGATGCTTTGCTTGAGAGCATGTTTTGTTTGTTTGTCCTTTGGGACAATCAAGCTAAAAAGTACGAACTTAATTATATGTGCTTGATGAACACATCTCACTATGGGAGTTTAAGTAGTTTGAAAGTAGAAGAAAACCATTCATTTTCACCTCAGTTTCTTTTTAAGAATTTCTTTGCAAAATAGATTCCACATTTCATTCAAGAAATCTGTGTCCTGCTCATGCAAGCTTGTTGAATGGGAGAAAACAAAGCAGAAAGTAAAATATAACACCATGCTGTTGCCTTTAAAAGAAAGGAAACAAGAGAAAAAGGGACTTGGGAGCCAAAGCTGAAATCCCAGATAAAATTCAAGTAAGACTGAATTTTGAGCCTGTCATGAAAACTAATGATCAAAAAAACCTCAAAGAACAACCAAAACCAACAAACAAACAAAATCCTCCTGCTTTGAGAAAGCAAACACATCTGCCTCTCAGTCTGGACAAACTCACTGTGGTATTTAAAGCCTATTTCCAGGTGGAAGGACTAAACAATTTCACAATTAAACTACTGCATCTGGTTGCAAAATATTTTTAAAAGCCTAGGAAAGATGTTTGAACAGAGATATTTAAGTCGATTCCAACAAAAATCTCAGATCTGAAATAAATTTCTTGCTGGGAAAAAACTCACCTTATAAAAAAAGTACTGTACAAGGGTTGCTATTCTAATATAGTAAAAGTGCCCATGAACAAAAAGCAACTTGGAGAGGAATTTAAATCGTGCTATTGCATAGTCACTGTTTCTTACAGCTTGCCTTCCTTCCTTGCCCATGATTCCTGTAATGTTTGGGAAACAAAACAGAAAACAGGTTAAGAATTATAAAAATTGACATTTAAAAATTCCAACATCATACATCTGAAGCTACAGTTCTATTTTCCTGCACTTCAACACTGTAAAGACTTCAGCAACTTTCTGTTGCAAAATAAGGTCATACTCCTTACACTTACAACTAAGGGAAACTGCTTTTTAGATGCTGATTCAAATTTTTAAAAAATCCTCTACTGCTTCTGACAGAAGAAAGTTACCTATGCCAACATGTGCCTCCTGTATCATGCTCACATCATTAGCACCATCACCAATGGCCAACGTTATGGGCTTCTCTGGAGAGGTTTTTAACAGTCTCACTACCTGGAAAACAAAATTAAACATTTCAGATTAGACAGTCTACCTAGAAACCATGTCACCAATTCCCAAATATCTTAGTTAGTTGCCTATCTGTAGATGTAAGTAATGTGTTTTATGAACATGCATGCTTGGGTAAAAAACATCTTTGGCATATCACATGCACAGATTCATTCCTTCTTTAGAAAAGCTGCTTGTTTTGGGCACAAGCGTTATCTAAGTATTATGCCTGCCTTGATCTTATTTTCCTGTTCTTATTTCAATATTCTTCTGCAACTCTTAATTTGGTGCTTTATCATACAAATCAGTCAAGTAAAAGTTGGAATTGAAAATTTACTCATACAGAGTAATACAGATTTAATGCCCTTTACTAACCCAGATTCTTCATATTTGCAATTAATGGAACTAATCCAGGTAAAAGAAGAATCTGAAAAAGCAAATGCATTAGCGAAAAGATCCATATGCTGTTATTAATGAAAATAGCTTCTTTCTAAAGCAACTTGGTTATTACCAAGGGGTATTCTCAGTTGGTAATGACATACAAGAAGATATGACAGAATGAGGAAAAAAATTGTTGGCATACAAGGCTGGAATATTCAGAAGAGGAGCAGTGATACTCTGCTGTTCACAGGAAGGAATTGGATCTTCATTGTTATTCTAAATAACAATGTATTCTAAATACAGAGGGACTAGTTAGATGAGGCTTTTGGTTAAAGAGAATTAGTAATTCATTAACCTCCCACAGAGCCCTACTGTAAGGCAGAAGCTTCACTAATTCAGTTGTAAATGGGTTGCAGGTTAAAGGTATGAATGCAGATCAAGAGGTTTTCCAAGCACAAGAAAATAAATATGTATGAAAAAACATTTTCTGCCTGAAGTTCCAGAAAACCCGAAGTAGAAATATCTACAGAGCACAAGGCAAGTAGACACAAAAAACTGTATTGGAATAATTGAGCTGCTGGCAGTGTCAGGGCATTGATTCACAGGAGTGGGAATTCACTTCACACATGGAACTCAACAGTGATTAAATACAGTCCACAGCTCAGATAAATCCATCTGATTGTGGGAATACATTCCCTAATTGCAGGTATTAGTATTCAAGTGTAAAGGTTCCCCATTCCTAAGGGGTAATTATTTCTATTTAGCATTAGATCCTAGGAAGCAGCCTTAGAGAGGTAACAAGGCTGCAGGATGTCACCCAGAGCAGTCCTCCTGAGAATCCCAAGGCTTGGGTAATTTAGACAGACAAACATCTACATGAAAAGGTCAAGACAAATCCTCTGGCAAATTTTAACAGCAGCAATCAGCAGCAGCTCTGAATGACTGACATGATGATGTTTAAAAAAGGTTTTTGAGTCATAAAACATACCAAAATTAGTAGCGAGACCGCTAGCCATACATTAACACACATTATAATTAAAGATGAAGGAAATATTAAGCTGAGTTCCAGCTTAACCTTGGAAAAATCTCACAAAAAGGTTGCCTACAGCAAAAAATCATGTGCAAGACTAGACTAAACTGCCCTGCACTTCCTTCTCTACCCTTCATGTTGCATGGCATTTGTCTCAATGATTTATATACTTCAATGCTTGAAATTAAAAAGTCACTGCCGTCAAAATTACATTTTACTGTACTTCATGACTAAAGACAGAAAATAATCTCCATTATCTGCAGGACAGGAGAGGAATTATGGAAAGAGGTACAAAACATTATAAATCAAGTTAAATGACAAAATAACACAAGGACACAACACTGGCAAATAACTGCACCTTAAAGAGAGAGGATGGCAAAAATTTCAGCTAAAAGAATGTACAGAGTGGACATATCCAACAAATTGGTTTACTCATTGCAGCTACAACTTCCTTTTAACATTTTTTTCGAAACTAGTGTTATACCAGGAGAACAGTTCTATACTGAAGTGATTCTAAAGACTGCATTACAACTCTGGCTAAAAGCTGGAAGAAGGAAGAATGACCTCAAAACAGGTCACTCATGCTACAGTAGAACAGCCTGCCCCTTGCACATCTAATACCTCACAGAAGGGTTTCCTAGTGCTTTAAGGTAAAAAGATGTCTTTTCATGAAGAGAGAAAATTTCAAAAGGAAAGAATAAATATTATAGTCCTTCACTGCTTAGCTTTTTAGAGTGAAAAAAAATTAAGTAACAAAATCTGAATTTGAATCTTATCCAACTTGTATTTGACTAAAATTAAATACATGTGAAGGGAAAATGGTCTTAAGAGGGGAATATTAAGGCAAACCTCCCCTGGAGACTAGGCCTCGCTTTCCCTTGCCTTTTACTTCTTCCTGAAACTTGGGTATTTTTAAAGTATTTAGAGCAGCGCAGTTTCTCCTCACAGGTTCATAAATTTTCAATTATTTTAATTGGTTTGGAGAAGTGATGGAGCAGCAAAGGCAAAAGTATGCAGGTGATCAGGAGAACTGCTGCCTTACTGAACACTCAAGAGGCAGACTAAAGATGAGCCATTTTTGTGCTTGGTGGCAGTACTTTGACTTCTCCATCCACTTGCAAATTTTCAAACACACATATAGAAACTTCTGAGCAAAACTACTCCAGATCAGCTGAATTTAACAAGGATTCAGAAGTCATACAAAAGGTCAGGCTGAAAAACAAAGCAGTTTCAGAAATCCTTGTCTTCTCAAAGCATGATAAAAATGCATCAAAGGCAATCCTAATTATATTCTCACTTACCTTGGCTTTCTGAAGGGGTGCCATGCGACAGCACAACACTGCAGAACAGTTTTTGCAAACTTCCATGAACAGTTTTTCATGTTCCCTGAGTGCAAGTGAGAGGCTGGTCCCATCCACAACCAGTCCATGCTGGATAACATGGTCTTCCTTTATTCTATTCAGGGAGAAAAATGTTGACTTTGTACCAGTGTTACGGTAAAATTCCAGTTTTGCTATAAACTATGTAACTATGTCGGTGGACAGGCAATAAGCAAAGAAGTTTATCTGCTAGACAGCCTATTTGTTCAAGTCTGTTATTATATTAATAAATAATTTTTTTTAAAAGGCAACTTCGTTTGTTTGGTACATGCATCAAAGAAGCTGCCATAAAATTTGAAAATGAAAGCAAACCAAGCTAAGATAGTCACTGAGGATAGTGACATCTCAGGTATTTTACCTCTTGGCTAGCTGCCTCAGTTGTTCTGCACAGGTACTGTCTGACTTGTGTTGCACAAGCTCAAGGATGTTCATGGTTCTGTGGAAGTGTCCACATGATAAACTGACACTAACAGCTGTTTCGTGCTTGTCTCCAGTGAGCACCCACACTTTGATACCAGCCAACCTGAGGGCTTCTATAGTTTCTTGGACTTTCTCCTGCAGTCTAGAAACAAGAAAAATCTTAAGTAACCAATTGAACACTCTATAAACAAAAGAGCTCACACTGTAACTCCATGATACCACTGTAACCCCATGTCATGGTGAGTTAAGACTGCATTTCCAATGTTAAACGTATTGTCAGAGAATCACAATCAGGCGGATGATATTCTGTTACCAGCAATAAAACAAAGGCCCCCATGACACAAAAACAGAACTTCAATCCTGCTAAGAGATCAAAAATTTGTAATAAGCATATCTTGATTTAAGCTAGGCACTATCACCGCATTTGGGAAGCTTTAAAACAGTCCACAACAATTACTGGCTACTGTGGTGCATGAAAAGCTTCTCAGTGGCCCACCTGCACACCGCAGGGTACAACACACCCTCTGACCTCCAGAGCACAAGCTGCACAAGCAGAACACTTATGCAAAGGAGCTGTTTAGAGAAGTTTTCCCAAGAAATTTACCATTGCCCTAAATATTTACTGCAGCTATTCCATTCCACATACATGAAATCTCTCCTGATGAAACACACTGTATGCCATTGTTATTAAGCCAAAACCAGTTGGTACAACTTGTGTTTTGAATGTGCCTCAATTCAAAGAGTGGTAAACACACTAAACAAGAATAGCACAGAACTTTTGGTCATAGTGTGACGAAGCTTTTCACACATCATATTTCAGGTATAAATCCTAAACTCGCTGGGTTTTGAGTGTAGTTAGCAGTAACTCCATTGCATACTTGTCTTCTACTCCTGTAGCCCCAAGTAATTCCAGATCCCTTTCTATGAAGTTGAACACATCTGCTAATCTTTCTTCCCGTTGCTGTAAGGCAGTCCTGGCCTCATGAAGGCGTTTGCCGATTTCTTGGTACTCCTCTGGTGTGAATCTTCTGTAGGCTACGCACAAAGTTCTTAGTCCTTTCTGTGAGAAAATAAAAGACTGCATTCAGAGTAGACAAGATGCTGGTCTAAAAAGGAAGTGTCACCTGCAATTTGTTCACTTCAAGTCACAGGATTTATACTGCATGAATCTTCTTCGGATCAGCTGGGCGAGCATATACACTTACCAAAGCAAATTCATCCACGTGTATCCTTGTTTTGTCTATTTCTCCACTCTTGCTACGAGGAAGAATGGAAGATTCTGCTCCCTTTGTGAATAAAAGCTTTTCCCCTAAAAAGTCAAAAAGATCTGAAATTAAAAATAATGCCATTTGAGAAGTTCTCAACTGCTGCTTGTGCAATTTCTGGGCACCTACCTGAGGGACTCTCTACAATGACACTCATTCGTCTGCGATTTGGATCAAACTCCAAAACGTGAAGCAATTTATACCTGTATTTTGTGGTTTAATAGAAGAGGGAAGGGGAAGAAAATATATTTAGAAATAATTTTCCAAAGACAATTACTTATAAATAGACTCTTACACCAAAGACCTTTCCTCAAAGTGTAATTTTTCTATAAAAACCTCTATAAAACCAATGCTACTACTGCTGAGCAACGATCACTGTTATTAGTCACTGTGCAATTCATTGCTTTTTATCAGTTTATATATACTTAATTCCATTCTGTAAGAATAAAAGATTCTTCTACCAATACTAATAGTTCCCTGAATACTAACTTGACATCTGGGGATCACAAGCAGCTCCTACCTATTTTTTAGCCTTTTGTCATTACTTCAAGGGTAATTTTGAAAACTACATTTTGTGTCTAACATTTGTAAAAAAACTAGACTGTCAATAAAGAGTAGGTGTGCTCTGATTAGTGGACTAGTTTTTATTTTTTACCACTAGCTTAAAAAATTAATTTTAGATATTTAACTTCAAAGTACTGCCAACCAATTGATACAGATCGAATGGGTAAAAGGAGTTATGACATACTGCAGAAATACAGTTATTGATAATTTCCACTCATTTGGGGAAGTTTAAAATATCTAATTAGATTATGCATAGAGGAGACTGATTCTGGGAATTTCTAGACATGAAATAAGACTTGAATAAGCAATTCAGTTTTCAAACTCTACTACAGTCTCAACCTTTGAGGAATGGGCAAAGATACAAACTGTTACAACACACACCTACACAGAGTAACTCACACAAAATTCTTGCATCTCAGCTACAATTGGTAAGGAATAAGATGCAAGCTGTCTTGAAGACATCAAGGGAAAAGCATTAAAGAGAGCACGCTGTGGAAAGGCAAGGTTTGCTTATGAACAGAGAGGATTAAGAGGAGAACATTACATTAATCTTCACTACTGTTCTGTCCCTCAAAAGAATCAAGGAATAAAAACAAATACCTTTCTGGTTTTCCAAGACTTTTTACTTCCATGATGTCTCCACTAATTCCAGTAAATACTACTCCAACCCTACAAGGAAAGAAAATATACATTTAATTATCACTTTGAACAAAATGCCTACTGATGGAGGGAGGGGCAGATGGCTGGGAAGAAAAGGAGACTCTTATACCCCACTACTGTACTCTGCTTCTAGAGGAAATTAAGAATGCCCATTTTCTGTAGTAATTTATTCACATTATACTCTGACCACCATAATTTCTCAAGTACTTCCATATATATTTCAAATCATCACTTCATAGCACACCTAGAGTTTTGTGTATTTTATATTTGAATGTTTCCCCAGTAAGGTGACAGTGCCAGGCCCTGGGTTTTAAAAATGTCCTGAGCAATTTTCAAGGTTGCTTTCATCAAGGATTGCCTGCCCCAGTGGGCAATTCCTGTGCTGGACAGTTTTGGCAGTGCAGCTCACCGGCTTGCAGCTTCAACTAAAGCTTTCTCATCTGGTGAAGAAGCATAATATTCCAACGGGGATGTTATTCCGTTGGCATGCCAGGGACCGTCAGCACCATCTGTTTGATCTGCATTGATCTGCACTGTATGACAAAGACAAACTGCTTTCAAGAACAGTTCTTCCTCTTTCACCTGTAAGAAGGAAAAAACTTGATTTATAACATTTGCCTATCGACCCAGTTTTGAACACACTTAATAAAAAAATGTTTTTACTTAAAAATCTGCCAAGCATTTCATGTTAAATAATCACATCTCAACATGTTTAATAAATATCATTTGTTCAGCAATGCTTAATAGCTTCAAACTATTCCGAAATTCTGATTTTTGTTTGTTGAGATTTTTTTTTAATACTAATGGTACAAGAATATTTATCTGAAATAAAACACTTTCCATCTAGAATGATTAATGGTGGGAAAACCAAAGAGCCTTACCAAACTATGCCTATTTCCATCTGGAGAATCTTCAGAAAACCCCTCTGGAGTTAGTTTACCATTGACCTCTTGGTACTTTATGCCATTAATGGAGCACTCCCGAAACTGCATCTCATTTTCAGTTAATGTACCAGTTTTGTCTGTAAACACATACTCTACCTTTTGTAAAATAAAACAAAAAAACAGACTTGGAATTGCATGTACTTGTTAGAAGAAAAAAAAAATAAGCTCAACTCACTTTTCACTACATGTTTTTTGATCATGTAAGAATTATAACTTCTGCCATCACATCTTTATACCTTACTTTAAAATAAATCAGAAATCAAAGCACAATTAATAAAAAGCCTACAGTAATGAATTTTAATATTAAAAACTATGTAGAAAATAGGTTAAAAAATCCAGTAGACATATTTTTTTACTCTACCTGTCCCAATTCCTCATTGAGGTCTGAAGTATTTACTTGTGCTCTCTGGTTTGTTTCTTCATGATAGAGGTCAAGATCCCAGCCAATAAAAAAGGATCCAAGAAATTTCTGCATCTCAACAGTCACATAGAGTGAAATAGGTATGATAAAATTGTAAAGTACCAGAAAAGCAAGAAAATCTGAAATAAATCTCAGAATCTACAAGAGAAAAAGGAAAAATGTGAACATTACCACAGTGATCAGGTGAAACATGGTGACTTAATTATGCTTCAATATGCATGAAAAATGACAAATTGAGAAAGCCAGAGAAGCCCAGGTCCCACAGACACCCGAGAGACAACACTCCCAGAGACAACGCAAGTGTTTCCAGGTTGCCCCAGAAACACGCCTTCACACTGATGCAAAAAGTCTGCCTTAAGCTATGACTGGATGTTTCAATTCACAAGTTCATTAATTTTTGTCTTTCTACTGAACCTGTCAGGAGGCCTGCCAAATAATATTAACTGTCATGACGATTCTGTTTTCGAATGGGTCTCTTGAAGGGTCTGAATAAATGAATGTGTTCCCCATTCCATCAAACAGCATCATTTCATGTAAGCTTTCCTAAGGAACCCTGAATTGTGAAGGCAAACAAGTGGTATTCCATGCTGTCACAAGAAACTGGAAGTACTCTGTTGTTTCAACACAGCAGAGTGACAAGAAGGTTCCTCTCTGCTGGCATTCCCCAGTGACTTGGGTGACCCAGACTACATGACAAGAAAGGGACCGTGTGGATTTCCATAGCACAGACTTCTTTTATGCCTCTTCTAATCACTATGTTCCACACACACATTTCAGGCAAACACCTATTTATTAGGATAGAAACTTCTCTTTCTAGGTATCATAATTTTAACAAACTCTTAAATGCAACACTACAGTCTCTTCAAAGTCTTTTTTGCATTTGCACACAAACTCAGAATCTAAATTGTACTGCGGGGAGACTCCTATCAACACTTGAATATTGAGCAAGGAAGATTAGAGATGACAAAAACCAGACCACCTCTTTCACCTCCACCAGATATTGGTGCAGGAAAACATTTTAAATAAAGGAAGTATAAAAGTAGTCAACAGTTTGCAAAGCTAAATAATGTCTATTCTTCCTAATTAGGGAGCATTGCCATAAGCATTTAATAAATAATTGAGGTATCTGACAAAAACTCAGCAAGTTCTGTGCCTAAAGAGATCTTCCAAACTAAACCAGAAAAGGCAGATAGAAACTAAGAGCAGTAATTCATCTAAGAGAAGTAGTAACAATTACTTAAGTTAGAGAGTTTCTTCGAGCAATGGCTATGACATAACAACCTGCACACAAAGGAGGAGAGGGACAGGGGAACCACTCTGAGTAAGGATGTCAAAATGTTGAGAAATGCAAAGCAGATTGTGGAAGCCAACATGGGAAAGGGAAAAACAAAGACATGACAGAACAAGAATGACACTGCAGAAACACACCTGGCTCTCTACGTTCCTGATAGCAAAGGTAAAGGAATTGAAAGATTGAGGAAATACTTATCCCTATTCTATTCAGAACTGAAAGGCTCCACAGGCTAGACTAACTTGCATAGCAATTACTTCAAATTAAGCTCCTGAACCGCTTTGGACAAAGGTAGACTCGTACAGAAATCAAAAATTAAACAGAACACAGAAAAATACAGCCTAATTGAAAAAGAGACACTTTTCAGAACTGCAGATTTCAGGAACACTTCAAAGTACCCCTTCAATCTCTAAAGAGAAGTGAGAAGGCAAGCAGGAGCTTGAGCAAAATTACAGTCTTACAGAATTGCCCAAACCATCTCAACATCACAGAAACGTACAAAATTCCTGAACTGTGAAATCACTGCAATAGAATATACACAAGAACAGTCATCCCCCTCCTCTTTTCATTTATGGAATGACAAAAGACATCCTAAAGAACAATAACAAGAACATAGAACATCAGAAATATGTATGAACAAAGCCTTTTCAAAAATTTTCAAAAAGCTTGGTCTTTTCATAAAGGAAGAAAAAGTCCAACCAGTAACAGAGCTGGAAATATTTCTACACAATGGTGAGGCTACATGGGATTAACTCTCTTAAAACCACTGAGACTACAGCACACAGACTTGCAAGTGGATCATTTGGTGGTTACACACAGAACAGAGACAGAATTTATACTACATTGAATGTGTATTGGCTGAGTGATAGATAGGAAACTGAGCAGAACTACGTTACCTTACTGCTGTTTCTTTCATGCTCTGTTTTTTCATTATACCAAGGCTCATCCCATTTCTCTTCAGCTTGCCATGCATACTTTAAAATAGTGCTCAGAATGGCTTCAAAGAGGAGGATTATAAGATAAATAATCAAAAAGGAATTCATGGACCTACAAAGAGGGGAAAAAAAAGCAAGTAATTTCAGTTTATTTTATTTCATCTGTTGACACACTTTGGTTACATGAATTGATCAATAACTTGTTAGACCTTTTTTAAGAAACGTATCCTGTCCTTGATTTGGATATTAAGTTTCTATGTGACAAGCAAGCAACAGAAGGGAAAAGAAATTCTACATCTGACTAAGATAAACCCTCACATAGCAATGTGAAGACCAGATTAAGGTGCAAGAACACCCCAACAGCTGACTTGTGTCACACCTGCAGTCCCAGATTGTGGGGGCTGATTTATCCTTCTCTTTTTCCCCAAGGATCTAGCAAGGCTGTGAAGGCAGTGCAAACAACCACAGTGGAAACCCACGGCTGCACCTTTTCCTTCATTTGGAAGAGCACTGCCATGTGCAGCTGAGTATTTAAGCCAGGCCAGGAGAGAGTCACATGTGCCTCTGTATTCTGTAACAGCAGCCAGACCACCTTTCCACCCCCTGCTTGGAAGACTGAACTTATGCACACTACAGTGACGTTTGTATGGAGCTACAGAAGGATAATCAAGCCCACGTCTGCCTAAGAACGCCAGCAGGCTCCCTCAGACTTTTAGTAACCAGAATAAAGGCAACGTATCAGAACTCCTTTTCCTTTTAAAATAAATCATGAGATTCAATATAAATATGTATTATAGTAACACCTATCCTGTAACCATGAGCAAGCTTGGGTATTTCCACTTTGTACGCTACTAAAGGATGAAATACCAAGAAATGGATTTTATCTTTACAGCTTCCTACTGAAGGCAAGGCAATTAATTATCTTCTCTTGCCTACAACCCCAATGATGGGAACATCAGGGGTTTAAGGTTACAGAGGAAAAACTAAGTTAAAGCTCTATAAATAAGAGAGATATTAGAAAATAAACATACTTTTCTACTGCTGACCGTTTCTGAGATTTACTCTTGTAATTTAATGCCATCTTTGTCTCCATACCTGTATACACAGCAACACCTGGGAAGGAAGGCGGGAAGAGTTATACTTTATTTTCTGCATAAATGCAATTTGCAGAACTTTTCATTTTGAGAGACACAGGATAAAAGCAAAAGGTGGTATTACTTTTGTATTTACTGTGAGACAGTGTTTTGTAGGTACTTGCAATACTCTTCTATAGTAAAACAGTACTACTGAAATAATTTTAACACCTACTTTAACATTGTTCATTATTATGACTGTACTGCTCTTCAATATGTATTTTATGGAAATCAGAATGGTAAATCTCAGGAGAAAGTCTTGAACAATAGGTAACACTAAGAACAGTCATTTACCCATTGAAGTTAAGTTATTCCTTTATCAAACCACTTCAAATATTTTCACAGAACAGAGCTGGAACTTTATATCCTTAGAGATTCTTCAGCATAATATCATTACTTTCATCTATAATCATATCCCCTCAGGTAACAGTCAGCAAGATTACTACGATTTCTTCAGCTCAAGTAGAATTAAAACACAATTCATCACATGCTTTAAGAAGAGAATACTCTTTAAATATTTAGATGTCTACAAACCAAATATTTCTTTAGTGTTTTTTAATCTTGCTCCACGGAGTAAGAGACTTTCAGGCCCAAGAGGTCTAAAAAGAAATAGACATATCAGCATGTAAACATTAGCTGTTCTGTATTTTGCAGGACTACTGAAATCCAGCTTCCCATGCAAAGCTGTCCTATATCTCCTCTGAATTCCCAATGCAACAACTCCAACCCCATCCTCATGTAGGTCCTCCTTCAATCATTTTACCCCTTTTACCATGCCTCACACACATCTCCACAGAGCTGTTTCCTTTCGTGTCTCCTTTGGTCACTGCCATTCTCCCACCACTGTTCCATATCCCATAATTGCTGACTGAGCTAAATATTCCAAATGGCTGGTTCTGGGAGACCTGCAAGTTACTTGGGAAGCAAGCAGGCAAGAAACCAGTTGAGCTCACAGTGCACCACGAGTGCTATTTCAGATTTGGCTGATCTACCAATCTTCTACCCCTCTGTCAAACTGAAATGATCCAGAAAGTTCAAAAGCTATTCATACCAGAGGAACAAACAATTAGAAGGACACCACCACAGCAGAGTAGATTTTGTTTCCTAACACAGGAGTAAAATTTTACAGATGTTTTTTCCTCACATCTACCACAATACAATAACACATTCATTTCTTTGGCTAAGTTACTGCCAACAGTGCTGTGAAAATAAGGGTCTGGTAAGAAACAAGGTTAATATAAGGTTAGAACCATATGTTCTGGTCCAGCAGCTGTATCATCAAACTGCCGGCAGGGCTGGTTTGAAATTTAAAAAAAAAAAAAAAAAAAAAAAAAAAAAAGATATTTTTGCCACTGTTTCAAATGAAAGCAGAAATTTAACAGCGGCCAGGTTGACACATTTGATACAAGAAAAATAACTAAAAGTTAATATGCTAAGTGCTCTGGCATACAAGCCCTTGGGTTTACCTTACTTTTCCTTTAGCTGTGCCACAAGCAGGCCATGCCAACTAATAGATAAACAAAGCCCTTAGACTTGAAGTTCCTTTGAAAGCATAACCTGGAGTTATTAAAAAAAAACCCCAGAGCCAAACCCACAACCCACCTCCCACAGTCAAACACTCAAATGTTACTGCAAATTTAACAATTACCATCACAAATACCATGTGTACCAATTATACACACAAGAGTATAGTGGATTCTTTAAACTAAACATACATATGTTAATATTTTAGGCTAGACACTAACTGAAAAATTGAGCTATAAGGGACTAAACACTCAAGCATTTAAAATTTTCATATAAGAAGCATAACTTATATTTCTGGATTCAAGTTGGTAAAATCAGTCTGACAAACCCAAAATACAAAACCTGACTCAATGCAACACAGACTGGGCAAGTTTATCTGTGACAGACAGAACATACAGCTCCACTAGTAGTCAGAACTTGCAATTATTTTTTTTCACACTCCCTTTAAACTGTTTTATGTTGTCAACTAAATTATTTTGATAGATTATCCCAAAGCTGAACCTGTCAAGCTTGGCAATAATGAATTCTGAAAAGCTCTAAGTGAAGTACTACATAAAGTGACCTTAGAAAACAGCTGAGTGGGGTTTTGGGGATGGTATGGGTGGGGATTTTTTGGTGGGGTGGCTGAGCCACTGAACCTGGGGCCAAGTAACCTGCCTTCTACACTCCCATATTTCTTGCAAAACCACTGACAAATCCTCAACTGTCTCCATGTCACTTCCATCTAAAATTGACAGATGTTTGCCAGCCTCAGACTGAGAGACATGCAGTTCTTCAGACTGAAGGCACACGTTACATGGAAAAAAGTACTGTTTTAATATTCAAAGTAGAAATTTCACTAAAGAAAAAGTGTAAAAAACCATTTTGGACACTAGGGGAGTCAAAGAACCATAACAGGTTTACCTGTTCCCGTGACAAGTTTACACATCATAAGATAGCACTTCACCTTTTCAGAAGAGGTGACAAAGTTTTTTGAAAGCTGGACAATCAACAGTTCTCATGAGAAAAAAACTAAATAACTTGAATGCTAAATATTTCTGAAAATGTGGCAACTTCTCATGAGTGATTTCTACGTCTTAATTTCAAACCATGATCTTTCTCACTCTTGTTTTCCCACTTTCTCTCCTGTCCTGATGGGGATGAGGGGGGAATCAAATGAGCAGCTGTGTGAATGCCTGGCTGGCCAACCCACAGCAATTAGAAATCTTTTCAGGAAGCCCACTTGTAGGTCTGTAAACAGCTTCACATCTTTATTTTTATATTTGCACAACATGTGTTTGTTGCTTGCTGTGACTGCACAAGGAAAGGTGGTGAGCACATGATACAGATATAAGCACTTATTGTACAGTCCAGCTGTAGTTTGAAATATATACTAAAATATACAGCTACAAATATATACAACTAAAAGCTACTAAAAGCAGCAGAAAGCTTTGTTAGACCAGGAATTTCCAGGAATTTCAACTGCAAAAAACTCCTTCTCAGTGCCTCTAATGACAGGGATCTGTTATAGTCTATCTAATACGCCACTGGAAATTTTTTCAGATCAATAAAATGTTTAATTATCACTAGAAAAAAGTTACCAGCTGAATAACAGCACCTAAAATCAACTCCGTTCAGAACAGCCAAGCTTTCCAGAACTGTCTTATTAAATCTGAAAAACAGGGTAGTAACCAACATTCTTTCACTAATTTTTTCTCATCTCCATCTCAAGTATGCAGCTACAACTGACAATTTTAGTAAAAATACCTCTCCATATATTCAACAGTAATTCTTGTGATGGTCAAGATTTTAATCACCTCCACGTGTTTATTATTTAATAACCTTGTAAAATTTTACTCACCGTACTATTTCCTCAGCTTGTTGACTTACAGTTATTCTTCCAACAAATCTGTGAAAGATGGGCATGTCTTAGAAATATCTACACAAAGACTAATAAATGTAAAAAACTCCTCTGCATTTACAAAAACGTCATTAATGGTTCACAACTACAAAATAAATCAAGTTAGTTTTATTAACAGTCAAACTAAACCAATATGGCAAAACTGACAATAATTTTACAAGAGACATTTAGCAACAAACATTTATCCTTCAAAAGAAAAGTAATTTGAGAAAGCTTATTAGGTCTGATTAATTACCACAAAAGATTATATTTCTATTCATTTAAAACAGATAGTGACTTCTTGTTGATTCAGTAAGAAATAATTCCTCAACAAAGGTAAGTGCGCATATTATCCACCAGAAATAATAACTTTTCATTTAATAAAGCAAATCTACTATGCATTTAAAAACCTGACACGTGCATATTTAGCATGCCCCCAGCTACACATAGGGACATAAACTTCCAAAGTGACTGTATCTTAATTTGCTAAATATCAAATATTTGAATAGCTGTTCAAACTGAGTATCTTAGTTTTTAAAAATTTAGTATTTCTCAAATATCTCCAAGCTTACTTCAGAACAGCTGCTATGATATACTTGGATATTAAAAACTACTACTTCAAAGCTACCATTTTTCAGTATACAATTCAGAAGGAACTTGGATGGGAATATAACTTTTGCTAGCCATGATGCTGTTACAGAATCTAGGACATTGCTTGCTGATGTTAAAGAACGCTCAGATATCCCTGTTTTTAATCTCAGGTTTCGCTGCTGAATAATAGCAAATCTCCTCTTGAGCATATGCAAAATAAATGTGACCAAAACACATCCTTAGCACTAGATTTGAGTCAATTCTACTTTAAAATATCTTATATAATACTGAAATCTCCCGGAAGAACCTTATACAGATTTCTCCTGCCCAGACTCATAGGTCATTTAACTTTTTAATATCTGGAAACAAGTTTACTGCTTAGAACTGAAATGTACATAATTAAAATACAAAAGATAAATATTATACTATAATGTCTGGTTTACCACTCAAATACTCAAATTTAACTTGTCACTTGCAACTTTCAGTAAGTACATATGTATAAACACAAACTAATTATTCAAGCCTAAAATTCAAGCAGATGTCTGAAGCTATTTTTATTCTGACAAGACCTGTAACATTCAGAATATTAAACACCTATTTTGATTTAATTTCAAAATATTTACTAATAAAGTGATACCTGTATAGATCTGCTTCTGGCTGCTGACATTCTATAACAGCCACCAATTTGTCCAGGTTGGCAACAGACTGCAACACTGCTGTTTCTGGGACTGCAACGTGTGTCTGTAAAACAGTTGTCACTAAGTTAATACAGGACTACCAGGCAGCAGGGGAGGGACATTTCAACAGGCTGAACGAAAAGTGGCATCACAAATTGACTACATTCTATTTTACAAAAGTAACCCACCTTAAGATTGGTCTCTCCATCCAGACTTGCAGTAGTGACGTGGCATGAACCGTCAACTCGATCAGATGACAGGAGCACCAGATCAACAGGAAAAGTCTCATCTTTGGCTACTCTGACAATGTCCCCCACCTAATGAAGTGAACACAAACCAGAAATATACAAAGAGAGCTTCAAAAGAGCAGAATTCATTTCAGCATTGTTACCAAACCATGATGAAACAAGTCACAATGATTAGTAATAAAACAAGAGCTTTAGCTATGTGATAGAAACACAATTTTCAGCTTGTCCTTTAGCCACATACCCGTATGTTTTTAGATCTCGTTTTAACAAGGCCACCACTTCGAACAACATAAACTGGAGCACCGTTGACTTCATTGTCTGCTTTATGTCGTAGCCAGTCTTCATAACCCTGTGGAAAACACATCCAAATCTACTTTTTAGCAAGAAAACTAAAAAGTAGACTAAGTATCTTCTAAGCAAATGTGCTTCAAGTTACTTCCTGCATTGTTTGAATGCAGTTACTAACTTCTCTTGAGTTTCTCCTCCAGCTGTTACTCTAGAACCTGGGAAATCTCTTAATTTTCATGCACTTTACACATACAAATAAAGGCAAATAAAGCAGCAAAAGTGGTGAAGAAGCTTAACAGTCCCACATTCTCTTCAAAAAACCAGACAGTGACATTTTCTGCAGATCAGATGACCAAGCACTTAATAAATCTTTGATCTATAAGGATTAATATGCCACAAAACTGGGAATAGTCAGTCCCCAGGCTTCTTTGTGGATTCATTTTTTTTTTAAAGTCACAGACTGAATTACTTTCTCAAGTCATACCATAGAGCATTTCTTATAGCTACTGCCATAGCCTATGCATGAAATCTTAGAATTTCTAAATTTTGTGTGACATGCTGCTGACACATCAGCTCTGTACAGCAAGAGAAGATGACTGAAAAGGTTTTGGTTCTTTGTAAGTCCTAATGGAACAGTAAGCAGCAACTGAGCCTTTAACTGATAAATTAAGCAGTTTTCTGATATTCCGCACCTGTTTAAGCACCCTTTATCCAATGCACACATGTGAACACATCCAAGATTGTGAATCCAGGTATACCAGTTCCCTCCCATTTTCCTAAATATGAATACATTGCTTGTTAAATCTAATAGCATTAGATCATAACAGCATAATAAACTCTGATCCCCAGGTCCCGATACTGTTTGGAAAGCCCCATCAGCAAGCACAGGAAATGGATCAATCTATGCAGGAAGTTCAACTGCCTTTTGCAACCTGGCAAGACTCCTGCAACTCATTTGCAGTAATAGAGAGATTTCCTAAGATGCTCTTCTGTGGGTCTAAGAACTGTGGAAGGTTAAAAACACTCCCTGGGAAGTCTGTAGACAGAAGAAGGGAGCTGTGTTAAACAGCAGGCATAATTCGAACTCATTCTACAAATATTTATATGAATGCCATAATACAAGGAGTACTAATGCAGATGCAGTTTTAAGAGTTCTGTGGTTGACTGGAGTTTGTAGGACAAGTTATATGATGAATTTTGCATGTTAGAAGTACAGTTTTGCAGTTCTACCTTCACACACCTCCCCCGTTACTAGCACAAATGAGTAAGGACAGCACAACTACCTGCATTTGAAAAGAAAGATGAGAGGGAGGGAATGGGAAAAGAAAAGAAGCTTTATATGCCAAATGCTTAAACAGAAATAATTAAGCAGTGTGCAGTAATAGCAGCTATACAGACAGATACTGGGAAATCAGAATCCTAAAGCCCTTAAGTAAGACTCTTTTAAGTATCCTTCTTAAGCAGTATGAAAAAGCAGGAGTCAGTACCTACAGCTCCTTGTTAAAGGTGACTGACAGAAGAAAACAAGGATTTAACTAACATCCAGTAACCTTGGGGCATTTGTCTCATAAACCTGAACAGCTGAGCAACGTGGGCATTTGGCAGAGAACTGAAATTTACCTTCTTTAGAAAGTACAGATTTCAGCGCTTTCTCCATCTGACACCTCCTGCCTCCAACACAAGGGTGACACCTCACACCAGGGAATTCTTAAGAGCCAGCTTAGTGTGGTCAGTTCAAATTCCCCCCGTATTTACCTACTGCAGCATTTTTGAGAGTTCCTTACCCTCACTTGAAAACACTGGAAAAATACTGTGAAAAAGAAAGATGCAATAGGAATACAGGCAATGTCGCTTACTTGCATGAAAAAAACCTAAAGATTAAAATCCCTCAATCAAATTATATTCTTAAGTCTTGCTTAAATAACTCAATGTAATTGAGAAAAGGCCTGCATTTTATATTGCCAGGTTTTCATTCTCAGTTTAGGTCTACAGTTAATCAAAACCTGAGAAGTAGTTGTTTATAATTTACCTGGCAGTCAAGTAAACATCTGTGTTCAATCACCTAAATACCTATAAACTTATTGAAATGGATTAAGTTTCCTAAAGTTCCTTGGGAAATAACTTTATTTTGTTGCATTTTGGCTTAGGGTTTTTTAATTTTTTATTTCATTTTTATTAATTTGCTAATTTTGAACTCCTCTGAGGACTGTATACAGATCTTCACAGGCATAAGGAGGAGAAGTGCCCTGGCTAACAAGACAGACAAAATGACACAGCATGAGCTGCATCACTTTGCAGTCTCGTATGTCCTTCTTCTGACCTAGGTGCGGTTACACTTCTAAGTAGAAAAAGTTCTGTCTCCCTGGCTGAGATTAAAATAAGGCTGAGTTCTGAGGTTTGCTAGAGGTGCCACATTCACTGGTCTTCTGGAAGCAGGGGAGTTTTTCCACCCACTGCTGAGCTTCTCAAACTTGCATATGATTAATGCTTCTATTTTTCCCCTACATCTTTTGAGAGAATACTAAATTATAGTTTAATATTTCTCCTGATGTAACTTTGTACAGAACCAGTGCCCCGCAGCTTTCAAAAGGGGTTTCCTTCCTTAAAATCGGCTTCCTATCACACTTCTGGTTTAGAGAAAATATGAACTGATTTTGAGGCAATGCTGGGGATTTTTCCCTCTGCATTCCAACAGAAGGTTTATCTTTCTCCCTTGTCTGAGGGCAGCCTGTTGGAAAAAGCGCAATTCATTGTCCTTTCAGGAAAACAGCTTGTGAATATTGTTTGCCTGCTTTGCAGTAGGTAGGAGAAACATGAGAGTCCATTACATCAGTTTAGGTGGTTCCAACAGTCCTTGCAGAGATACTGAGACAGCCAGAAAATCTCTTGATGCTTGGCAAGTCATGAATGATTCGAAGCTTCCAGAAGGAATGACAAAATCTCTATTCTTTGCAACTGATGATAAGATTTCCCAATATAAGATTGGACATCTGGAAGCAAGGTGGTGTTAAGATTATTTTGGACTACTTTAGACTTACACAAGTCCAACTTCTTTCTGGAAAAAAAGATCTAATATTTATAACTCTGTTTCATAATCTCTTTTAGTTCCCACAGCTTTATTATCCATTACCTACTTGTAGCTCTTGAACGTGATTTTTTTGGGGGGTTATGGTAACAACTGCAATTGAATAGGATTAGGGCACTCTACGTATACAAATTGCACAGCAATAAGATGAAATGTTAGTCCAAATATTACTCCAGCATTAAGAAGCATTCTGTCCCAAACATCATTCTATCTGCTTGAAAGCTAAAACTATTTTTACTTTTGCCCTATTTCTGGGTGGCTTTGGGTCTTTCTGGCACAGAAGGCAAATTGAAATTCCAGTTGTAGCTCCGAAACAGTCTCCTGCTTATTTTTCAGTCGCAAGGCTGCATCTATTCCCCAGACAGCACTGTCAAACCCCTTGAAGAGGAGAGTTCCTGAAAATTACCTCCCTGCAGAAAAGATTATAATTTTCATCCACAGCACTTCTTTATTTATGAGCTTGTTTCTTTCTCCTCTTGCTTTAAGGGCATAAAGAAAACAAAAGATTTTTTTTTCTTTCTTTTCCTTATCTTTTATTTTTACATTCTGATTCCAGGGCCTCTAGGCCTCAATAGGATGTAATATGGTGCTTGAACAAGATTTCTATTAAACTCAGAAGATTTTCCTTATTTCAAGTGCTATAAAGCACTCCAAAATGTTTTACGCAACCAAAGAAGAAAAGAAAACCAGGAGCTTTCTAAACTGGAGCTTTTACCTGGTACAGGATCACAGTCAATCCACGTTTTACACCATGAAACGTACCCCTTGGGGCAAAATTTGCCTTTTAACTACTGACAAACACACACTGCACCACTGCTTCATCTACCCAAGCTCCTCGCTCGGTGTGTGATGTGGGAGGATTGGTTCTAACAGGCAGCGAGGTGTGCCAAAGGAATAAGTGAGGAGCTTTCAGAAGAGGTCTTATAACAAGTGACATGTAATGTTTAGACAAAAATGCTGCCTGACAGTCATTCACTGTCCATTTAAGGGTACTGCAGTGAGTCACTGAGTGCTTGACAACTAACCAAATGCTGAAACTCAAGTATCTAACTACAAATGTTAAATCCAAATTAGTTTCTAAAAATTACACCATTTTAATATATTTTAATATCTAAACACACTATCTTGGTCAGACTTTGTTAAGTAACTTTATTTTAGAAGGACTTCATGCCACAGGATTTTTCCCCTTTACCTGTTTTATGGCTGTCACAGTTATGACAAAGAATAATGGCAATCCACTGGTAACAGGACTGGTAGGGGTATCTATCATGAGCTAAAAGAAAAGAAAATATGAAAATTAATCCAATTTGTATTTTTACAATTGTACCTTCCAAAAAAAACCCCAAATGAAGCAAGGTGACAACTATTTTCCCAACTACTCATTATAACCTGTGAGTAATTTTACTGCACTTCCTGCAGTATTACTCAAGCAAAACCCAGTTTCTGACAACTACATAATATGTCAATAATGATTCAAAGAAAGCTTCTAGGGCATAGAGCAGCATTAGTCACATTTGTAATGCATGTGACAATTTTAAAGGTTCTTACTAAAAGGAAGGCATATTTTCATCCTAAAAGATGAATTCAAAAGTATATTACAAAGGAAGGAAATCACATTTCATGAAGCTGTTTTAACACTCTATATCATCTACTGCTTACCAGCAACGTAGAGTATAACACCATCCACTTTAGAAGTGAAAACAAAGTCAAAACCAGTAATTTCCAAAGGTTTAGATATTAGAGAACACTTCTTTTAGACTGCACCTTTCTGGTTGCCCCAAGTTAACATGCAGTTTTTACAATCTGTGCTATTATTGCTGGCATGCCAAAAGTGCAGTGTACACACTAAGGTTCTGTATGTGGGGGGATGTCAGTGGGTCTCCTCTGCTGCAGGAAAAAACCAACATGGTCAAGTGCTGTAAAGAAAATATACACAAGAACTATTCAAAACCACAGACACTGATTTGATCCACTTTACCTGAGACTTATGGCATTGCTTTGGGAATCATTAAAGAAGAAAAAGAAAAGTCATACATGAAGTTTATTCTCTCAAGGGCAAAGAACCTCATAGAGAAAACAGATTATGACACCTTACACTGCATGCATGAGGTTTTTGGGTCGCTTTTTTTCACTGAAACAAACAATTTATAGAGCACAACAAAAATGAGACCTAGTCTTCAATACTGTCTATTCTTTAACTGTAGCATTACAATTTCAGCTTGGCCATATTGACCAAGAAAATCCATGTCAAAAGCATCTGATTTTTAGCTGGATAGGGTTAATCATGACATTTCTGCCATCTACATTCCCTTATTCTTTCTCAAGAGAGGCTCATATATGAAAATGAAAAAGGTTTTTGGCTGGTGGAATTGTCATGCCAGCCTGTCCCCTTTGCCTCTTCCACCAGAACACCACGGTCCTTTGCCTGCCACACAGCTAGAAACGTATCCATCACACACCTCGTGTCACCAAAATGCAGTCTGTCACCTTGTTTTGGGCATGCACATGTGTGGTGAACAATGTGAACTGGGCTGTGCTGCAAGTTGAAATCACACAATGAGACCCTGCCCCAGCTCTGCCACCCCCAGTGGAAAAGGTGGTAATGACAAACACTGCATCTTGGCCACACCAGATTCATATGACAGGGAAGGCACTGTGGTGGTCAACTTTAAAAGGCACTTTTGCCTAATAAAAATTTTAAAAAAATTAGATATTAATGAACTTCCAAATGTGATTTGAATAAAACCAGAATTCGATTCTAACAAATGAACAAAAATGCCTGCAGCTTTTCTCCTGTTCTATTTCCAGGAATGCAGACACATAAATGAGACATTTCCCATAAATGTGAGGGCATCCACTTGACACGAACTGAGACAACAGGATTACACTCAGAATAGAAGTTCTGCCCTTAGATCCTTATTTGTACGTAGACATCACATTTAGATACCAAAATGCAACAGTTTGAAAGAAACGTGATACAAAACTGAACTGAAGACATAAACCTGCATTAAAACGAAATAAAAGCCACGCTGTCTGTGGTTACTTTAAGTAACATTTATGTTCCATCTTCACCACATTCCCATCTTTCCCATGCTACAATATGTTAAACAGCATGAAACATCACAACAGCATGACACAGTCAATATTCTTAGCTAGAAAGATAGGATGGACAATACATTCTGTTAGACTAAATTAGAACCATATGACTTTAGTAACTCCCAACACAGGAAATTTCGGCCTAGAAATGTCCTTTCTAAATGCGAAAGAACAAGATCAAGGGACACAGGAGGCAATGGATTAAAAACTGCAGAACTGGCCCTGCTACCAGTATCTAACACAATCACAGACAAATGTTATGAACTCTTCACCATCCCTGTTTTTTGTCAAACGAGGTGCCATCTTTTTCAGATGCATATTCTAAACATTGGTTAATCACTGTGGAGGGCTGTACATGTACAAAGCATTCTATCTTACAATGAATGAAAAGTCTGTGTACCCCAAAAATCTTGTCTGCACCTCAGACATTAATTAGTCTTTCAAAAGTTACTATTTCTCCTCAGAACCTTTATCCTACTTATCCTTCACCTACTAAGCCTGCAACAGCTCCACAGAATTCAGGCACACTACAGAGCTGAAGCGGCAAAGACAAACAAAAATGTACAGACTATCATAATCTACTTGAAGATGTTCTTAATTAAAAGAAATACAGTCTGCTCCAAAAGCCACAGTAATATTTGTGACCTAAACTGTAACAATAACAGCACTGAGGTCTTCAAAACTGACACACTGTCGATTTCAACTCTGTGTGTTCATTTTATCTGAACAAATTGAATTTGAATATCTTAAAGCTGTGTCACAACAGTCTGTTGATTTACAAAGGCAAGATTCCACCTACAATGAGAAATAAAAATATTCAACACCAGCAATGCCCACAAAACTAAGAAGCATATCTGGAATTTCATTACTAACTTAAGAGATTTAAAGTTATATTTTGAGGCAGACAATTGAGTCTCTGTGCTGGCAGTGCAATGGACTTTGAAGCTGCACACTTAAATACATTTGCATTCATGAAGATAAAACCTAAGGATAATACTTAAATTTGGATATAATTATTTTTAAACTTCTATTCTTTTCCTAGAGAAACTGGAAATGTGTTCTTTTTACAGACAGAATATGTAAGTAGAGAAATTAAATTCATAGAACAAAACTCAGTGTCAGAATTTACAACATAAATTGCATTTCCTGAGTATTATTCAACTTACCTGAACCAAAAATATAATGAGAAAATAAAAGTTGGCTACTCTTCTGAACTGCTCAAATAAGTTTTTTGGAACAAAATTCCACACTGTATACTGAAGGGAAAAAATGAGAGAGAGAAATGTAATTATGACATACTGTACAATTTTTCAGTGAAATTCAGTTCCGCTCCCATTAAACTCTCCTAACCTAAATCTTCTCATTCTCCAAGTCCCCTCCCTCAAACCTTCTTCTGGTCTTGCTCTTCTCCCACACAGAACTGCTGTATCCAATTTTTGTTGTTGGGGTTTTTTTTTCTTCTAAGTACAGCTACCAGGGAAGCAGGGGTAGCAACTGCATTGCTCTACAGGCCAAGTTCTAAATGCTTTCCTCCAACTGGGACTGGGGCAGCTGGAGTTATTTGGCTGCTTGTATCCCAGGTCGGAGAGAAGAAATTAATTCCTGCAGCTGTAACATTCTCTCCAACACTACAGCGACGAGGCACATCCCCATCATCAGCTCTACTGATTTCAATCCAAGGACACACCAGGAGGGAATCTGCAACTGCAGTTCACTGCTGATTTACTTTATGCAGACTACCAGCTCTCAATTTGGATATTTTAAAAATCCTCATAACCAGTTTCACCCTTCCTTTTAAGCAATTTGGTGCATCACATCCAGACATGGGCAACATTGGTTTAAAAACTACCTTCTTCCAGAAATCCTCAGCAACATGCGTAATTGCTCTGTACTTAAACAGGTTTTGAGGAAAGAAGGGTGAGAGAATGAGAAAAACTACATAGGAAACAATGTAGCTTTTCCTCAAAAAAGTTTTAGAGTTTCTTTCATTTTGAATAATGTATATATACCACTAGACATAACACACAGGTGTACGTTTGCCACACAACTTCTTAAGTAACATATCATGGTTTTCCCATGAAAAATTGATTCCTTACCTTGGATGATATGATCCTGTTGTCTGCAAACTTCTGAGGAACATAATGGCCATGTTGGGGAAAACGATTTGCTATATAAATAGTTCTTGTGTCGCTTTGATGCGGTGGGTCAAAACCCTAAGACATAAAATAAAAGGTAATCAAGAAAGACTGTTATATTTTCTGCTGTAATTAATTACTGCTTTGTAAAATTGTTATCTTTGTGCTGAGAAAGGACATCCAGACATCAGGCAGAAGTTTTTGAACAGTGGTTTTTGAATAGTAAAGAAAAATAATGTATAAAATTGAAGTCTGCTGTGTTCATAGAATTTTTAAAAACTGTGGGGAAAAAACAAAATCTCAGTTTTGAGGTTGTGCACTCATTCTGAAAAATGAAAGAAAAAAAATCCTGTCTCAAGAAGGATAGAATACACTTGCTACCATGCAAACTTGGAGCTCTGTGAAACTTGAAAAGGAAGAAATAGAAATGGAGATGAAAACATTAATAAATTACAAAACCTCATAGCCATGCTCACGATAACCCTAATAAACAGATTATTGAGAAAAATAAAAGGTAAAACAAACAAGCTCTACTAATATGCTGAGATAACTGGATTTTGAGAAGATTCTCACCAGCTAAAAGCCAAAAGCATATGCATCTGACTGGACAACAGTCCAGTTCCAAAGAAGTTCTATCTTCAAGAACTAACATTTTGTCTCATTTCAAATGCAATTTCCTGCCGTTATCACTAATTTGTACATGAATGGTGGCAACACTGAAAGCAAACCCACGGGAAAAAAAGCATATTTAGAAATACTAATCAATAGTTTGCTGCCAAAACAGATGATGTGAGTGAGGTTCCTGGGAATCAAAGCCCTGTTTTGGGTCTAATGGTCAGTATTTTCATCATCTTTCTGAGCGGAAGGGGAACACAGGTGTTAAACCTGCAAATGGCACCACCCTGGGACTGCAAGAAAACCAAATAACAAGAAAAAAATTCAAAATTTTCTTGACCAACCAGACGCACAGAACACTGAAAGATCCCGCAGTTTGCCACAAGAAACTGCATCTAGAAAAAGAGAATAAAAAGCCCATAAAAGAATTTTGTAGAAAAATGTCAAAATGCTACAGCAGATCACAGGCTGGACATGAGTCATCCATGTCATCCCACTGAGAAAAAGGCCTTCAGTGCTGAGAAGGCTGGAGGAGGAGTGGGAGCCACAGCTGAAGCACTGTGAACCAACTGGACAGCACCCAGAGGAGTGGAGCATGAGCCCCAAGAGATCCTGAAAACATGACATATAACGCAAGGCTGAACAATCTAAAAAGCAAAGAGCAAACAAATTAGAGTCATTTAGCCTAGAGCAGAGGAAACTTGGGATATCCTAGTAAATCTTCTGATACATAGGAGACTGTTCCATTGAGAAAATGGGTAATTTAAAGGACAAGGAAGAACAGAAGTAAGTAGGCTTAAGTTGCAGGTAGGAAAACTTAAGTCTGGATATTGGAATACAAATAAAAATTCCTTTGTTATGGAAAGGAATAATTAAACACCAAAATAAGTCATGAGGGAAGGTTGCAATGTCTCTGTAACACAAGGGCTTATATCTAGGTCATTCAAGTCTATCTTTAATTGAGCCTTTCCTGGGGCTACATGACTCACCAGAACCCTTCCTAGCAATAATGTTCTGACCAGGAGAAGCAGGTGATGGCAAAAGACAACAAAACAACAATAATTCAGATAACAAGCCAAAAAAACTACTAAAGTAAGAGGCAAAAAGCTTTAAGACATGAAATAAACTAGTGAAATTAAATTTGGAACTGTTAAGTTGTTCAAGTGAGAATCAATGACTGTCTGCAAGGTGGTGAATTCCAACATCAGCATCACACACACTCCTAATATTAGAACCAACTTGCACAGTATACACCATCTCCTTGTTCTTTGATGCCAAGTGAAAGGACAACTGGTGGTGCCCTTTGCTAGAAAGACACCTATGCTAGAAGGACACCAATTCCACTACAGCAGGTGAGGAAACTGCATTTGCAGTTGTGTTGCTCCACTTGTGAACGAGGCTCAGACCTTGACTCGTGTCAGCCAAAACCTGACACTTCACAGAAGTCCAGAGGAAGACACTTCTGTACCAGTTACACTTCTGTACCACTGTTACACTTCTGTAACAGTGAGCACAGTGACTGACACAAAAAATGGTTTGTATAACCAAACAAGAATTTTCTTCAATTCATTCATATCTCTAACACAGGACGTTAGGCATGTTCACATTCAGGACGGTGCCATTTTAAAGTAAAGGAATAACTGAAAAATCCTCTCAAACATACAAATGTTTGTGTTTGGCATCACTACTTTCTGCTTTAGAAAGACAGAGGTAGGTCCAGAAGAATGAAGGGAGAAAGAAAGGAAGGGGGATTTTTCAAAGAGATTTGAAGGAGAATAAACTTCAGATGGCAAGCAGTGGAAGGCTGGTCTAGTCACATGCTCCAGGGTGAAAACTTGTTTAAAGATAAGAGTGGAGCAGGGAGACAAAAGTAGATAGAGGAAAGGATGGAAAAAAATACATAGGATACAAAAAAAAAAAAAAAAAAAAAAGGAACTGTTCACAGTTTAAGAAAAGAAATACAAGCATGAAAGTAAGATGAAAAAAATGTACCTGTTAACTGCTGACACAAAATTTAAAAAGAGAACAGTGTTTGTAGCAGAAGCACTTTAGATATCTGACATTAGTGACACAATATTTCTAAATCAATCCAGAAGATGCCACAAATAAAAGTGTTTTGCCATCAAGAAAAAATGCGCCTAATTAGTAAGACTTGGTACACAGCTCCCTTCTATCTCAGAAAATGTCTAGAACTCACAAAATGCCAGACATCCTCACTTTGGAAAGCCATACTCTACAGCCTGAAAAAATTCCACTCTAAATCAAACAGATGTAAAGCAAGGCAAAAACACAAAGAGCAAAGAAAACAAGTGGCAGTCTTCTTTCTGACAGTGACAAATGCTAACCTCCATGCCACTTGCTGAACATTATTAAAAGATAAACCAGAGTGACTAGGGTAACACTGAATTTTTATATGCCCTTTTTAGGCCCTGAAGCACCTGAAAGTTGATGAGTTTGATGACATTTTTATTATGAAGGGTAAAGACCTCTGTACAACTCTGGCCTCACTGCACAAGCACTTCTATCAGAGATCAATATGTCTGCTGAAGCAGACTCAGATGACTAAAAGCAAGAAATCTGTTTTCCAAATAAATCAGAATCTCAGGCCATACAAGTTTACAGGTGCAGCTGTGCAGCTAAAACAGCTTAAATTTGCAGTCTATACACATTTAATTCTGTTTTGTTGACATTTGCCACAGAGAAAGCCCAGAAGCTCTGCAGTCAGCAGATCACAATGCACAGGCAAGGCAGGCCAGGGACAAAAATCCTTCAGTTGTCACAGCTGTGGTTGGAAAAGGACACATCCCTGACAACCTTAGTGACTTGACTGTAGTCACAGCAGGAAATAAGTGTCAGAGCCGGAAACAAAACTCAGATTTCCTAAGTTTTATGACTGTAACTACTAAAAATCATTTGAAATTAGCCAACAATCCTGCCATCTCATAATTAGCTGATGAGACCACAACCAAGCAGATCTTCCAGAGAAATTTTAATTACACATGTCTCTGAGGAAAACTCTACACAGATGTTGAACTTAATTGTTCAAGAATTGCAATGCCTTTAACTCTCCTCTAGCTACAGGGCTGGTCAGAGAGCCTGCTCCAGACACAAAACTGATCTGTAGTCCAAATTTCTGCCCAGCAAAGGGATTTTGCACAGTAACTCTACGCAGCCAGCAAAGCAGTGCACAAAGCACACTGCTTCCTGATTTCACTTAATAGACAGTTCTTTCTCTTTCTAACGTCATCCTCAAACTCAGCTGCAAAAGTAGGGTAACATGCCCTTGTCAAAGGATTTCTGCAGCTAAACAGCATGAGCAGAGAAACCCTAAATTAAGTTTGAGTCTTGCAAAATGGTTGTCATCAATCTCTTTCAAAAAAAAGTTAGTTTTCCTGCAGTTATCTAGTGAAGTGATTTCTACCCAAGTGTACAGATCATCAACTTCATAACAAATAATGATGACTATATTACAAGAACTGGTATTTAAGGCTTCTTGATCAGGTATGTTACAGGCATATATATTACACCTTTAAATAAAATTTGACCATAGATGGAGTGACCTGATTTACCCCTTTTCATGCTGCAAATTAAATCTAGATATATTGGCTAAAGTTCAGTCCTTCAGATGATTTATCAACACAAACCAGGCATCATCTACCCTTGGAACACAGCTCTCATTTAATCCTTCTTCTCCCCTGTAGAAGTTTTGCAGCCAGATAAACTTCACGTTTGGCTTTGAAAATAGCCCGAATACATGCTACTTACACACAGTACACACACGCTCAAGTCAAGCTGATTTATAAAGCACAAACGAAAGCAACCTTAGGGAAAAAAAAAAAAGTGATTCATAGTTTTCCTTTTTTTATAAATTTTCAATGACTGACCAAAGTTGAAGTAATTTTTACTGAACTTCTTCAGCAGTGATTTCATGACTCTACTAAAAGTTCAACAAAGACATCCTCTGGGCAATAATTAGGCCCCTTTAAAACAGCACAGAAAACATCTCCCAGGGAACTGAGGAGAAATATCTGACTGCAATTTTATGCAATTTATTTCATGAAAGAAATGGAATTCAACAGCCACCCCCAAACAACCCTTTTCTACATTTTGTCTCCATCTCAACCACTGCACTATGAGAACTGCCCATGCAGCCATCAGGTAAGGAAAACTGATCCAACCAAAACACCATTTCCCCACTTTGGTTTATGGGGCTTTTTTTTCTTTTTTTTTCTTTTTTTTAATTTTTTTTTTCCTTTTTTTTTTTTAACGTGTCAGTTCCTTGAAACAATTGCATGGTCATGCCAATTGCCTGGTGATACAACAAAAAGCTTCACTGTGAAAGAAGAGTTTTACACTGCTGCTGAGGTAGCATTAATAACACATAGTAACAAATGAGGTGACCACAGAGGAAGCAAGCGAGAAGCAGCACTGCAAAAAAGACCCTCCCAACACCTGCAAGTGTAAAGGAAGAAAAAAAAAAGCTTTTGCAGTCAACTTGTTGATATAATATACACATCTACTGCAAGACTCTTAACACCTCAATGGCAGCGTGCAGGAACGCCCTCCCCACACACTCTACAGCACTGTTAAGTGAGACAGCAGAAATTCTCAGATCTTTCAACAAGGATTAGTGACATGAGACCAGCAAACAACAAATCAATCTCATCACCAAGCTTTGCAATACATGCATTGATATTTACAAATCATCTGATAGGCAATTTTTGCTTATGACTTGCATAAAGCTAGTATACTTTAACATCACCTCCCAGGGTTTCTTATTCATCACTCACAGCTCGTACACAGGAAAAAAAAAAATCAAACTTATTTTTGCCGAAAGAACTTCTGCTATGTGACCACTTTTCAGTGAAAGGCGTTTGAAAGAAGGAAATCTCATTTAGAGCCCCTTCCTCTTTCAAAACCCACACTGAGCACTGATAAGAAAAGTAGCAGTTCACCCAAAAACCTTCTGAATATCACATACTAAATGAAGCTAATAAACAGAAGAAAACTCGGTCTCAGAAACTCTTTTTCCTTGAAGTGACTTGACTGATCGTGGCTGCAGAAGCAGAACACCACATTTCCTGGCAGACAGCCCAAAAGTCTGCTATTACACTGCTGTCAAGATATATTTTGATTAAAGGTGTTTTGAGGAAATGGATTTTCTTGCTTTGGATTTTCTTCTGAATATACATAGAATACGTCTCCCTCTGTCAGATAAGATGATCTGTTCACACTCCATGCCCATTTTCAGAAGTCTGTGTAAATTTGTACTCCATACAGTCAGCCAATAATTCTTTCAGGCATATAACTGGGCTGTAGACAAAATGAATTTGCCTTATCAAAGGTTAGCATGAAGGAAGAAACAGCCTCTCACAGCAATTTTGAACACTGCTCTAACAACTACAGTAGTGAATCAGCTGAGGCACCCTGATGTGTACATAGTGCCATGTAATATGTTCCTCCCCTTTTAAATATCACTGCAGTAAAGAAATAAAACTGTACTAAAAGTCATGCACTGTTCATGCAACTTCCTCTTCTCACTTACTGTATCTACAGCTGTTTAAAATACCTGATAATAAATCATGTTGCAACCTCCTAAAAGACCTATAACCAGATTACATTATTTTGTGAAAACACATCCTCTAGGCAACAAGGCCTGAGAAATCATGAAGCAATAATCCTTCCTTTCACAAAGTTAAAATATGCCTAGTACTGTACTAAGAAAAGTTGTACTGGTGCTTGTAACAAAGTCCTGGTTACACAGAGCACAAGTTGTTCTTATTTTACATACTATTTTGTCAAAATGCCCACAAAAGTAGCTTGGAAAAATCCCTACTTAAAATTTTAAAAAATCACCTATCTTCTCTTTTACACAGGACAAACATAACAAGCAAGGTAAACTGCCCTCATTCACTGCTAACATACTTTCCTGCACCAGTTTCTCTACTCAGGTCACTGATGCCAAACATACTGGTCTTGTAACATCAATAAAATCAGAAACGCAAAAGTGAGCTGAGCAGGCAAGTTATGCTTTCTAACACAGCACTCTCAAAGACTGCTATGGCATGTCTAGTTCCTGTTACCAGCAAAGGATTTTAACAGAGGTTCAGGTACACTTAATTCTAAAATAGTCCAACTTGCATCAATGAAGGAAATGGCTTTCTTACCCTCCCCTCCAATCCAAATCACAGTATTTATAAAGCATAACCTATTTTGGACTTCATATGATAAAACAAACCTAAAACCTTCTAGCATCTTTCATGACTGTCTTTAACAGAATGCCAAGCTTCACATTTTTCCTACAGGATTATTATTCTAGTACCCAAAGAGGGCCTACAAGAAAGTCAGAGAAGGACTGTTTACAATGGCATGTAGTGATACGACAAGGGGGAATGGCTTGAGGGGAACTGACAGAGGTTTAGATTTACATATAAGGAAGACATTTGTCCCTGTGAGGGTGCTGAGGCACTGGCACAGGTTGTTGCCCAGAGAAGCTGTGGAATATTCCTGAAAGTGTTCAAGGCCCGGTTGGATGGGGCTTATCCTCTTGTCTCAATGTACGCAACCAACCAAATGCCTGTAACACATTCCTCATTTGTTGCTTTATTTTAGGATGCTCCCATCAGACATACAGATCATCAATAACAGATCCAGTGATACTTTTGTTCTGACGCTTTTTAGAAGAAAACAGACTTTACAACAAATGTATCTTCAGCTCCAATGAAGGCAGAAACTTAGTAAACATTCAGATTCTAACAAGTAAGCCTCAATCCCAAAGGCAGGGCAAGTGGCTCCCAAGTTACATTTCAAGGCCTGTCAGTGCTTTCTAAATTTTTTTCATTTAAATAAATGCATTATGTTGAAGTCCAAGAGGCTGAAGACAAGTTGAGGCTTGACAGTATCTATGCTCCAAAATGTCTGGTCTTTTGCTATTTGCTCCCAAAGCAGCCCATTGCTCTAACACGGAAATGAAGAAGCCTTTAAAATTCCAACTACACAGTTCTAATTTCAGAACTAAAAGCTTTCCTCTGTGAGCTTCAGCAATTAGTTTTCTTTATCTGCATTATCATCTTGCTGTCAGGCATGTACAAAAGGAGAGTAGGCAAGATTTTTAAAGCCGAAGAGTGACTTCAGGAGGACCCATCAGGAGACAACTATAGGGCATCATATTTTATAAAATAAGAATTGAGATCTCAAAAATCATGAGTTGCTTTTCCAGAAGACTCTTCAAAATATATAAACTACTTTGAACATGGAAAGCGATACAATTCTGCAATAATCAGTCACAGAAATAGAAGCTACTAAACAGGTCACAGTAAGAAATACAGAACCAATGCAAGTAATGAAACATTTAACATACAAATCCTTCATATACCTTGAATGACCATAGTAGCTCGGAAAAAGAACATCCCCAATTGCATCCTTTCTGCACATTCCGTACATTTAAGTAAATTTATAGCAGATTTTCAATATTAAATAACGTATTCATACCTGTGACAGGTTATGAACTTTCACTTAAAACTAGAAAGCAGCTCAAATTTTGTAGATAGAAATTTCACCATTAAAAAGTTACATTTGTCAAGTCCATGACAGGAAAAATACAGAACAATCATACATTCCTCCACGTATTGGCATACTAGATGCACTATTATCTTAAAATGAAATGCTGTTTATCCTCTGCTTTGAAGAATGATTTATGAAAGCATTTGACACGAGCATGAAGGGCTCCTGTTCTGGGCTACTCATACGGCCATTATCGAAAACCACTGTCTTTAATATTTGGATTTGTTCTAGTAGACAATAGCTACTTATGCCAATAAGCTCCTGCACCACGAGTCTAATTCACATTTTTTTTCAGCATGGGAAAAAAACAACAAATCCTTTTCAAAAGCATCTTTCCCCAAAATCACCCTTAAATTATAAATCTTAAGGCTTTTTCAAAATGTATGCCAAAATTATACTGACAATTGCTGACAACGGCTGCTCAACAAATTTCACAGGAAGAGAATTTAATTCATAGCTGGAACTGTCTAGCTCTTCCTTTTAACATGGTTTGATAAAGCCTGCTCTGTAAAACATTACAGTTTTGAGTCTACTGCATCCATCCAATAGCACTTTTGGTTCTAATTCCATTTCAAACATGATTTATGACCTAAGTGTGAGTTTAATGCCCTGCTTTCAGACACGTGTACAAACTAGCCTATCCTTAAAGCTTGCTAAATCTTAAGCTTCTGTTCCATTTTGTTGTAATTCTCTTTCCAAACAGACATGTAAATATCTACAAAAATTTGAACAAACAGTCATAAACCAGCACAAAAACATGCAAAGGAGTAACAAAATGCAACAACATGTAACAACATTTATTTTTGGGGATAAACCATATTAAACTTCTTCCCCTAGTAAAACATTTCAGGATGAAAACAAACAGCTTGCCTTTTGTCTACATCATTATCTCTCCTTCCCATTTACAGAAAAGTTCTCCTTTCCCAGACTTATTTTTACTCCAAGTAAACAAGGAAAAGAATCCTCTTAAGTCACTGCATATGGGAGGCCAAGAAATTGCAGGGGTTTGTTTTTTAAATCATAGTGTAGCTCTCAGTCCTACTTTCTATCTTTTCTACCACGGTCTGTACTATTGCTAAGTGGCTTTTTTCAACATGAGCTGAAAAGAGGTTTGTGTTAAAAAAAAAAAAGGTCTAACTGCAAATATGTCACCTGTGTTTAGCTAGAAGATATGACCTTGCATTTACAGAGGCACTTTGTCACATCTATTTTGCTGCAGTTCTTATCTGCTGGCTTAACAAACAGATTTTGTGCTAGAAATGGAAGGATTTTTTTGAGAGGTAAACTGTAGATAGCTTTTTCCTGGTGACATAGTTACAAAAACAGCCATAACTACTGAGCACACCACAATACAATAAAGAAAAAGAGAGAGCAGATCACCAGTGAAAGGCACAAGTCATGACGCTTTTAATGAAATTTAAACACATTGTTGTATTTTTCTCTTATAACTCCTGTCTCTCCACCTCAGAGGAAAGCAAATGTCAGTTTTAATGAAGTTAGCCAACCCATTTTAAACTAGAAAAACAAATACCAATGATATTCAAAACACATGTTGAATGTTATTAAATTCAGCACATATTTACTTGCCTTAGATAATTAATTTTACCTTCTGATAAGAGTACAGAAACAATCTCTTAGCAATGAACAGAGCCATGCACCCTGACCATCTTCCCATTCCACCAGGTACTACCAACTGACCAAAACACAATAGTTTTTGCTTTTTGTCAACTAAAGAATATTATTCTCCCTCAGTCACATAAAACATAAATAAGACAGTAGTTATTAAAGGAGCAGGAACCTGTTAGTGCAGGAATATCATACAGTCAATTAAATAGTCCTATTATTGAGTGATAAGTGGAAATCTGGCATAACAAAAATTTGCTGCTTAAAAGCTCATCGCTAGGAAAAAAAAAAGAAAAGAGGATGGACAAGATACAGGTCAAATATCCAAATTTCACAGCAAGGCAGAACATCAGACAACCCTGATCTTTCCATTTTTAAAATGATCTTTTGAAAGAAACAGTGTCAAGACTGGTTTGATTAGGCTTTGGTATGCAGTTTTTAGATTTAGAGTTTAATTTTTATGAGGTAAGACTTAAAAATCACACATAGGACACAACGGATGTCTCCATTTGGAACAGACAGCTGGCTGAAGACAGGGCCAGGTTCTGCACGCTTTGGAACACACTGTGCTGCAAATGTATCAGCCTTCAGCAGTCACAGAATACAAAGAGAAAATAAGGTTCTAAGACCCAAACACAGGGGAGGACTAGTCCAGCAGATCAAAGACTACCTCTAGCAGAAAAACAGGGCCACATTTCCTCCTGTGCTAAGTTACAGGAGAGGAGTCCTTGACCTCCAACTCTCAAACTACTCTAGCAAAGCAATGCAACCTTTGGGCTGTTCTAACACACACCTTGCTGATCTCTCAGTGACAATTCAGAAGGTATAAACTGGGCAGTCTGAACCACGGGCACTCTTCAGAGCAAATATGCATTTATTTTTCTAGCATACAATAACAAGCACCCACTTAGTTTTAGGCAAAGAGGGGACGAGGCTGCATTGACAAATAAGAGGGGGAAAATTATACTCCTGAATAGCAAGGTGATTTCAGAAGCTAGATTCTCAGTCGTTGGATTAGTTTAAAGCACTTTTGGCATTCAGAAAATGGAGGGAATTCTTTGGGGACAAAAAAAAGTAACTGCATTCTGTAAAATGATTAAGTGAAAATAATACACACTTGTCAGTGCAAACAATGAGATAAATTCTGTCCACGTTGTTCAGAATGCCAATAACTGCAAGTTATTACAAAAATACCATCTGTCCTCTCAGAACATCTTAACAGCAGCCAGCATCTGAAAGGAAAGAAGGACATCTCAGACATACAATCCTCTAGTGCTCATCTATTTGAGGACATTTCCCTATTTGAAGTTTTTCATTAGAATGCATCCAAAAGATGAAGTAGAACACTCCTACAGATATTGTGCTGGCTGTGGAGGGTGTGAGGTGGGACAGGGACTACCTACACAAAACAGTCAAAAACATTCTCTGTGATCACCCCGCAATGCAGGCTACATAGAACTTTTGGACTTGATGAACTTCTGACATCCCTCCCAATCTGAACCTTCCTAGAATCATGAAATAAAATAATCTGGTAACTAGGTTTTACAGTTAATCTATAGAGTTTATCTTTGGCTTACAGTTAAATAGGAAAGCTGCATTTGCCCAAAGACCGTGCTCTCCATAGCATAAAAGTTGTACACTACAGCAGTCAGGTTCTTAAACTGCAAAGATACTCTGCCAAATACAGCACAACACTTGTCTTGAACTGTCAGTTATAAAAGAGGGACAGGCAGGCAGCTCTCCATCTTTTGTACATCACTTAGCTGTTAGACAACAGATCAAAAGGCTCAAACTCCTCATAATAGCAATAGAAAGGAAATCCTGAGACCCTTCTCCATTTGACAGACTAACAGTTCAAAATTATGCTGCTAAAATCATATGTGTAAGGGTATTCTACCACAATTTTTAGAGAACTCCGTGCCAGACCACTGAAGGTATCATTACTTTCTGTTAATACCACTGCAACAGCTCCTGCTCTCCATGTGCACTGCCAGGACATCAGCACAGTCCAAATGCTGTCATAAACTCAAACCAGAAGTGGAACAGAAGGTCACTGGACATTACAAATGTCACTGGTACTCTCGTTTTGTGTTGGTGCTGCACAAACTTGAACAGAGGAGCCACAGCAGCACTTTGCTGTACACAGATTAGCTATGTGATCTAACCCATCATATCGTGAAACGCAAATATAACACATTACGCTATGCCTGAATATTAATGATGCTTCCTATCAACTGTTGTTTATCCGATTGCTTTTTTCAAGCAGAGCTGGCTGTGCCTGTGGCGTTATGCAACCCTCAAAATCCACATGCCTACTGCTTTTGAGGTCTCAAGGAAACAGAGCTGGAACCCAAGCATCTCTCCTGCCCAAAGCTTGTCTTTGTCAGGGCATTTTACTCAAAGCCATGAATTATACCTCCATTTGTCTCTACATTTTTTCATTAGTACAACTGAAGTACTTCCAACTATTAACTAGATATTATAACAAAAAAATTAACTAGAAAGTTAATGACTTACTATGCAGCTTATTTAGCATGGGACAGCATTAGATGGAGAAAAACTGATAAACTGTCTCTGTAGGGTGGTGTGAATTGTTTCTGAGAAAAAAAAAAAACAGACTGAAGGCCAAGATACCAAACAACCTGATGATTTCTGCCACACAGGCACTGAAGGCTGTACTACTGTCACCAATTTCTTATATACAACAAATCACTAAAAAAACCTGCAACACCTCAGTTAGAAAACTGTTATGAACTTGTAAGATGATAACAAAGATGAAGGAAGCCTTACATTCTCAGCATGTCTTCTCAGAGGACTGCTCATCCCTTTCTGTAGCTCTACAGGCATGCACAGGTCTTCACAGACCAAAGCACAGCAAAGTCACCACTTAAAAAACTTAGCTAAAATAGTCTGAATTCCATACCAGGTCCTCTCATTTAAGTTCACTTGCTTCATTTTCCCTGTCCCCTTTACAACTCTTGATAATGCAAGTTCTCAAGACCATACACACTCAGAGCACTTAGTATATGAAATACTGTTCTCTTAAACGAACAAGAAGTTGCAAAACAATTCACTGGTTTCATAAAAAGAGTACTTAATAACGACCTAAAAGCACCTTCAGCAGAGTACCAGTACCTCCTCCTTCCCCCAATCCCTTACTACTTTTCCAGCATTTCTGCACACCAACGTTTTTCTTTTGTATTACTACAACATCCCACTTACATCACTCCCACGTATTTGCCTGATTCCAACCTTCCTGTATGGATGAGAACACTTTTTTTAAAATCCATTGCCACATCAAGCACAGGTACAAATGCACGTTCTAAAGACATCCAAACCCACACATTCTTTTCTTCTCTCAGACACAGATTTTGGCACCTTTTGATTCAAATATTTCTGTCACCCCACTCTTCCCACTCATTCTGATTATTTTGTCAGCATCTTTCCCCATGTTCTCAGCCCTTTGACATTCTTTCAGAACCTAAACATCACAGCCATGTGAAGAAGCAAACATATGGTGGGAACTATGTTAAAACAATGATTACACACAGGGATGAGTTGTCTGAGTGTCTCTAGGAAGAAACATGCAGTGTGGTACCTATCTTAGGCCGTTTTTCATCTTTATGAGCTGTGAAACAACCAAGCCATTAACATCTGTGACGTCAATAGAAAAGGAAACACAAAACATATCATTGCAATAATTTTTTCTTGTTAGAACCATATTTAAATGTCTGTCCAAGAACCTTGACTTTTCACTGTCCTGCTTTTCTACTACACTAATTCTTCCTTGCCAAAACCAGCCTGAATTTTATGCTGTCATTTGTCCACCAGTTTCCTTTAGAAGCACTAAAACCTCCTAGTGCCAGGTTTATTGCTGATTTTCTTACACTAAGCTTTTGTTTTTTATTACGGGAAAACAGATTTCTGGAAAGCTGGTCAGTGTACTCGCAGTAAGAAGAGCAACCATGTTTGATACATGAATTGCTAGCGCTGATACAGTCCTAATCTAAACTCCACAGAAGACAGCACAGTGCCGCTTTAAAAACCACGCACACAAACCTCAAGCCACCTTCAAGTGGAAAAAATGACAGCTATGTTACAACAAACAGGTTTTTTTTCTAAAAACCGTATGTACGACTGTAACAGAACAGAAGAGTGCAGTCAGAGCTCAAACAGAGCAATTAATTTCCAGGTCAGTAACTCTTGGTGTCAGACCAAACTAGTGAGCACTGTCAAGCTGGCATTGAGACCATGAGGATGGGCTCTCTGCTTCAGACACAGAACTGGGAAAATCTCTGGGCCATGGGAAACGAGGTCAGGGAAAAACAGGGAAAAAAAGAAAACACAAACATTTTAATCTTTTTTTTTTTTGTAAAAAGTGATGCAACAAATTAAAGAAATCATTAGTGAGACAGAAGCTTTAACGATTAAAATCTGGAAACCTAACTAATGTAAGTTCTTGCACAAACCTGGACAACATCCGTGATGCAAGGTAATTCCAAGAATGGGGGAAAAGTTATTTTACAAATACATAATTTGGAAAGAATCTCTCCCTTTGAGAAAATGCACGTGAGATAATGCTGGACGGGGCAGGAAGCCGGCCAATACTTCAAATCAAAACAGTCAAACTCGAAGTACTTCCCTGCCACAGCAGCACAGACGTGACAGCCACGGCCGCCTGGTTTCCCCTGCTCGCTCTAACCCAGCAAAGCAAGTGTGGGGGAACAGGCACCTTCACTGCTGCCTTTTCCAAGTGGTTTCCCCCGCCAAAAGCATTTCACGGATGTTTCCCTTCCACTTCTTTCCCTTTCAAATCCTTAGCACGCTGCGGCTGCAAAGCGCTCAGGTTGGGGGAAATAAATGAGACGCATGCCGGGTGAAAACGCTTTAAAACATTTCGCAACGGGAAGGAGGAAGAAGCTACGAATCTCTGAAGTGTCGGTCCAGGGAAAAAGGCACCGTCATTTCTCCGGGAAGTTTGGGGAACCCTTCCCGACGGGGGCCACAGGTGAGGGAAAGCGCTGTCCTCTGTGCCAAGGGGGTTTCGAGAAATAAAACAACAAAAAAAACCAACTAAAAGCCAAAAAACCGAAACACCCCAAACCCTTCGATACGGGTTAAAAGTAAAATTTAAAACCCCGACGATAACGATCCAAGCGCAGCCTGCGGGTCTCCCCAGCCCTGGCGGGGGGAAAGACTCTCCTCCCTCCCGCACCCCGGCCCTGCTCCCCCGCTTCCTCCGCTTCCTCCGCGGACCCCGCGGCCCGGGCAGCGCCGTCGGGACGGGGCCGGGCCGAGAGCCCGCCCGGCCCGGGGGTGCAGGGGAGGCACCTACCAGCTGCTGCCGGACCCAGCGCAGCATCCCCGGCGGCGCGGGTCGCGGCCCCCGCGGCGGGGCTCCCT
>WBMZ01007812.1:0-303127 GCA_013400975.1 Atrichornis clamosus | reverse complement strand
CCTTTCTCCTTTCCCCTTTCCCCTCTCCTCTTTCCTTTCTCCTTTCTCCTTTCCTTTCCTCAGTAACATTCCCTCCCCACACAGATACTTATGCTATTCTAGAACTTCCCCAGTGCGTGCCAGCAGAAGCCTTTTCCCTTCCCAGTTCTCTGGGAGTTGCTGCTAAAGGTCAGGATACACCTCATTTCCTCAATTAATGATGCATCTTCTTCAGCTGTGGCGAAGCAGAAGGAGGATACAGCCATCATCCAACCTCCCAAAAAGTGCTGCTACGGGACTGGAGGGCCCCCAGCTCTGAAGTGTCATGGGTTTCCCACTGTGTCAGCCCCCATGGAAACAACTTTGATCATTTCCAGCACTAGGAAGAGATAAAAAGAGTGATCTCAGAAACAGAAGCCAAGGGCAAAGTAATTCTGTACCATGGGAACAGACATGGATTTAAGACCCATGGAGGTAAGGGGTCTATGGCAAAATGGAATATCATCCCCTTGATCTGGTCTCCTTACGTAGTGCCCAACCAGGGAGGAGAGCTGGGGTGAATTCACCAGCCAAAGAGCCTCCCCAGGGACAGACTGATCTCTGTGGGTGACTTTCATCCCCACCCAGCATCCCAGGATGGAGGTGTGGAGGGGATTTGCCCACCACCTGCCTCGCTGTGCTCATGCCCCCTGGTGAAGTGATGCAAAGCTGAGAGAGGCGGGTGTAAGAGCCTTTCAGCAGGCAATTAAAAGCAGAATGTTGTCTGTAATATATAAACAAGCCCATTAAGCCTGACTTTAATGGGGCTGAGATTCTGTGATAAATAATTGAAAAGAAAGCTTAAAGTGAATTTCAAAGATTCCCCCCCCTCCCTTAAAATGTATTTACAATGCTTCAGTACTTTATATAGCTTGAATGTTTAATCAATTGTCATTTAAAGAGAATTCAGTTCCTGGGGTTTTGTGATATATATGTGCTAAACAAGCCACTTGAATGTCAAAGCCACAGAGCAGCAGATCTTGGGTTGAGACAGATTTGACACAGTTTGTGGTGGTTTGTGCATGGGAAAAGCTTGTTCTCCACATCTCTGCTGCTCTCTGTAGATTAAAGGGTTGTTGAACCAGCTTGAATTCCTCCTGCTGTAGCACATAGAGGACAATGAGATGGCAGGCCAGGCACCAGACAGGGACCTGCTAATGGCTCACCTGGTCCCCAGGTCCAGCCAGAAGCTGGCAAAAGCTCTGGTTTCTTAATCAGCTCTGAGGCAAAATCCCAGCCCTGCTCCAACAAGACAGGAGGAACAGGGATGCAGAACAAGTGAATGTATGAAAGGAGCAGCTGATGTTTATTGCTCACTAAACATACTTGTCAGGTGCCTTGTTGTAGGTATTTTTCCAGGGCTGGTTGTGATTAAGGATGCCAGGGATGATATGCTATTCTCTTCTCAGTGAGCGAGCTTTTATCCAGCTTCCACTAACACAAGGCCTGATGAGATGGGAATGTCCCTCAGTGCCTTTCAACACACACATTTAAAATGTCTTGCAAATTAGCTAAGACTTTGGACTTCCCATCGACTGTGCAGCTGCCCTCGCTGAGGCTAAACTGGCACTGCCTCAGGGACATCACTGAAGTTTCACTGCAGCCCCCACAAGGCTGTTCAAAACCACCAAAACCCTCTTCTTGGTACCTATTACTCCCCCCTGACCTGTACTCAGAACAAAAAGACACTGATCTCTATTTTGCAGAGGAAAAGCTGGCTCTCTCTAAACGTCAGAGGTCAAGTGCACTTTTAAGCCCTAGAAGCTTTTTTAATAGGAGATGTTTTCTGAAAGCTCTCACACATGTTTTAAGGTGCTGAAGTGCTTTGGAACTTGGGGTATTCAGAAGCTTATTGATGTCCTCCCCCAGGCTTCACCTCCTACTGAAATGGGACTCACTGGAGAACTTCCACAGTTTTCTTACCTTCACATGTCCTTTAAATGATTCTGTTTCTGTGCTGCAGTGGTTTTGCTTGTTCCCTGCCTTTGCTGGGGTGTTAGCAGCAGTGACCTGCCCATGACAGAGTGGGGATTGAACTGGCACCAGAGGAGTTAATCAGGAAGAGAGGCTCTCTGGTGTGAACAGACTGGCACAGTATTCTCCCTGCTCAGAAACACAGCAATAAACACCCAGATGGCTTTAAAAACAATATACGTGGATATTTAAAATTATAGAAACAAGCAAAGGAGGATGCAAATAATTAGATACTTACGGCAAAAGGGATTAAATCCTGCTCTGAGCAGCTGTGCTGGAAATGGTGCAGCGTAGTCCCAGCTTTGCACCAGTGTGCATGAAATCATAGCTCGTTCCCACAGAATCCCCTAATCATCCTTCCATTAACTCATATAACTGTGTGGGACTAGAGCAGATTTCTCAATAAAAATGATGGATAAGTAAATTGGGAGAAGCACTCTATCACTTAGCAGGTGTGAGAAGATTGACAGTCCCAGAACTGCTGAGGGAGGATTGTGTGCACTGACTCAAGGGTGTCGCTGTGTGGAAATGCTTGTGAGTGGCTGGGGAAAAACTGCCATAGTTCTTTCATCAGTGAGAAATGGTGCTGCTGGAAGAGGTGATGCTGGAAGAGGTGATGTTGGAACAGGATGCAGGAGAGCTGCAAACACCCTGTGAGCAAACCGTGCAGCACAGCTGGGCAGTGAGCTATGCAAGGAAGGACCAGGAGCCTCCAGATGTTGAGAGGAGAGAAGCTGTTGGAACAGGTTTCACAGAAAAGCTGTGGATGACCCATCCCTGGGAGTGTTCAAGGCCGGGCTGGATGGGGTTTGGAGCAACATGGTCTGGTGGAAGGTGTACCTGCCCACGGCAGGGGGATTGGCATAGATGGGCTTTGAGGTCACTTCTAACCCAAATCATTCTACGATTCTCTGTGTCCCAGAGGGTGAGCAGGAATGCTGGGGTGAAGGCAATGCAGCAGAGTGGAAAATGGCATTGGGAATGACACTCTTGTCTGTAGCTGTGAGATACACTGGCCCTTGGAGAACCAGCAGGAATTGTGCAGCAGCAGGCTCGATTGCATGGATAATGTAGTAAATTAATGGGCAAAACCCAAAGGCCTGCTTCTCTTTCCTGGTTAAAACCCAGCCTGAGCTCCTGCCTTCTTCTCAGAGCAGGAACTAGGGAGAGGGCACAGCTTCTCTGCTTCCCCCCAGGGCTGGTAACCTACAGGAATGGGAGGAGACTCCCAAGGTTCCACAGCACAATGGGGTGTGACTGCTCACAGGTGACTCCTAGCTCCTGCTAAAAGCATGGTTTGAGAGACATGTCCCTTTGGCTCCCAGGTTTCCCACTCACTGGTATTGCATCCTGCAGCTCCTCTTCATGCTGCATTGATTGCAGAGACAGGAAATTCTCCTTGTGCTGAAATTCCCACCATGGCTCTCCCATTCAGCGTTTCTGAGCACTTATAACATGCTCAGCAGCTAATTAGCACAAGTTAATGACATCACTCAAAGATGAAAACAGCCTTGCCATCTTCTTGATGCATCCAGAGAGGCAGAGACAACAAGTCCTGGGTCGCTGGAGGGGCACCATCACTGTCCCCTCCCTGGCCCCACCAGCCCAGCTCCCTGGCAGTGCCCCTTTCCCGGTGCTGCACTGTCAGTACATCCTTGGGCTGGGGGAAGCCGTGGCAGGGAAACACCCCCGTTGATGAGAAAAAAGAAGGGTGGATCGGGATTAATTTTCATACACGGCGCCTGGAGAATTAGGCGTTTGTTGTAAAGATTTATTGAGTGAGAAACAATGCTTTGCCTAATCCCCTGGCAGGGGGAGCCGCTCTGGCTAACGACTGCTCGATAATTAGCGCTGGGAAATTCCCCGCTCCCTGCTCTGCTCTGCCTCCGAGGGATCCCAGGCGCTATCAAACCTAACACCAAATTGTACCCCAACGTGGTGAGCAGGTCTCGCCGTCCTGCAAGCCTGTCAGGGCACTCTGCCAGCTCCAGAGGCAGGGGTTTGGGGCAGGGGGGTTGGCTACTGTCCCTCCCCTTGGCCACCCTTCAGCTGCACCTTCCGACAGCGGCAGAGGAGCGCTGACAGCCCCAGGACCCCCAGACAGACTTCCTGGGGTGCCACGGAGGCCACAGACATCTCTGAATCTGTCTACCCCGGGTTTTGCTGGGCTTTGCTGCCTGGCAGTGCCTGTTACCCTGTTTTAAGCCCAAAGATGGGGGTGTTTGCCACAGGAACCCCATGGGTGGAGGCACCTCTACCTGGGGAGGATAGAAGACAAAAAATGTATTTCCCAAGTCCAGGCACTGAAAAAAAATGAAAAGCAACTGCCTGTTGTATGGCTCTGAGCTGCTCTCATCCTGTGAGTGATAAGGGTGTGAAAAAGGGAGCATCTCCCTTTTTGATGGCCATGGCTGGAGCCACACCTGCTGGGAGGGAGGTGACGCTCCTGGCCCAGGCCAGCATCAAGTGCTGTGATATGCAGAGAAAGGCAGTGCTCAGACCAAAAAGAGACAGGAGGAAGGACTGCAAGTGTCAGGCAGCGCAGGCTGCTGGAAACCACTGCGATCACACCGTATCTTCTGCTGGGTCTCCATAGCCACCACTCATCCGTGGCAGTGAGCAGTTCCCTTACAGATCCCGAGGCAAGCGGCAGCACAGAAACCCAAGATGTGCTCTGGGGTTGCAAAAAAATCAGGCAGAGTCCTGCTGGAAAATGCCCCGAGGCTGGGCTTCACTGCACAGCTGATGTGCAGCAGCGAGGAGCAGCGAGGGCCATATGGTGTGCCAGCACCACACACTTCCCCGCTGCAGGTGCCCACAAGCGGGCAGTCGGGAAGGTATTACAGGAAAATGACATTTGCAGAGTAATTCTCCAGTGTTGGTCCTGAGTGAAAAGCACTGATCACTTACAGAAGTGAAGGTTATACCTGGCTCTGGGAATTTGTCCTCCGCCTTTTGCTTTTTGAACCTCGGCAGTTCTTGCTGCAGAGCAACGTGAATTGTCCCAGAGATGCAGCACCCCATCAGTCTTACTTAGAACTAAGGTGGGTGTCTACAAGCTATTCCTGAAATACATTTTTACAGTTTTTTTCCTTCTCTGTCTTTTTAAACGGCAATGCTCTGACAAAACCATCCCCACAAGCCAAGATTTTTCAGAAGAGACTAATGATTGGGATAGCACGGGTTGGGTACTCTGGTGAGAATGAGGTGTTTTGGGTATTACTGTTCAGGTCTTGTGAGACACCTTGACCATAATCTCAGAATTGTGTTGTTTTAAAAATCACACAGCCAGGATAGGCACAAGACACAACCCTCCTCGATAAAGAATGAGCCGGGGGAAGGATCCAAGAGAGGAGATGTGTCATGGGACAAGTTCCACAAGCACTTAGACATGAATCCTACCGTCCTACCCTCACTTTCTTCTGACACTAAAAATGTCCCCATGCTTTTCAAGTGATGCAAAGCAGCTCCCCTGGGCCATGCTGTGCAGCTCACCTGAGGCGTCACAGGGATTTATCAGAGGGACACTTACAACACAGAAGTTTTCCAATAAGACAGTGCCTGCTCATAACATGCACTTCCTAGAATTACTGGCAAGCTTTTCAGCTCACTTGATATATTATTAAGAGTAGCTATGAAACTAATTAACTGGGGAGAATGCTATTTAACTGTCAATAAACCTTTGGATCTCTGCCCTCTTTTCTCCAAATTTAGACATTCATTCTGCAAAGCCTTCTCTGTTTTCTACCCCACAGCTTCTCTCCCTTCCCTTTTCACAGCTCCTTGGTGGCACTTTTTTGCTTCACCTGGCCCAAGCCATTTGTCCTTTGCACCACTCCAAAGCGCGGTGGCTCTCTGCTCTCCATCACAGTTGGTCAGGATATGATGTCTCACTGCTGCTGCACCTCCTCCAGCCTCCCATCACCAAAAACCTCCATGGGGCTTTCTCCCAGGCCAGAGTCTGCGTTTGATGCATCCTTTGAGGCTTGTTCCTAAGAGAGTTCTGCTGGGCACTACAGGGGTGGCACAGTGTGAATGTTGGCAGATGCAAATGGAAAGAGCTTCCAGTAGAGAGGTGAGCATTTACCATCCAAGCACCAGTGAGCTCCCAACAGCTTTTCTTGCTTGTGTAAGTTTAAGACTCTTTAAAATACAGTTGCCTTCAATCTCCTGACTCAGAGGGCAACAGTTCCTTTTATTCACTCATATTTCTCCTTAAAACATGCCTTTCAGCAAAGCTCATCACTGCTGATGCTTATTCCTCCTCCTCCTGGAAAAGCACCTCCTGAGTCCTCTGCTGTGGTGGTGCCACTGCTGAAGGAGCCCCAAGGACCCCGTGGTTCCCTGGAATCGTGCAGTGTATGCTCCCGACACACAAATAATGCCCCATTTCTCTGCACAATGGCCCCATGCATCCAGTGGCCTCACAGGGAACAAGAGACGACTGTGGCTTCAGAGCAGATCTGCACCTTGTCCATGTCAGGGGCTTTGTGATGGAGATCTGGAAAGGGAGGGGGGCAGGCAGATCTTTTGCGAAGAAATATGATGAGCATGATGTAAAAACACAATGCAGAGTAAAAACCAGCTCTGGTATCTTCATGCGGCAGGCTTCAAGGACCTTGCTGGTTCAGAGCTGTCTGAAATGTTTTTTCCCTAGAACATAACCCTTTCTGTATTTGAAAGGCAGAGCCTGACTTTAAGGTACAAAATTGCTCCTGAATTTACAAAGATCAATGTAAAGAACAACCTCTATTGCCTCTAGGAGAAAGCAGTAAAGGCTTTTCTTTCTTTGCAAGGCTTCTCAAAGCCTGTAGAACGAGGTAGTGCCCTGAACTTCTTTGTTTTAGTTCTGAATGAACTATGCTAAATATGTAGATCTGGACAATCCTGGGTGACAGCAACCAAAGTAGGGGAACGGACTTTTTTCACACTTCAGTGCTGTGCTGGTGTTTCCCTGCTGGGTCTTGATGTTGGTACATCTGAGTTTAGGATCAATAGCCCAGCTTTCTTGGGCACACTGCAAGAGACAATATGGAAGAAGCAGCAGCCAAAATAGCAACAACAGAAGTTGCAGCAGGCAGATTAGTGGCAGCAGCAGGCTCTGATCAAGCTGTTCTCCTTCTGTCACCATTTTGAGTGTTTATTGTTTAACGCTCCAAACTGCTGCTGGTTACAGGGCTTTACCAGTGAGAAGGGATAAAGGGCAGCACAAAGCCTCTGTAGGAATGCACGAGCCCACCCGGCTGCTCCGTGCCAGAGCTGGATGCCTTCCCTCTCCTTCATTCGCAGCCCACCTGACTCCTGTCCAAGTCACACGTCCTGGGGAAACTGTTGATTTTTCCGTTTGATAATTTGGTTATAAGCCCGAGGCCTGGAGACAACAAAGCTTCTGCCACTGAACTGCCCATCTGCCCGTGCCCCCTGCCTTTCTCAGTTTGCTGGCCAATGTCAACAAACTTTGTCAGGGATCTAAAGGGCTTCGAGCTATGAAATTCCTGCAAGTTTCATGAAAACAGGAGACTGCATTGAGGATGGAGAGCTGAATCAATGCCCACGCATGCACGCACAAAGCTCCCAGCTGCTACATGTCCAAAAGGCAGAGGTAGAGCACATGGCACATGATGGGAGCAACACCAAGGAGTGCCCAAGGGGAAAAAGTGCAGAGGACATCAAGGTGGTCAGGAGAGACCCTCGGGAAGGAGGTTCTGTGTAGAAGATGCTGTAGAAGGAGATGTGCTGGCTTTCTGTGGGAGCCTTCAGAGGCAAATCTGTAGGAATCCAGGTTTAATTGTTTTTGCTGTTGACAGAACAACTTAATTATGCACGGAGGGTCTCATTTGGTTTGGCCTCCCTGTGCAAGTCCAGATAAGGAGGAGCACAGGTGAATGCCCTTTAGCTCCCCAGTTATCTTCAGATAGATTTCACTCTGATGTGCTGATATGGGATTTGGGGGAGGAGCTGCAATTCCTGTTCAGGGATGATCCTAACCCAGAGCAGCCTTAAGCAAGTTGGAGATGCACATGACTCCCAGGTTATTCGACTGTGCTGGAGCACTGTGAGCTCCTCGTGCTCCCCACTGGCAGAGGAATGTGATCCCCCCTCCTCCCTCTGCTCTTGGAGCTCCTGTGGCCTAGAGTGCTGTGTTCCTCTTTTAAATAAAAATCTGCATTTGTGAGAGCTGATAAGCCTTTTCAGGGTCTGCAGCTGGACTGTGAATAGGATGTGAAGCCCTAATTTGAGTTCAGATGAGAGCCATGTTGGGCTTTTCCCGTGAGCCCACTCTGGTCCCTCAGGGATGCCCCAGCAGGCTCTGCAGGAGCTCAAACAAGATGGGAATAGAGTGCAGGTCTGAAAAGGAAGATTTATTATTTTTTCTTTCTCTCAACTTTGGAAAACAAAATAGAAGACTAAAAGGCTGTAAAACATCCAGTCTGCTACCAAATTGCTTTTTTAAATGTCTCCAACTTTACAAAAGTTGCACGTATTGCCATTAGACATCTCTTTCTCTGTTACCTACTTACACCTCTTCAAAGTTGAATGGAAAAATTAATGCTGAACCTCCTTCCCCTCATAATCAAACATTACAACACTGAGAAAAATTCAGAGTGAAGATTACACAGAACAGTCATTCCATAACAATACAATTATGATGAAATCATTTTAGCATCTGTGGTCTGAGATGAGATTAAATCTATTTTAATGAGACATTAGATGGGCTTTTTTCTCCCATGTTTTTTCTTCATGGCGCCATTACAATGCAGAGGAAATTTTTTTGTTGCTGTTGCCTCACTTTCTGATTTTTTCTTTGCAAGAAATCAAAATTCTGTGCAGGGAAAATAAACTGAGAGTATTGCAAAACTTCTTTTTGTACTTGAATTCTGATGCACTCCCTCCATCTTAGTTTCACACTGACAGTTTCTTTTTCCTGAGAATTTCTGCTTTTCAGGTTTTTATCTCCAAAAAAGAATTTCATATTTCCTGCATCAGTAAGGTCGCTGAAGTGTTGCTTCACCAGACCTCTGAAGCTCCAGGGAGCTCCACCTTGTCTGGCTGTATTTACAGCAGCTCTGAGTCACAAGGGCAACACGGGGCAGCCGAGAGACCTGGCAGTGCTGGCTCTGACCGTGGGCTCCAGCCCTGGTCTGGAGGGCTGTGTCCCTGCAGAGTGTCCGGGAATGGCACTGCCTGTGACTCCTGCAGCTCGGTGCCCAGGCTGTCCCTCCAGCCCTGCCTCAGTTTTCCAGGACTCATTGTGTGACCTGGGGGTGCAGCACCACGGTTTTCATGGTCACTCTGCCTCGCAAGGCCACATAACCTCAGGGTGTCTGTTCAGCAGGTCTTGGACCACGTAATATTCACAAATTATTTGCTCTCAAATGAGCTAGAAGATTTAGTTGCTTTAACTTTTTTTTTTGTTTTATTTAAACAAGCCTTGTTTTGATGGCAAAGTCTGGGCTGATCTCAGATTTCAAGAACCTAAGGTTCTTTAGGGATTGATATAGTTTAAAAAGATGTGGGTTGTCTCCATCTCAGCTGGGGAATGCTTTTCTGCCTTTGCTTCATTTACCACAGCTTCTTCCCAAAGGCAACCTCCTTCCTTTGATCCAAAATAAACTCTGGGAAACTGTTCTCTCATGGATCACCTTCTGTGGCGTCCTTGGTGAGTTATCTGGCCAGCATCACATAGGGGGCTGACCAGCTGCCTGCTCTTCCTTCTCCTGTTTTGAAGAATCAGGTGGACAGATGGAAATGACCTTCTCAGGGAGCAGATCGGTTTCTTCGATAAACCGCTCAACTGTGAGGGCAGCTGGAGGCTTTAATTCAGGAACCTCTGCAAGAGATGGATGCAGACACCCCTTATCATCTGTTAAACCTACCAGGATGAGGTGCTCCTAAGGCAACAAATTGGTTGATAAGTTGCTCTGCAAGAAAACAAAATTCATTGATCTGAGAGAATCATTCATTGATCCGCATTCATTGATCAAAGGAACGGGAAAAGGGGTGGAGCTGATGTTATGGATCATCAGCACACTGCCCGTGATGGAAAAGGGGATGTCATAATTTATGCCTTTAGAGCAAGAAGGTCTAATCAAATACATGCCAAAGAAAGGGAAACCCCCAGCCTCCATCGGAAGGCAGAAAGGAGCTACACTGAATTGCTTGGAGCCCTTGAGTTAAATGTATGTGGAGAGGAAACTGATAAAGATAAAACACAGTAATGGGAACCTGTCTCGGGAAGAGCAGGTAGGTCCCGACTGTCAACAGGAATCTGAACCTATAACAAGTGCTCTTGTTTGAAAATGAATCCAACTGAAAATGAAAGATTAAACAAGTACAACAACGTAAGAATAAATTGCACATAAATCTCTCTGGTATTCAGGATCAAAGGAAGATTAAAGAACAAGTTATGGAAATGTGGTAGAGGCAAATAGAACCTATTAAGTGATATCATTTAGTGAGTATATGAGCAATAGAGAGTTCACATCTAAGTTTAGAGGAAAGGGAATGAACCTGTAGCTGTTGAAAGAGACTTCAAATGATATGTGGCATGAAAGAATACATGATGAAGAAGGTTCTATAGCCCAAACCCAACAAAATTTGACCCTGGAGCTGGCTGGTATGAGAAAACACACTTTCAGTTGTGTTTCAAGGTTTCAATGGCTCGGAGACTTCTGGCACCTGGTCACAGGGCTTTTTCACTGTGGGAAACACAGTCTGTCTCTGTCTTTGGGGAAAGAGGAAGCTACATTCAGGACAGAGGGCAAGAGGTGCCTGGATCAGCTGGGAAGATTAAGGGACTTCACTTTCACCCCATGTGGATGCTCTACCCTTATCATCATTACATCCAAGAGACAAGCAGAGAATGCAGTGGTTCCCCCATGTTTGTGCTAATGTCAACCATTCCATTCAATCTGAAATATCTTTTTTTTCGAGATTTATATTTTTTTGTCAGTATAGTCTGTAGATTTTCTTTATAAAAACCTGTCAGGAGAGTTTAGGAAAGGAAGAAAATGTAGCAAGACTTTTCTGATAGTTTCTCATAGTGAAACCAGCTGGAAATCAAAGCAGACCAAGGTGGGGAAGGTATTTGCATGTGCAAAAGATGATATAAGAGCAGCTGAGATTATATCAAAGTAAAGACAGTACAAGGTAGTCAGAAGGAAGGTTTTGCCTTCGTTTGGCCTCCCAACCCAAGCAAACAGCAGCCTTTGATATCTTTGAAGGTTATTTCTTGCTCACACCTCAGATGGGTGTGCATTTGCTAAGTGCATTGCCTGCGGGCAATCTTTTATGTTCAAATGTTTGTGGTACACGAGGTGCACGCAACTCTATTTTCATATATGTATTTATTATCAAGTCACTCAAAGCACAGGTTCTTCAGCCTACACGACACAAAACAGCTCAAAGCTGTGCCTGGCAGCAAAAAAGCTTTGTGGAGGTCCTGACCCAAGCTATGGTAGAAGTCCCCCTGTGCAAACCCATATCCAAGCAACAAATGCCTGGATATAGGTGCTCACATCACTGTCTCCACCCATTTAATCAGTGAGCCAGGACGGGGAGCAGGAACTGGTGAGATCCAAGTCTGGGGGCACGGGCGAAGTGCAAGCATCTCACATCACACACAGGGTGAGGGGGAGGCCACGTCCCAGTGCAGAGCTCAGAGCTCTCTCTGCTCCCACTGCCCCAGCGACCTGACCCCACGGCCGGCATTGACCCTGCCAGGCTTAACCCACCCTGATGCACTGAACACTGCTCCCAGAGAGGAAAGCTCTTCATTTAGTGAACCCAGCATGTGTCTCATGAGACAAATTCTCCACTGCAGGGATTGTCTCCTCATCCTTGTTTGGACTTGCATTTTTCTGGCTGTTATACTGTCAAACTGCATAAATAAAATATCTCCAGCATTTTTCATCATTAACAGAGTTCTCACAGTGCTTTTCATTTTTAGACACTTCACCTTTTCAAATCACTCATTAAATATTAATAAATTAATCCCTCTCACACTTCTCTGACGCATTCAAGACATTTCCATGATGATCATCTTATGTTCTGTTTTTTATTTGAATATGAAACACATCAAGTAGATGTATCATTCAATACAATTAGCTGGCAGTCATAAACAGTGCCAGAAACCAAGCATGGCAGGCTGATTTTTGCTACATGTGTTCAATTGGCACTTAAATACAGGAAGTGAATAAATGAAGAGCTAATGGCATGAATGACTTTTCAAAAGTTTGCTTTTTTCAATAGATTGTTTACTTGCTTCCTTCCGTTTCCATGAGTCCTTTTTATGGAAGTTATTAAAGCCACCAGCAAGGTCAGTAGGCTTTGCTGGGCTGATGCTTGTATTGGGTTTGCATGGCAAGGTTTTGGCATGGGGGGCTACAGGGGTGGCTTCTGTGAGAAGCTGCTGGAAGCTTCCCACATATCCAACAGAGCCAATTCCAGCCAGCTCCAAGATGGTCCCACTGCTGGACAAGGCAGAGCCCATCAGTGCCTGTGGTAGCGCCTCTAGGGTAATGTATGTAAGGGGGAAAACAGCCCCAAACAACTAATGGCAACTGCAGCTGGAGAGAGGAGTGAAAACAAGTGAGAGAAACGACTCTGCAGATCCTTGTGACAAGTGACCTCGTCAGTGCAGAAGGAAGGGGAGGAGGTGCCAGAGCAGAGAGGTCCCTGCGGGCGTGGTGCAGACCACGGGGAAGCAGCTGTGCCCCTGCAGCCCTGGAGGACCCCACGCTGGAGCAGGGGAATGCCCAAACAGGGCTGTGACCCCATGGCAAACTCGTGCTGAAGCAGGTTTGCTGGCAGGACTTGTGGCCCCATGGAAGGGAGCCACGCTGGAGCAGTTGGTGAGTAACTGCAGCCTGTGGGAAGCACTCACATTGGAGAAGTTCATGGAGGACTCTCTCCCATGGGAAAGACCCCACGCTGGTGCCAGGAGGAGTGTGAGGAGCCCTCCCCCTGAGGAGGAAGGAGCATCAGAGAATGCCTGTGATGAGCTGCCAGCAGCCCCCATCATTCCTTGTCCCCCTGCACTGCTGTGGGGGAGCAGGTAGAGAATTTGGAAGTAAAGTTAAGCCCAGAAAGGAGAGTGGGGGTAAAGGTGTTTTAAGATTTATTTTTATTTCTCATTATCCTACGCTGATTTGAGTGGCAATAAATTAAAAACTCATTTTTCCCCAAGTCAAGTCTGTTTTGACAGTGATGGTAACTGGTGAGTGATTTCCCTGCTCTCATTTCTATCCCTAAGTCTTTTGATATATTTTCTCTCCCCTGTCCACTGAGGAGGGGAGTGACAGAGCAGCTTTGATGGGCACCTGGCCTCCAGCCAGGCTTGACCCATCACAGTGCTCACCTACATCTGGGCAAGATCCTGCAGCCACAGCAGCATCTCTGGGCTCAGCAGGTGTCTCAGTGACATGTCCTTGGGAAAGGGATACTGCCACCACCCCCAGCCTGGCAGGGAATTTGGGAGCAGTGCCTCTGAGCAGAGAGCTCATTTAGCCCTAATCATACAAGGTACTTGTAATGTCCGGTATGGAAAACCATGCTATTCAGACACATTTTCAGGAGTTACAGAGAAAATGTACTTCCAGGGCACTGACTCTACTCCAGGGACTGGTGACCAAGGTCTGGATGCTGAGAAGGTTAGAACACCACTGGTCCTGGGGCCAGGTGCACCCTGCCAGCTGACAGTGCTCTCTCTTGCACACAGGAGACTATTTCCTGCAGGACAGGAGCAGTGACTGGCTTCAGACAAGTCTGATCTCATTAGCTTTAGTGTACATCTTAGGACTTATAAATGGTGAAGCAATAATTGGGAAGAGATGCCTCATTTTGAAAATCAGAGTGTCTAGCAGGGGTTCAAACCAGTTCACATGAAGCAGAGCCTTCCCTGACCCTGATGGTCTCACTCTCAAATAATGATGAAATCTGCTTGTGTGTCCCAGCAAAACCCTGGCTTGTGAGAAAATGCTGAATATGTGGAGTGACAGGCCGGCGGTGGCTTCCCAGGGAAGTGTCAGCACTGCTGCCCATCCGACCCTTCAGATCTACACAGCAGCCTGAGGCTCGTGATTCAGCTGGAAGCAAAGTGAGGTCTGTTTTTACTACGTTTTCTGTTGTTTTTTTTGCCACGCCGTTTAGCCTTTCCTTGGGAAGGTGATGTCCCTCTGATGGTGCTCGTTAGCAGCTGCTGGCAAGGCAGGCTTTCAGCAGTGACAAAAATCCCAGACAGCCCTATGGCAGGGTGACTTCGCTGGCGTCACACGGTCAGCTGCTGCCCTGCCACCAGGCACCCAGGGCTCCTCCAGCGAGGAGTGGAGCGTGGCACTGCTACAGGCACCACAGTCCCTGCAGAGGCATTCGGCTGGGCTGGAATGTCTCTGCATTGCTCAGCCTGGGTCCTGCCACTCTCCTGGTCACCTCCTGCCCTGTTGGAGGCCGTGGACTCTCTGGTAAGACTCGTCCATGATAGCTGAGGGGAGAGTGCTGCTGGGAAGAGAAGCAGGCACACACTAATGCGAACTGATGGGATGATATTGGCTCCTCCACTGCAGAGACTGGGGATCTGGGCTGCCTGTGGGCCCATGGGAGCCCCTGGGTCAGGCTGAACCACCTGGATGAAAGCCTCTCGCCAGGATGAGCTGTCACATTCCCTTCACACTGAATGAAAAACAGGCACGTCCGAGGTGTGATGCACCTGATCTCCTTCTGACATCTGCTCTGGAGCGAGACCAATCAGTCTCTGCCGGTCTCTCTTGGCTAACCATGGGGGGAGGAGAGAGTGGCTTGCTCCCCGTTAGGTGAGGTGAATCCCAAACTAGGTGGGCAGCACCTGTGCCCTGCTTCTGGTCATCCTGCTGCATCCAAGCACTGCTGGCTCGGGTAGCTGCTTGCTGGGTTAGGACAGGGTGCTGGGTTAGGACAGGGTGCTGAGTTAGGACAGGGGTGCTGAGTTAGGACAGGGTGCAGGGCTAGGACAGGGTGCAGGGTTAGGACAGGGGTGCTGGGTTAGCACAGGGTGCTGGGTTAGGACAGGGTGCTGGGTTAGGACGGGGTGCTGGGTTAGGACAAAGGTGCTGGGTTAGCACAAGATGCTGCTTCTGGAAACTGCAGCTGAAAATGAAGAGGCTGCAGAGGATGGATACAAATGCAGAGGCAGGGAATAGGGGGGAAAAAGCTTTGCTAAAGAGGCACCAAGGCTCCATCTCAGGCTCTTCTGAAGGACTGACTCTTCTAGAATTTAATTTTGGTAAGGCAAAATATAGGATAAGCATGCTAAGATTGCTTTCTCAGCAATGTGGTGTTCAGGAATCACTCACAGTCAAAAATATTTGTTGAGGATTGCTTCAGTTATTGTCTGAAATTCTACCTGGTCAGCATCATGCAACGCCATGTCTGCATAATGGAGCAGCTTTATGCAGCCCATCTTTGCAGGAGTCACTCCATGTGCAGCTCCTCTCATCCCCATTTCCAGCCAGGCACACCACGACTCACGAATACTTTGCATTAGCAGAATATATGAAGTGTTTATGTGTTTTACAACTTATTGGGCACCCCACCTCATGACTGTTGGACAGTCCTGTGGGCAACACCACCACAGACTATCACCCAATTGCCTTTCCCAGCTTTTGTGACTAGTGCCACCACAGCTCTTGCATCCATGGCCACCTGTAAGTACCTTCTGGCTGATAATTGTTCTGCTGCAGCATTCCCCCTTTCATCCCCATTTAATGCAACACTCCAGCACCAGGAAAGTTTTACTCTGGCACTCTGGAGCTGGGAAGAACAGAGCAAAGCCAAAAGGGAAAGCACTTAAATAGGAGGAGGTTTGCCAAGCTGTGATGTTACAAACTGCTGCTCTGTTGACAGCTCTGTCACAAGGAAATTATCTCCCCCTGTGCTCAGTGCTTCTAGAAACGGTGTTGTTGGAGCAGATTGTGTCTTTTTGCTTTTGAAAAGCTGTTGGGTGCTATACTTTAGGAGAACATGAACTGGAAAAATCTTGAAATCCAAACAATATGGTAAGGGAGAGATCTGTGCTTGCTTTGTGCTTCCTGCCCCTTTTCCCTCCTTCAGTGCTCTCACACTGACACTCGGTTGCTATCAGATCCAAATGCTGTCTCCTCACATAGGGACTGACTCTGTTTAGCAATTACTAATGTAATCCTGAGCCAGAGAAACAACTTGAACCAATATCTGCGCCTTGGTGGAAGCACTGGTAAGCAGCAGCACCAAGACAAAGAGGAGGCTGAAGACTTAAAAGTTTGCAACATAGATTTAAAAAGTCATTATGATGCTATTCACTTGCCTGTGGCAGATGTTTCACCTGCCCACTGCTTAAAAGGGAGGCACAGCTTGAAGAGAGCACGATCTTGGTCACAGATGATTAACACAGAAAGCAATAGCTTTGAGTATCTAAACCTTTACAGTGAGACAAAGGGATCGAGGGCTCTGTCCTTCAGCCTGCACCGTCCTACGCTGCCTGCCCTGGCTACACATCAGGTGCACACAGGTGGCATGTACCCAAGCAGGCTGTTAGGGGGGGAACTTCATAATGACCTGGTGAATTCAAGTCACCAAACTTCATGGGTATTTTACTGCCCTAAATCACCTGCTGGCCTGGCTCTGTCCAGAAACCATTGTACCCAGCCCTGGAGGAGTTGAGAGGGGCAGGAGGAGCTTTTCTTCATCTCCTGCTTGATCTGCAGTGACCTGACATCACTGGAAGCCTCTCACTGCTCTTCTTTTTTTTCTGCGACTGCTGGAAGTAGCCTGGCTGTGGTGCTGGGTAAGAAACCAGTTGAGCTGCCCTGGAGAGGCTGAGGGCTTGTGGCCTGCTGATGGTTACAGCTTGACTGAGCCAAGGAGCCAGGCCTGCTCTTGTGCGAGGTGAAGTTAAGGGAAAGGATGTTGACACAAATCTAGTTACAGTCATTGGGAAGTTTTAAGTCTCTCTGTATTGGAAACACTGGCACTTTTACAGCTCAGCTCTTTTGTAGTAGTTCTGGGTCATTTAATTAGTGTGTTCTCTCACTCATAAGGACAATTTCAGTTGCAGAATAGCTGTTGTCACAGCAGCTTTTTGTTTCATGTATCCCCTTGGATTTTACTTCCTAGATCCCAGCTGGTTTTGTATTCCTCATGCAGCTGTTCTCTGGTACACATGTGTGCATTTCTGTATGTATATCTGTAGCTATTAATGGAAGAGAGGCAAGGAGTCCACGAGGAGACGTGCAAGCTCTGCACAAAGGCTGCAACAGCCCCAGTCATGGGTACAGGCTGTGACACAATCACCCGGCCAGCAGCTCTGCCAAAAATGACAGAGGTGCCACATCAGACTCCAGCCAGCCACTCGCTGTCACCTCAGATAAGGCAAACCACGTACAAGGCTACGTTAGCTGGAATGTGGCCACCAGGTGAGAAGCTTCTTCCCTCCTCTACTTGGAATTCAAATGGAATATTATGCCTAATTTGGGTCACCTGGTTCAAGGTGGTGTAGAGAAGCTCCAGAGGGTCCTGTGGGGATGGTCATGGACCTTATTCCCCATGAGGAGATAAGAGGAAGCTGGACTTTGTTTTCCTGACTTAGAGGAGGCTAAGGACTAAGCTGAAAGTAGCCTACAGCAACAAAGGGACCAAGTTGTTCTCAAGTGCAGGGCAATGGCCTTGACTGTGGCTTGGGGTGTTCAGGATGGACAGAGGGAGAAAATGCTTCACAGGGAGGGTGCTATACCCTAGGGCAACTTGTTCCAGCCTCTGTCCTTGGAGTTTTCCATAGCTCTGCTAGAAAGAGCCATGGCTAGCTTGATCCAGTGCTGGTCACAGTCGTGTTCCAGGTGTGAGGTTGGACTAGAGATCTTGAGAGGTCCCTTCTGGCCAAGACCACTGTGAATACACACAGAATACCAGCAGAGCCACACCACACTGGTTGTGCTTTCCAAAGATTGTCACCAGCAGCTGGGAGAAAATATTTTTCTCTGTTTTTCCTTGCCTAGCTACATTCCTGTCCATGTGGATGAGGAGATCTCTGGGACATGGGTCAACTTTAGATCTGTGTCTACTGTGATTCATACCCCAGTGGGATACAACGTACGATCGAAAAGCAGATAAATCCTGCAAAGGAACCTGGCTGCAGTTACTTTCCACGGCAAGGGTAACTCAGCAGAAAACAGAATTAGGACTTCACCTCCGGCAAGATCTGCTGTAACCACTCATCAGCTGTGTTTTCAGGTGTGCACTTCCTGCAGCAGGGCACCTGCAGCCATTTCCCCATCAGTGAAAGTCTTTTCCAGCCAATCAATCTTCTATTTATCCACCAAATCATGGATCGTGTTGACTCTTTAGCAGAGCCTGAACCTTAAACACGTTTGAAATTAGAGGCTAACTCATGTGGGCAGGTGTGTACGTGTGTGCATCTTAGTCTGGGTGTGTGTGTCGGTAGAAGAGAAAGGTCTGACCAGAACCAAACAAAAATAGAACCCTAATCTCTTTTCTCTGTAGAGAAAATTGGAGCAGATAGTTTCCAAATGAAATCTGAGACGATGCCAGCTGCCTGCAAACTGTACCTACTTTAAAAATAAAATCTCACTGCCTGCAAGTCATCCCCATCTCTGCCTTCTCAAGTACAATCTTCTTTCACCTAGAGCTGGAAATAGAAACAAGTAGGCCTCCCTTCACTGCCCCACAAGATGTGAGTATTAAAAACCACCCCCTGTCCACTGAGGAGGGGAGTGACAGCTAACCACTGCTAACCATGGCTAATTTTAACCACTGCCAGGAGTAGGGCTGTGGCCCCTTTGCATCCTGCTTCCTTCAAGGACAGTCCCTTCCTTCCCCAGGAAAACTGTTCTCCTGCAAAGAGAAATTTAGTAAATATCAAATAAGGACCAACTTTTACTCATCTTAAAAAAGCCCATGTGTGTCACCAAGAGATCCCAAGCAGCAGAACAACTTGTGAGAGTAATGAACAGTGGAAATGTTAAAGTAACTTTATAGGAACAGTAGAAGAAACGAACAAGCCATGAAGCACAATCATATTGAATAAATGCTTTGCACATTGTTGTAATGAGGTTCAGCTGACCAAGACATTTATATGGGGAAGAAATCATGGCCTCCTTGCAATCAATAGACACGTTGCCACCGACTAATGGAGCTCTGCTTTCATGATGTTTATATTGCAACATAAGCCAAGATGCCTGTGAGCTGTCAAAACCCTTTAGAGCCATTTGTCCCAACAACCCCAGAGTATCATCCCCTAATACTCTATTATGCAAAGAGACCCCTTTTATTTTTATTAGAGCTAATTCACCAGATGGCTTCTCCCCCCTCCCCTCCCTGCTTTGATGTAGAAAATGCAAGCGATTTTGCTGACTACAGATCAAGGCACAGATCAGTGCTATTTGCCATGCACAAAACATGAAAAGCGGAGCAGGGACTGTCGGGCAAATCTAACATGTTTGTAAACAGCGGTGAAACCTTTACAGACACGTGGGAGGCGGAGCAGCCCCGCTCCCCCGGGGCACGGGTGGGCTGCAGGTACCGCTCCTACAGCCCTGCAGGGAGTCGGGTGGGGAAGGGGGTGAATTTCTGCATATTGATGAGGGATTAGACCTGCTGGTGACACTGAAATAAAATTAATGAGGGAGCGGAGAGGCTCCTTCAAAGAGGTAGGAGTGGAAATAATGCAAATGGGTGACTCGGTCCTGGAAAAATGCTGATGGGCACGGACAGACAGATGGATGTGTTCCAGTGACACAGCCCAGGTTACAGTGCTGCTATCATAGCTGTCTTTTCACGTAGCAAAGCTCTTGATAACAAATTTTAACAGAAACAACAACAGAAAGCAAATAATGGAGCTAGGAAGTTCAACAGTCAGAAAGAATGTCATTAAGAAATTAAAATTCAAACTCCCTGCTGCTGTGAACACAGCCTTAGCAATCCTCATAGAAACTGTGTCCTTTGCTGCAAAACCCTGTTAAAGAGAGAAGAGCAAAAACAACAGTCCCAAATCTCATGTAGGTTGTATTCAAAAGACTGGTGAGCAGCAACACTTTCAAAAGAAAACACCAAAGCCTGCAGATTTAATGCAAAATAAACCACAGCTTCCTCCAGGCTTGCAGTGCCATGCACCGAGGTGAGAAGGCACCCTGAGAACAGAGTGTGCTCCAATACTGATGGTGCATGCCTGTTTGTAACAAACTTCCCAGCCTGCATGAGGAGCTGCAATGGCTGGAGGTGAAACCCAGATGCCTACAGCCATCAGGGAGCGGCGTCTCTCCGGAGTTATTTTCCCTGCCTGCAGCAAAGGGTATTCCAAGGACACCTGGAGGCAGGTGTGGGACCTGTGTGTTAACTCCTTTCAGTGTCTGAGATAAGGAATTGTGCACACCACCTCGTGCCACACACAGGGCACAACAATTGCCCTCAGTAAAGGATGGGCACACCTTTTTACGGCATGTTACAATGATCGACATAATTTCTAAAATATATGTGTTTTCAATCCAATGGTTTTAATTTCATGCAATGCTGAAGGCAGCTGGGCTGGGCTGCAGAACAAGCAGTTGCATGAGCAGAACACAACAGCATCCTGCTCATTTATGCGTGTCTGCCTCCTGCGTGGACTCTCTGCTGTCTAACAAGGCTGTGAGCCATGAGTGAAGGTTTTCCAGCTGTTGGGACATGTTCCTTGCTAGAGATTCCCCTGTGCCTAATTAAGCTCATGGCTCATACTCCCCTTTGGTGATGGTGCTAACAGGTTCTCCTCTCCTGCAGTGGCTGCTTATTTTCATGAGAAATGGAGTGTAAAATCACTGGGACCTCTGCTGCTCTGGGAGATCTGATTAAAATCCTGGATTTCAGGATTTATTAGGAAGAGGGAACTGGCTTGCAGACATATAAGTAAGGCATTGACTTTGATCACAATCATGTTGCTGTTGTCAGAAACCAGGCTGAGGGAACCCTAATGCAGCCCGGGGTCAGGAGAAGAGCCAGAGCCGAGAGCACAACCATCTCAAACAACCAACCTCAAAGAACAGAAAGAACTCCTTGGCTTTAAACGGCGTGAGATCATCCCCAAACATATCTGCCTTGTTTACTGCCTTGCTCTGGAACTGTCTGCCCCACAGTAAACTCTATTTCAGCGAATCCCCCAAAGGTTGGATTCTCTCACACTTAGTTTCATGTGCACCTTGTAAAGCGAGGCAAATGAGCAACATTTTCATCATTGCCATGAAGTGGGTTGCTTCCTGGTGAGGGAAGATTTCAGGACAAAGCGACCTGGTACATGGAGCAGGGAGATCTGATGCTGCCCAGAGCACTTGGCTTGATGTTTTTTGGGGCAGTCTGTGCATTGACATAGAGGATAAAGGGATTTTTGTGTCTGGGAACCTGCTTAAGGTCTGTGGGAAGACACAATTCTTGCTCTTCACAGGCATTTTTACATCATTTGATAAAGTAGCACAGGAGTAGGGAGTTCAGAGCCTCCTTCTGGGAGGCAGTAGGGCCTCCACACCACTGTCCATACCTGGGGAGGTCCTGGAGGAGCCCAATGAAACCCATAAGCCATTTTCTGGAGAAAGAGAGACCTCCATGCTGAAAAAAAGATCAGGGAGACTCATTTAATCAGCAAAACTACTAATTCACCCCCAACAGATGAGACTAAAACCTTTCTACATTTTTCTTGGACTTGTCCCATCAAAAGGTCCCAAGTTCTTTCTCCCAGTAACACCAACATATTTCAAAGGGAGTTGCTGTTTTTTCTCTTTCTCTCTCACAGATTTTTTTTTTTCTGGCAACACCTCTCCAGAGCAGCACATTTCCACAAACAAAGTTAAACTGCTTGGTTTCCATTAGTAACATGAGCAGTAAAAATAGGGGACAGGTGTTTCTTAGGAGGTGTGAAAGATTAACGGGATTTTCTTGGATTGTGGATGATGCTGTCACTGTAGGATATCTGCTTTTTTTTTTCCTCTACAAAGAATTTAGGAAATTTTTCAATAGCATTTACTGGTGCTTAGTAAAACTCAGGCAGGTTTGTGCCTGCTGTGCCTGCAGTCCCTGCAGGCAAAGAGGAATTGCAGCAAATAACCCCCTCCTTTGCCTGTGTGGATCCAGGTTCTCCTTTCAGAGACATCCTTGCAAGCTCTCAAGAGCAATTAGCACAGGACTTTTGTGGAGGGAATTGCATGGGGGGATGAAGGACCCCAACAGGAGCATCTGAGCATTGGTGGAACAAATAAACAGGAAGGTACCAAACTCCTGTGAGAGGTGAGCTCAGCCCTTCAGCTGGGATCCCCAAAAAAGTTTTTAGTCATCCTTAGAAAAGGTGATACTCTGTGTGACAAAACATGCCTGTAAGAGCAAACAAGTCCAAGATACATTTTCCCACCCTTGAGATTCCCTGCACTAGAAACCTGGAAGACTTTTCCATTCACTTTTCTCTGAACATCTTCTCACAATATCTTGCACGGAGGGTTTGCCACAGTGGCTAACAGGTGGGAAGGGCAAGGGATAGGGTGGCTTCGGGCCTTGTGAGGTTACCTGCCTTTCTTTCTGTGCCAGGAGCGCTGTGCCTGTGCACTCCACGGGCTCTGCAGAAGGGCGTTTTCCATAACGTGAACAAGAATCAGCAAATGCCATTAAATACACCTGTGACATCAAATGTACAAACAGCTTGAATGAAGCTACTGGGCCCCATGGTTGTGTACAAATCTTAAATACCCTGCTGAATCAGCTGAAAACACCCCTGTGTGTGAAAGCCAGCCAGGCATTTTCCCCCCCTCCCTTGCTTTGTTTACCTCCCGCTTATGTCAAACGGTGTGTTAGGGCTGTAGTGTAATATACAGCATTTGAACTTCTCTTTTGTAGTGAACAGTGTCAACAGACTGCTTTTCCTGATGAAAAGATCCCGAGCCCATGAATATCACCCTGGCGTGCTGTTCGTTGCTCCCATTGTATAAATCTCCCCACAGCGCTCACCTCTGCTCCTGTATCATAGCGAGATAAATGTGGTGCTTAAGGCCTGATTTATTTCAGTCAAAGGACAAATAGTTTGATATCAAAAGGAGCTTTGCAACAATTAACATGACAGGCAAGGAGGATTAGCTGTTGTGATTTTTGGTGTGGCATAAGCAGGCAGGTGCTGTTATTTGGGCTGCATCCCTCCCCTGCACCCCTCCTCATTAAAGAGATAGTTATTGTACTGCTGTGAAAAGAGCAGCTGCTGAGGCTGAATTTCCCTATCAGCCACTGTTTCTAGTGTTGGTATGAATTGGGGACACATTGCTGGGCTTTAATTAGCCTCGAGTCCCACCACCACAGGACTGCCCTGTTCTGACACGCTCCCCATGATGCTTGCGTTGAATGTGCATTAATCTCCTTGCTCCTGATGGCTGGGAGACAACCTCTCCAAGAAAAAGAATAAAAAGATACCTTTGTAGAATTTGCAAAATGCTTGGCTTTATGCTAAGCAGCCAAATTAAATATAACCCTTGCTCTTGACTCTAATAGCCAAGCTATCTTTCGAGTCCCTTTATAATTTTAGAGATCTTTGCTGTTGTTGCTGACTCTAAAGTTTCAACAGATGAAAACCCACTTTCAAACAGATGAAAACCAGTTTCCAAACCCGGGCCTAAACTTCATGGGGAAGCAACATTTGACAGGTATTATTTGGCACTGACTTTTTCCAGGGATTTGTGTGAAGTTGGCTTGTGAGGCAGAGTGGGCACATTAAGGCAAGGCGGGTTGCCAGCAAAACTAAGAATGATTGATCCCACATAATTACTGTGTTTTCACTGTTAACACCAAAGTCTAGTTTAAATCAAAGAAAATCCCAGAAAATATGGACTATCCAGAGGATCAAAACAGGAGGTACACCTTTTTGGCAAGATACAAGAGTTTCTCAGCACCTTCCCTGATCACACTCCTCTTTCCCCCTTTGCTCCAGGATTCTGGGATTCTGCCAGATGCATTTTGCTGTGATCCTTGTACCTCTCCTAAACTGAAAATTTGGGCCAGGTCAGGATAGGGATAAGGCATTTCTGTAATACAGCAGAATGCTTGTGCAAAGCCTTCCTGGTGGCCTGCTTCTGATCATCAGAAAATCAGTTTCTGCATAAGGCTGTAAGAGCTGAAACCAGTTGCTCCAGTAAAGCCATACTGGACTGAGTTATCAAAGCAATTATGCTGGCTGCCTATATCCAGATGAGGATTTTACAGGTTTTCTGCAGCCTAGCTCTAAAAACACTCTTCAACCTCCTTAACATATTGAGCCTACTTAAAACACCCAACCAATGCTCTTTTTTTAGCCTTTACCTCAGACTGCCCCTGAAAACATAAAACACCTGAGGAAAAACAAAATTCTTGGTGGGCCCTGAAGAGTTAACCCTTCTGCAAATTGTCTGCCAGCTGGTAGGAAGATCTTTGCAGCACAGCGATGTTTTCACCTGCTGTTTGTGTAGCCTGTAGCAAAGATGTGAGCTGGAGTATTTTTGCGGGGAAGTTCAGCCAGGCCGGACTCTCCCACAGGGAGTGCTCTCCGGCTGAGAGAGGCTGTGCACGTGCATGTGGTGAGACCACAAGAAAAAGCTATGCTAGAAATATTGCAGGATTTCTCAGATTGAGAGTGCAGAAATGTTCCAAGTGGCCTTGACCTACGACCAAAATCCTGATGTTTGCTGCTGCTTCCTTTGATTGCTTTTCTCCCTGTTGTGTTTGGGGAAATTCAGATTTATTAGCCCTGACTGGGGTCTGTCCAGATCAAAAGTGGTGCTGGTATGGATTCAGTCACACCTGGTACATGGGAGATGAATTTGGCTCAGAGTTGGTACAATGTCAGTTATTGATATTCTGTTAGTCTCCAGCTTGAAGGTGCACAGATGTCATTTTACTGCTTCTTTCGAGGAGATCGATTCTAAATCTATGTTTTTCTTTCTGCCCAGACCATACCTGCAAAAATAATAACAGCAGAGTTACTGTCTTCTCAGTGACTGCTGAACTCTCTAACACAGCCTCTACAGCCCCATAACAGTAGCTGGCATCAGATCACAGCATTTGATTTAAACTCCACTCCTTGTTCAATAGACCAAAAATAAAAATGATGCTGAGAGATGAATCAAACACGAGTTTGTGGGTTTGGGGTTTTTTTTGCCTTTCCCTGAACATAAAGAACAAAATGTGTTTTTTAGTCTAGATGACTTGTCTTCTAGAGATGAAAACAATAAGAAACTAGTACCAGGTCCCCCAGGAACAGATGAGAACAGTGATTTGCTTTGTAACATTTGTTGTGTGCACTGAAACATCCACTGTGGGGTCTTACTGAGCAGGAGACAATTTCCCCACCCTGCAAATATTTTTTATATTTGTATTAAAAAATAATCTAGACCTAAAGAGAGTAAAAACATCAAAAGCAAAACACATATTTGAAAAGAAAATCTGAAAAAGTCAGTACACATCTCAGAAATATTTTCCTTTGACTCAAAGCATCCCTAGTTTTAAAATAACTTTACTCTCACTAGAGTAATTAATTTTCTAGACAGAAAGAGCAACCAGCATGTTTTTTGTTTTAGTATGCTGCTGCTAATTCACTGTTTCAAAATTCACTGTTTCAAAAGCCCCTTCTTGTAAAGGGGGAAAAAAAAGGGAGAGGAGAATAAAAAAGCTGAAAAATGCATCAAAACTGACCATTTCCCACAAAGCCAGTTTTCATTTCTGCGTATCAGCATTTTTGAGCAAAACAAAGCACTACACAACTTTCTTGAGCAGCTCTATTCAAGCAGGACCCGAGGCCAGCAGGGACACTGCTTTTAATGTCATGACGTAGCTGCAGAGAACAAAATGATTCTCTTTCCCCCAGCCCGTGCATGCACAGCAGAGAAATTATAAAGGGGGGAATTACTATGGTAATGACCACATAGCTGCTGCATGTTTATGCAGATTGATGACCGACGAGCCAAATCCCAGGGCCTTTACGTCAGTAAAGCTCTGCCTGCCCCTAAAAACTGCAATCCAAAGAACAGGCCCAGGAAACTGGGGGAGAGGTAGCTTTGAAGTGGATTTGAAAATATTTCAGTAGCAAATAGGAATAAACCCCATTTTTCTTATAAATGGGGACGTTATTTTTAACAAGTCAGAACTGCTCTTCCTAAAGGTGGAAGGGGAAATTATCCCGAGTCTCCTGGAAATGGCTGTTGCTTAGCCTGGGATTAAACACTACCCATTCAAGCATTATGGTGCTTCAGGATTTGCAGGGTTAAAATGACAGGGAAGAAAATGGGATCTTGCCTGTTTCCATTCCCAGTAATGTCTAGCCAAGCTGACAGGAAAGATAAAGTTCACTCTTCCCTCCACTTAACTGGTGCTGGGAAAGAGATTCACACCCAGGAGAAAAGGAGACATGGCATCAGTCGTGACTTCTTGGCATAAATGAAAGGAAATTTTGACAAGCATAAAAATGTTATTTTCTCATGAAAAGCTGCTGCTTCAATACACGAATGGGGATGCTTCTTGGGAAAGAAAATGAAAGGGGGGAAAAAATGAGCAGTCTCGGTCTGGTGCCAGCTTATAATAATTCGCAGTATTGCCCATTTCTCACTGCATAATGATCTCCAGCAAAATAAATGATGAACTCTTATTTCTGGATCCATATTTTAAATATCAAAATAATTGGGCCGAGGAAAGGTCATCCCTTCCCACTGCTGTTAGCCACCCTCCTTCCCTGGCAGCCCAGGGAAGCTTTTAGCACCTTGGAAGGATTCACATTGCTGGTAAGACCAGAATCATCCTCAGGAGGGGGCTGGGAGACTGCTGGTGTCCGCTGGAAACTTTGGAAAATGTGGGCTGCCACATGCTACTGGACATCTGGTCTGGGAGCTACGCACTCGATTAGTACTCGATTAACACTTCTGCACGTCTCAGCACTCAGTTTGGCTCTGCAGAACCCCTCATACCCCTGCATGATCTCTATCCCATCAAGTCCTCCTTTTCAGCTCTGCCCTTGAGATGGCCCTCAATCCTAAATCTTGCTAGGAAGGACCAAAATGTGACCCAAACCTAGGACCTGTGAAGTCCTACTCTAACCCTAGCCCAGGAATCACTAAACACCCACCCCCAATCTTAAATAATTTAGATGCTTTCCCCTATCCCCCCCTGACTTCAAAGGAACCCATCTTGAGTTGTTTCCTCTAAGCCCTGCACATTTTTCCAAGCCCTACAAGCCCCAGGTCGGGGCTCAGCAGAGCACCTGTGAATCAGCTACAGAATGAATCTCCATTGCAGTGACTAAAGTTCCTTGTACATTTGCAGGGCATGAGTGTGCGTGTTTGTTTGGTCTGCACACACTCAGAGCATGCACAGGCACTCTGAAAGTCTGTGCTCTGCAGAGGAGACAGCAAATCTGCATTGCCCCGGAGGGCTGGGGTGAGATTAACTGTACGACCTGTGATTTGTTGCTACCTGAATGGTGTGCATGCTGTCAGTTTGGTGTGCCTTTATTTCTAAGTGAGTCATATTATACAAATCAATTGCTAATTCAATTAATCATGAAAAACATGCAAAAGGACATCTCCAGGAGCTGATTTAGAGCATGTTATGTACGGGTGATTGAGCAAAGAAAGTTAATCTGGGTCAGAAGACTTTGATTTTTAATTCTTAATGTCACAGATTTCCATTCTTTTGAACTAAAATCTGACTTACAATTTATTTTTCTGAGGGTGCAGCTTTATAGCTCCATTGACACTGGCATGTGTGGTCATGCATACTGAGTCTGTTCTCTTATGCCTGACGAATAAGAGCTTTTATGGATGCACAGATCAATACAAGCTTAAGATCTATAAAGGGCTGCCTGGCAGTATTCATATGCAGGACACATCTCATTGCATTTATCCACAAAGTTGTTTACAGAAGATTAAATTATTATTTTATTGCATTCTTCTTTCCCCATTCAGTGAGAAACTACAAATTTTGATCTTTTGTGTTGCTTTGCTGTTTCTGGCTCAAAGCTTACAAAAACCCAACAAACCCCAAACCAACTCAAAAACTCCAGGTGAAGCTTGTATGTGCAAAATAATGCCTCCATCATGACTTGTATGGAAGGCACCCCAGGAATTCAGTGGAAAACAATTGTCTGCCCCTCCTGCAGAGATGTAATAGGGGTATAAAGTGACTACAGTCCATTGCGGGGTGAAAACTCACAGGGTGGATTCCTCCTGGAGACCCAAATTAGAAATTTTCAGGATGTAGGAAACTCAGCCATGACGAATCGAGTGTCAAAGATTTCAGGCTTAGATGTTAATATATGCTTTAGTCCAAAATAGGATGCTGAGTTCCCTCCTGACAGCATGAAAATCTGACATTTCTGTTTTGTGGATAGCCCTAGGAAAGAAACGGGGCTATAAATAACAAGTGTGTGAAGGCACAGAGTTAGGAGAAGAGGTGCAAGAAACTTCTACTTGTCACTGAAACTATGAGCAATTCTAGCCCCTGCTTGCCTTTGGACATGTGGACTGCTGCCTGGCTTCTGGGAGAGCCCTGGGGACAGTGGGACACAGCCCTGTGTCCCTCCTGTGTCAGCTGCCAATTCCTGATTCCCTCCTGCAGTCCTGGGAGAGTCACCTTGACCCAGACAGGGTAACCTTGGCCAGGTGATTCACCTCCAGTCATCACCTGTACCATGGAAAGCTCAACATTGCTCCATCTAAGAGAGATTCCTTGGATTTACTGGGAGCGAGGAGGTACAGCTTGCATTAGGCAATACCATAGCTCAGGTCAGGGAAATGACACAGTGCTGGGGTGTAGCTGGATTTATTAATTCTGTTTCCCCTTGAGGCTTTTTCACTTGGTCAGGCTGATTTCCAGACTGGAGCTGGTTGCCATCCTGGCAAATCTGAGCTCATAACTGAGAGGAGGTAAAAATCTAAAGGGATCTGCAGGGCACCATTACATGGAATATGGCAGGCAGACTCCCCCCCATGTATGACCATGCACCATTGGGGTTTTCCCAGATAAAGCACAGAATCATGGAATTTGAGAAAACTTCAGGTTGGAAGGGATCTCAGGAGGTCCCTAGGGTGAACTCCTGCTGAAAGTGGTGCCAGCTGTGAGACCAAAAGACTTTCACTGTGGGTGCTCCAAACCCAGGACAAGGCTCCAAAGCTGGGTGGACTGGCTTTTTTAGGAAATACATGATGAGTGGCAAGAGATGTGACTATTCTGGGAAGAAAATTATTAATTCCAGATGAGGAGAAATCCCTAAAGGACACAAACAGTCTTCATGACTTTGAAGAAGGTCAGCAGCAGAGAAGCTGTGCACAGGGAGGTTTCCCATTTCAGAATGAGATTTTCTTCCAACATAATTGAATATACACTTAATGCAGGGGGTTGGAAACAAACGTGTTAAGGACGTGAGTACAGCATTACCAACACTTCATAGAGCAGAACTACTCAAGGAACATGAGCAGGTAATGCAGGTAATGGTGATGCATTCCCTTGTCACTCATCTGGCTAGGAAAGGCTGGGTTGTTATTCTGCTGAAAGGCATGGAACCACTTAGATGGATAATCAGAACACAAAAATGACCCTTCAAGAAGAGCACAAGCTACTGCCACTATTTGTAGCCACACACCTCCACTGCTGCTTCCTCAGAAGGAATGTTGTAGGCAAAAATCTTTTACCCAGAACTTGATGCCCTGCAGCCCCAGCGAGGAGAGGAGATCCAGACCAAAACCCCTTTCTAGTTGGTTAAGCAGCACTGCTCTGATTACACCTTGGATCAGGCCCTGCTTCCTCTGTAGCACATCTTCCAGAGGCAGAAAGTACCCTGTGCTCTGATCTTCTGGACTCATCAGTAGTGTTAAAAGTTTGAGGCAAAGATTATATGACAGGTCAAACAAAGGCCACTAATCTTTGACAACAGAGCTGAAAAAGACTTTAAGAAGTCACTGAATCCATCTCCCTATTCCCATTTCATTGGCAAAACGTGATTTTCTCTTTAAAGTAAAATCAAGCTTCTTGAGTCCGCCAAAATTGATTCGTAAAACAATTAACCTAGCTGTCCCTGGTGGGCCTGTAAACCAGGATGGTGCAGAGAGGCCCAGCCTAGAGGAAGGCAAGCCTAAAGCTGTGTAAGAATTTTAATCTTTTGCCTTTATATTCCTGCAATGTGTGCAGAACGGGTCACCATGTTCAGGAATTTTCCCAGCTAAGTGCAAGGGTTTTAGTGACTGCTTGTCTGAAGTATGTTATCCAAGAAAAGGTTTGAAGAAGGGTGCATGTTGCCCTATCAATCACCTTCTGCACACATGAACACATTCAGTGCCTTTCTCTTCCCATAAACAGTTTGTTGCAGGAGATTTATTCCTCATGTATTTCCTATTCACTGACTGGCTAGTCAATGTGACGAAAGGTTATATTGTATTTCCTTGTAGATGCCTAAGAAGATGAAACAACTTCATAAACTGAAGAATTGACCACAATAACTCATCAATGGCATTGGTGATCTCACCCAATGGCCAGTTAAGTCAACATTAAATTTGGCCTTTGGCTGTAATTTACAGCTGCCTGCACAGCAGTGATGATTCCCTGCAGCATCCTTCCCCAATGCTGGTACAAGGTGTGGTGCCCTTATACACCTTCTACTTGCAAAGCTTTGGTTCCTTCATTTAGAAAGACACAGTGATCAGATTGGAACCTCCCAAATTCCACCTGTCTTGCTTTAATGGATGTCGTTAGGAGAGGGGATCTTTTTTTTGCAAACTAACATCTAGCTTTATATACCTGGAGCTTGTAGTACTGCAGTGGAGTCACAAAGTCCTCAACTTTGGACTTCTCCTCTTCTCCCACCCTTTCACATCTGCTCTGCCACGTACAGGGATCTGCACATTCAGGGCACGTCTCCTACTGACATGACTGCTCTGCCTCAGGCCTGCCAAGGGAGGCTCCTGAAGATTCCTTCAGGAGTGATTCTTATTTGGGTTTCATTGTGTTTTATTAACTTTTATGTTAACATGCACTGTACATTTAGTTAAAGATTCTGCAGGATGGCTGAATGCTGAAATTGGGATCTGAAATAAGTTTGGTCTTGGAGTCAGTTTCCTGTTGGGCTGAAGTGTGGTGCTGATGACCAAAAATCAAGCCTGTTTCTTTTCCCCTGCTTATTTCCCAAATCTCAGCACTCCCCACAGTGGCAAATGCCTCCTTCAGCTTCCTGGGGAGGAGGATAATTCTCCCACAATAGACATTGATCTCTCATTAGACTCCATCCTGTTAGTTAAAAGCTGTTTTTACTCAGACAATCCAGAACTCATTTCCAATCTTAAAAGGGTACACTGTTGGATACTCACAGAGGGTATAATTTTTAACCACTCTGTTTACTGAATCTACAAAAGTAGTTATTGGAGCTGTTTGTATACAGTAATTTTTCCTTAGGCTCCCAAGAGCAAGAGCAGGTGACCCAGCATTGCTAACTGTGGTAAAGCTTTTTCCTATTCAAAGGAGACAATATTATCCCATTTGACAGGAAGTCTGGTCATGCCATGACAGCCTGAGGAGACCTGCTAAGAGTTGCGCAGGGCAGGTCAGGGCCAGTGTCCCAAGCACGGGCTGTGCCCCACTTCCCTGGATCTCCTCTCTGTGTCAGCCAGATGCAAAGCCCCTGGATGAGCCCTTGTTCTGTACCCACTGCATGAGCTGCTGCTCTCAGGGAGAGAAAGATTTAATTCCGAGAGATATTGTAAAAAACTTCCACACCATCAAGACAAATGCAAAGAGTTACCAGTGAGGTACAGCTCATTGACTCACTTGTTAAACTGGGCCCTGGATTTAGGGCAGGGTAGATCTTTATGGTTGGAAATTTTATGCATAGGCCCTATGTCAGTATGCCAGTTTGTTAAGAAGCTGGCCTTTTATTTTCTCCTCTTAATGAAGTGACTAATAACTTTTTTGATGAACAGTCTTTTATTAATACTTTTTACCCCATTCTGCTGTTTCATTGTCTTTTAAACAATGCCAGCTGCTTCACTTCAAGAATCGTTTTTCTGAAAGTGAAATGCCTCTCATCCTGAAGCATCTCTGGATGGTATCCATTATTGATTTGGAGCTGGTGATGGCTGCAGTAGCTGCCTCTGACTCCCTGAGCCACTGAGAGCATTTCTCCTTCAAGTTAATAATAAGCAGCAAAAAGCAAGGAAGAATTCAAGGACTGGCTCTATACTATGGCTGTGCATGCCAGGCACACCTAATAGAATCCACGTCAAGGCAGATCCATTCCCTTCCATTTCCCTGGGGTACCGTGGGATATATTTGATAGATATTTTACCCCTTAGAAAGGCTCAGAACACATTTACTGGGCACGGTGCATGAATTTTCAAAAGGGGCAGTTTTGACTGACGTGACACTGGCTCACAAGGAAAGGAACACCCTTTCCTGGCAGAGCAGATCAGCTGCAAACAGTTTCCAAAATGCAGATGGTAATGGGAACTCCGGACCTCTACCTTCCTCTTTATATCCTCAGGCAACAGGGACAGCCCCATGCCAGTTGGCCAAGTATCTCCAGGCTAAAAATATCTCTTCTTAACCAAAGCTCTTGCTACAGATGCTATGAGAAAGCGACAGCTGAATTTGTCGATTCTCCATGGGAAATCTCCTTGGCAAGGTTTTGCTAATGACCAAGGATGCCACACAATGTTCATCTCCTGGGATGACAGGAAGGAACAGCATGTGGGCAACAGCAAGCTGCCCACAGCTGGGTTACAAATGCTTCTAGTTTGACTTCTCATTCCAGCAGCTGAAGCATTTAGGTGGAAAATGAAGATGAGGAAATGCTCCTTGGCCTATTTAGAAGTGGAAATGCAGAATTAATCAATGCCCAGGAGATCATCTCCAATTCTGCTCTACAAATTATTTTGTTGCTGACTGGCCAATGAGAGCTTTGAGCCAGAGACAATGCCGGTGTGCAGGCAGCAAAGAGCTTCAAGAAGAATCAAAATTATGACCTGAACAGCAGGGAGCTTCCTTCTTAGTTTGCAACCAATCAGACTAAAACACATCTTTCACAACCAATCCACCTGAATGCAGCACTCTCAAAGTGGACAAACTTGAGTGCTAAATGTGAGACTGTGGGACCACCCTTTTGGGCCTCGGACACCTGAAGGTGGTCATAATTGTCTGAAGACCCTGCACTCAGAGGGGTGGTGACAATGTGTACAAACCTCTCCACACAAGTTTTTGGTGAGAAACTTGACAACAGGGGACAAACAAGATGAATCGCAATGTGAAGCAGCTGCTGAAGTCCCTGTGGTCCTGGAGATACCCAAGGGGCCATGACTGAAGCTGCATTGCTTCTTTGGCACAGAGGAAGGTCACTGGGAGTATTTCTATCCCTGCTCCAAGCCACTGTTCCTGGCTGCAGTGCAGATACATCCCAAGTCCTTTGCTTTGTCTCTTATTTATTTGCTCAGATCTCATTAGTATACTCAGTAGCAGGAAAACTTTGCCCTTGTTTCTGTTAGGTTTTTTAATTAACTCATAGCATTTCTATGACAGGTCCTAATGAAGATTTGAATAAAATCAAAGAATCTTACAGTAAACAATACATCTGTCTAATGAAGTCAGAAGGTGTCTGGGTTGTGTTTCCAGAGGGGTGTGCCAAGGCAGCCACAGGGCTGTGCAGCAAGGCCAGGTCTGCAGCAGGGGTAATTTCATATGGCATAATGGACTTGCAGAAAGCTTGTTAGCTTCTGTTGGGCATTTGGCTCAAAGCTGATAGCAGATTTCCCCAAAGGAATCAGTGTGCTCTTTATTAAAAGAAAAAAAAACTGATATTAAATGTCACAGTAACTGATGCTGCCTCTTTCTAATTAACTTACCTCTTTTCCCAACTCTTTATACTGCTTCCTCTCTCCTGACACCTTTGCCTGCTGTTTACTGAGACTACCTGCAAGCAAGCAAAGAACAAACCTGCCAAACATGTAAGAGTCCCCCTGGGATTTCCCACTTTGTCAAAAGCTGCCAAGTTGCAGGTGGAAGAAGCATGCTGGCAGTGATGTCATGGCCACTACGCTCGTCCCTGCTGATGACTTTAAAAGCAGTATTTCCACAGGAAAAAAGAGTCAAATGCAAACCACATGACATGGGAACCAGAGGATGTAAATGGGGAAACAGACCTGCCTCTGAAAGCAGACTGCAGAACTCTGCTTCTCTGTTCTCCTGCCTCTCCCCTTAGACACACTGTGAACAGGGTCCAGATGTGGCTGGGGTCCAGATGCCACCTATCCCATTCCCTTGATCCATGTGTTTGCAGAGGGCACTTCCTCCAGCTGCACCCTGTCCTGTTTTCAGCTAAGATAGACTTAATTTCTTCTCAGTAGCTGTTACAGTGCTGTGTTTTGGAGTCAGAATGAGAATGGTGTTGATAACACACCAATGTTTTATTTTTTTGTTTAAGTTGCATTTATGCTAAGTCAAGGACTTTGGTTTTTTGCCTTCTCTCATGGCTTGGCTCTACCAGTGAGGAGGTTCACAAAAGACTCTGGGAGGGAGCATAGCTGGGACAGGTGACTCAAACTGACCAAAAGGATATTCCACACCACAGAATGTCATGACCAGTATATAAACTGGGAGGAGTTACCCAGAAGAGCAGCCAGTCTGGGTTCAGGAATCTGTTCTTGCATCAGTCAGCAAGTGGTGAGCAATAGCATTGTGCATCACTTGTTTTTTCCCTTTTTATTATCACGATCATTTACAATTATTGCTGTATTTTACTTTCTTTTCAATAATTAAACTATTTTTATCTCATCATACAAGTTTCACTTTGATTCTCCTCCCCATTCCATCGGAGAGAAGGGGGGGAAGAGAGGGAGGGTTGAGCAAGCGGCTACATGGTGCTTAATTTCCATCTGGGCTTAAAGCCATGACACATCTCATCTTCATCAAAGCCTTTTCTCAAAAGAAAGGGGAAATGTGAAGGGGTTTTGTGCCTTTGAACATATGCTGCAGCAGTGAGGCCTTTCCTGCCTGTTCTGAGCAGGTATGTATCCCCACCACTGCCCAAAGACCTCGGGGTCACAGGACCAAAGGGGTCTGGTTGACCTGAGTAAACAGGTTGAAAAAACTCCTCTGAGGGCCCCTGGACCAAGAGCCCAGAGCAAGCAAACATAGAGAAAAACACCACTGAAGTGGAAAAGGACATAATTATTCTATCAAACTGTCTCCTTGTTTCTTTGATACCAGAAAAACTAGAAGGAGGAGAAGAGAAAAAGCCTGGATGTGTCACTGAAGTCACTGCAGAGTCCCCGTTATCAGCAATGAGCTTCCTTTACAAAGCATCCTGAATCAAAGCATCTGATTAAGAACAGTTGACATGTTCAGTGTCTTCTTATCCAGTATCCTCCGCTTGGGTTTAGCCAGGTTTTATCATCTCTTTTACCTTCTTGGTTGGTCAACAATGCCTTTGCTGGAAAAGATGGGGAAGGGCTGGGACATGTCATATCAATCCGCATGTTTTCTTGGCAATACAGTAAAAGTGTTAAATTATGGCTTCAGCAATTGACTCAAAACTCACAGGTAAGAGCCCTAACTGGGACACGAAGAGAACTTTAGGTCACTAAATTATTCTTATTGCTGCAGGATGGCTGAAGACCCACAGTCATAAAACCCAGCAGTGAGCACTGCAGACAGATTTAAGATAAATCAGTTCCTGACCACAGCATTGTTTTGAGAAGAGCTCCATGCTTTCTTTTTCTTATATAAAAGAATAGAGCACACTGAGGTGATGGATGTCCCCTTTCCTGATGCAGCTGATTTGGTGTCCCCCAAACCACAGGTCACTGTGGTTTCATTTAGATTTGCAATCTCATTTCTCCAGGGCTTTATCCTAGGAGTTGTTATTTCAATACAAACAGTTTGCACGAAGTGTCTGGGCAGAACAGAGACCCGAGGCTGTCACTGGCATCCATGACCATAATAACCTTGCATGAGTAATGCAGGAAAGCTAACAGCTAAGCTGTCTTATCCTTGGACAGCTGCAGGGTTCCAATAACCCTCGTTATACCACATTCTCCTCCAGGGAGTAGACAAAAAGTAAAAAAGAGAAGTAATTTATATTATGTTCGGACTGGCACAGGAACACAGACACTGTACACTACACTATTAATTGTGGGATTCTTTTTTGTGCCATATAATATTGATTTTCCTGCAGATAACCAGATATCATTAGTTTGATTAATGCTACCACAACTTGGAATAACTGGCTGGATAGTTCAAACTAGGGCATTTTTCAGGAGAAAAAGATAAAGCATGGCTCAAACTTCTCTGTTCATACCTGGGAATATGCTGGCCAGAGGGTTTCAGGGGTGTTAAGCTAGACAGTCAAGAAAAAGCTGGGGAGAGGAGAGCTGGAACTGCACTACACAGCCTGTCTGATAATGTCAGGCAGTTCAGCTGCACTCAGGGCTGAGTTTATTTTGGTACCAAACCCCTAGGTTTTCTCCCTAACAAAGGTTGTCACATTTGCAGGGAGAGCTGAGTCAGCCGAGCTGTGCTCCTGTGCTGCTGGGTGGTGTGCAGGCGGTGGGGTTTTGAACACTCATCTCTGATTGCTTCAGAAAGAAAAGAAGCAGACAAAGCTCCCAGGGACTGCTTCATGAGTTGGCTGGTGCTCAGAGAAGCAGTGTGTTGCTTATTGGCCGAGCCTGTGCTCTGCCATGCAAAGGAAATCAGCTTTACTCTGCCTGGGGACCTTGGTGTTCTCAGAAGAAGAAAAAACAGTGAGGTGCATCAAGAGCCCCACTAAGACCCTACAGACTCACAACAAAGAGGTCATCTTGAAAAGAAGTGAAAGAAGTCCTGCAAAGAGGACTAGGGACAGCACACACGGACTGGTTTCCTGAGTGAGGAATCTATGACACATCTTCAAGTTTGTCATTGCTACAGTCTAGGAGAAGGTATCTGGTGCCTAGTATATGTGGGCTGAAACCAGTGCACTAGCTGATAGAGTCTGCCAGCTCAACATCAGCTACACAGCTCAGGAAATGGAGGAGAAGACAGAGGAACTTTCTTTCTTTTGGTACACTGGAAAGGTACACTGGAAAGGTTTAAGAGCATTGTCTGGTTTTCAGTCCAGGAGGTTCAACAGAAGACAGACCAGAGAAGGTGATACTGTGTGGTATTTGGGCTCCGACAAAGGGATGGTCCCTACACGAGTGCAGAACATCTGTGCAGACCCCTTTATAGCCTTCTAACTCATGAGAATTATCCCAAAACTTGAGAATCCAAGAGGTCTGCCCTGAGGGTAAGATGTGAGCAATGGTAGAGCCAGAGCCTGCAGGAGGGCAAAGCCTCAGCTCTAGTGATGTGATCTGTTTAAAGGTAGTGGAATATGTAGGATTTTCTTGGGAAAAATTAGACCAAGCTGGACAGGTAGGTCTATCAGGAGATGGCATTGGTCTGGTTTGGTGTATTTCACCAAATCAAACCAATGTGTGGTGCCCCTGCCCATAATGAAGAAGAAATAGCTCTTGGTTTCAGACAGAGCCAGAAAAAGAACTGGCTCTCCATCAGTGCAGAAGAAAGCTTGCAAACTTTCTTCCTCATGGAACTTCTATTATAGGTCTTGTGTTCTCCTTGCTCTGAAGAAGGGCTTATTAGTGCTGGCATTAACCATATGGGACAAGTGTCCCTAAAAACCTGCTGAAAATTGTGCCTTTCACTTATTTCAGTTCTTCATCAGATGAGCCAGGTCTGAGCTCAAAAACTGAGCTAAGCATCTCATCTGCAGTAACTGATAAATTGAAGAAGGGTTTGTTCTTGCCTAAAAATGTCTTTGAAAGCTTCCTCAGCATTTGTTGAGGTGTGACCGGCCAGCTGAGTCAGAGTGATTTCCAGTTCCTGTCTGTAGCATGGGACAAGCATTTCTGTGGGAGCACCAGAGCACTCCTGATGAGCATGTCAGTGCTGCAACGTGTGTGTGAACTCTGACTTCAATTCCTGTTTTGTCTTTTTTCTTTGCAATTTAGACACCCACTGTTTGCAAGCCTTTTAACTACCTAATCATTCAAATATCCTCCGAAACCAAGAACTAAGTGCTTGTGAGTATTGTTGAAACAAAGCATTTTCACAAACCCAAACGTACCCAACATTTGCTTTGTATTATTCCCAGTGTCCTCACATTTTCCTCTTCACAAGTCCAATTTCAGCAGCTCTGACCTTGTGGAACCTTTTCTCAGCCACAAGTGTCAGCGATCAACTTCTAGTCTGTCTCAAAAAAGCAGTACAATGTAGTCTGCCTTTCCTGCCAAGCACCATAAAGTGCATTGATACTTTCTGCTATTCCATCCTCTAGGCAACCACACCTCGTCCACATTTATTGCTGCAGAGAGGGCAGCGTGATGTGACCAACACTTTCTGCAGGCTGGATGGGAACTGCAGCTGAGGATTTTGTGCAAGTACCAGAAGGGCAGAACTGTCTGTCTCTCTTTTGGAGACACAACTGAACAATCACTTTTTTTTTTTTTTAACTCGTGAAGAAAAGTAAATTTTTGTAACGATTTGCCAATTCTCCAAATAAGAAACTTTGAAACTCTAAAATAAAGGCAAGTTTTGAGATATTTAACAGCTACTGTTAGCAATTGTAAGCTGCCAAAGATTGATATTTCTTCTACCAGACAGGTTGGATATAATGAAAACAGAGGGTAATAAGATAGGAAACTGTTATCTAGTCAGTACAAACTGTTAACTAAATCAATAAATTACAGACTCAGGAACTTCTATAAGCTGAATTATTGCTGAATTACTTCTCTGGAGAACTACCTTCAATTTTAAAGTTCATTTACTTTTACAAGATATTGGGTAGGAGTCTGCAAGGAGAATGGAGCTACTTCATATATAACAGAAGGAAGTTAAAAGACTGAAAAGAAAAATTATGAGTAGTGGAAGTGCTGAGCAGTATCTACATTTCTTACAATGTGCAATTCCCAGTGTGAGTGCAAAAGTCATGACTTACAGAAGTGATTTGTGTTTCTGGGATGCTCATTGGAATTACCTTGCAAATCCTCATTTTCAGAAAGTACTGAATGAAACTTCCGAACAATTAAGCTCCCATAACAAATGTCACAATGAACATTCAGTGCCACTAGTCATGGCTGTGACCTCGGCCTTGCTGTTGCCAGTAAGTGTGAGATCAGTTCAAATTCTCCACCCACTTTCCAACTGGAGGATTATATGTAGTGAATGAATTAGTTCTTTACTGCCAACTTGATTTTAATTATACATGTCCTAACCTTTAGAAAACGTATTTAGATTCTAAAATAATAAGTGTGGGGGAGAGTGACAGGGGAAATGTGTGCTTGAGCTTACAAAGGGAGAAAAGATATTTTCTCCAAGTGATGAACAGATGTGAAAATGACAATAATACACACGGACTCTTGGAACAAAGGGATCATCCAGATGAAGAATATTATGTTTCTGCAGTAGCTTAATCCTGTAATCCTTATGTGATGCTTTGATTACAGATTAATATGATACCAATGAAGTCTTCATCACTTATGGCGCTGAGATAAGGTTAAGTGAGCCGCTCAGAGTCATGGCAAATCTCTGGCAAGACTGAAGCTGACCCCATGTTTCTTGACTTTGTTTTCATAAATTTTCAGGTAACAGCTTTTGCCTTTGTCTCAAAGGGTCATGCAAGGAAGGTGAGAGTGAAAGGACCGTGAGGAGAAGGAAAGAATTATTTACACTCAGCTGTAGCAGGGCTGGGGGATGCAAATGGGAAAGCTGCAACCTCTTGCTCTCTAGGTGTCACAATCAAATCTCTTCCTTGTGTGGAGTGGGGGTTTCCAGATCACAGCTTGCACTCAGACGAAGTTTTTACACAACTGAAAATACCTTCATTGTGTCTGCAAGTGGGGAGAAGTTGCTTTAGGTCATCATGACATGCCACCTTGAACACCAACAATCCAACATTAAGATTAGTAAGACTGGTATCCAATTTGAACTATTTTGCAAACACCTTGTATTTTCATAATTTTTATTTCCCATCCTCTGCTTGCATCCATATCCACAAAGACTCCACATGGGGTTCTCCAAAGCCAAGTTATTTGCAGTCAAAAGATATATGTTTAGTCCCTGAAGCAGGAGCTGAAGAGCAGGCAGAAAAGCCAGCATTTGAATCCATCACCATCTCATTTTCCAGTCTCGCTCCTACCTGTTAGCTCAGTGAGGATTCACAGCATCCATGCTGAATCAGGATTCCCATTGGTACCCACAGCCCCTCATATCTGAGAGTATTTCTAGCCTCTTAATTCTAAGTATGAAGACCATCTCTTTCCCCTCCCAGCTGGTAAAGAGCAGCCTGTGGCTCTGACCTGGGATGGGGACAGCAGCTGTTGATTTAGAATCAATGGAATCATTGAATGGTTTGGGTTGGAAGGGAACTTAAGACCATTTTGCTGCAACCCTCTGCCATGGGCAGGGACACCTTCCACTAGACCAGACTGCTCAATGCCCCATCCAACCTGGCCTTGAACACTTCCAGGGATGGGGCATCCACGACTTCTCTGGGCAACAAAGAGACAGAAGTTTTTTAAATGGTGCTTGTGAAGGCATACAGTATCAGAAAATTGTATTATCTTTGGATGACCAACTCCTGCACCTCCCCTTCCAGTGCAAGAAATCAATGTGTATCTGACTGAATTATTTGATCTCAAATACCAGATGCTGAGCAAATATGGCCACCTGTTTGCCAACTTCTGTATCCTCTTCCTTCCGTATCCAGCTGCCTTGGGCCGTGTTGGAGGGGGCACACAGGGATTGACGGGTCTCTGATGTGACCTGTCAAGGCCATTCCTCAGTCCTGCACTGAGGCAGCTCTTGTAAAACTTACAAACTTGTCATTCTTTTTGTGTCAAAGCAGATCATTGAACTGGGATTGGAGGACCAGCCCAACAAACAGGAATGTTGTTTGAGACTGGATCCAGGCTCTCCAGCCAGCTGCCTCCAGATGTCGAATGTGACTGATTTTGTTTTATGTGGCAGATATGAGGCAACCAAGAGCTGGTCTAATTGCAGATTTCCATATGGCAAAGCTCCTTGTTTGAAAAGGGCATCAAAAGGAAAAGATTAAAAAAACCCAGAACCGCATGGAAGGAAAAGGAAACAACTATTTGGAGCAGATCTGGCTTCAGGAGAGCAGCAGAGCTGATCCCCAGTCTTGCACTGGCTGGGGATTTTGTCCCAGATCCTGTCACCTTGCACCCATTCCCAGTGCTCTCCAAGCAGCTCTATTTACTATAATCCCCACACCTTTTTGTGAGGATTGTTGTGGTTGTCTTGCTCTTTTCAGCATTGCATGATAGTTTTCTGATCAGCACTGAGGAGTATCTTGATGCAAATATGAAGTCAGAAATTTTGACACATGCTGACTGAAAGAAAGATGAACCAGTAAGAGGAAAGAAATGTGAGACAGAAGAGCTTCATCACACCACAAAATTCACTTTTCATCCTCTAGTAGCTGAGATTTTCCTTTGGATTCTCCTGGAAATCTGTGTCACTAAGTCCATCAGAATGGCCACCAAAGGTCCAGCTAATGCAGGATTTCTTTTCCAAAAAGTGTCTGAGGGTGCCAGATAAGCAATAAGATGAAGTCAGGTATGCACTGACAATCTTCCAACCTCCAGAGATCTAAAGCCCTGTGAGGTATAGCCCCCTGCCCATCATCTGCCTTCAAAAGATGACCAATCCATTCTTTTGGAGACTCTGCCAGAAGCAGAGAAAAAGTCCCCATAGAACCCAGGGCCAGTATCCCTATCCTCATTATTGCTAGTTCCTTGTCAAGGAAGACTCATTCCTTGGCTGAATATTATAATAGAATCATACAATCATTTAGGTTGAAAAAGAGCTCTAATATCATCAAGTCCAACTGTTAACCCAGCACTGCCACCTTCACCTCTAAAGCATGTCCCCAGATGCCACATCTACATGACTTTTAAATACCATCAGGGCTGGTGACTCCACCACTTCCCTGGGCAGCCTGTTCCATTCTCCTCATAACCACTGTAAGGGGTCTTAGTGTTACTGCAAGCTCTCCACGGGCAGTATTCATCTGCTGACTTCCCTCACGGAAGAGGAAACTCTCCTGGTATGGGGCAATTTTTGTGGGTTGTTTAAAAAGGTCACAGAACATGATAATGCACAGGTGTAAGGTACCTTGGCTTCTGGTTTGAAGGACTGAAGTGTGTAAACCATCCCTGTTAGACTATTGATTTCCCTGGGACGTGCTTTTGGATAGCTGGGCATTTGCTTCACAAGACCTGACTGTGTGGCAGGACTTCAGAATGCTTTTCCACAGAAGTCTTCTTCTAGACAGAGCTTCACCTGCATCCTCAAAAAGCCTCCCCAGTGGAAGGGGTTCTAGTGTAATGACGCAGGGAGTACTGTGCAAACCTCCCAGGGGGCACAGTGGGCAGGGGAGGCTCTGGCAGGCTTTGGAGGAAACCAGTGCATGGTTGCATCCACCAGACAGGAAGGAAGGTCACTCTGACAGTAGATCCCTACATCCTTCTCTTTTGGGAACCCCTCCCACTAGCACAGAGCCATGCCTTGGCCCCTTTCCAGAACTACAGCGTCTCAGCCAGGGAAAATTTGTACAGAGCCTGAAGGAAGATGGGGAGCTCTGTAAATCCTCCAGCCCAGACTGTTTCTGTTGATCCATGGCAGCATGCGTTGTACGTCCTGGTATCAATGTGATGAATGTTGTGCTGACTTCTGCATTGTGTGTGCCTTGCACTAAATATTGTCTGCTGGAAAGTAAATAACAGCAGATGAGCAAATGGGGCTGTGATGACATTTCAGTGTCCATAATGTTTCCATCCGCAAAATGCAGTAGTTATGCATCATTTTAACGGTAGGAATAGATAAGCAGTCAGCTATCTATATCCGGAAAATCAAAAAAGAAAGCAACATTAGAGGAAATAGATAGGCAGTGGGTGTTCAAGGGCAGTGAGTCATCCTTGCCACAAATAAGGCTCAGAATGAGGAATACTAATAATTAGGCAGTATATTTCAAAAGTTCAGCTCTTTCCTCCTTTCCCAAATTATCTTTTATGCCCTGGGGATATTTTGGAATGATAGTGTCTGCTTTGGGAGGTAGACATGAAGAAAATCCACTGTGGGAAGAAATGACCAAATAGCAGAGAAAAATAAAGTTGAGTTGTAAAGTTTCTTTTTCCTGAAACCCAGGTGGCTCCTCCAGAGGAAACTGGCACAATGCTGGTCAGCCAACAGAACAAACATATCCCAGGGAAGGACAAAGCCTGTGGCCACTGAACTCAGCACTTGCAGGAAGCATCAATAGCACCTGCATTTTCCCTTTCCACATGATACTTCTTCCCCCGAGCTTGCTCCGTGCTGCTCTCCTTCAGGGAATGAAATGAGTCCCTCTAGTGGGTGAATCCAGGAGGAAAGAACGTGCTTCCCATTTGGGTACACTGTTTCTTCCCCACTTGAAGTTCACACCTTCTGTTGTTCTGAAACTATCTTGGGTTGAAAACAAAGAGGGTTTTGACCGTGAATCAGGCTGGGTCTTACCCTAGCCTAAATCCTAGACGGTCTGAAGCTGAAGTTTCCAAGGAGCAGATTTGGACAAAGAATACAGATTCCACTGTGAAAGACTCTGCTCTGGCTTCTTGGAGGTTGGAAGCAAAGATAAACGACAGGTGTTTTCTTCACTCAGGAGGATTTGTGGGAAAGAAGAGTTTTTGACTCTTCAACACTTCTAAGTATGAATTACAGAATCATTAAAGTTGGAAAAGGCCTCTAAATCATCGAGTCCAACCTTTGACTGAACACCACCATGTCCACTAAATCATATTACAAAGTGGTGTGCCTACTTGTTTTTTGAATGCTTCCAGAGATGGTGACTTCACCATTTCCCTGGGGAGCCTGTTCCAATGCTTAATCACCCTTTCCGTGAAGAAATTTTTCCGAATAGTTTCCTAATAATGACATAATTAACTTTTGGTCCTAAAACCTCTGAATCACAGAGATGTTTGGGCCTGTCCTGGGTAGACACTAATCCCTTTCTGAACTGGAATAAGCCTTAATCAGCAAACATGAGTTCTTGTGAAACTGCGGGGCTGCAGTGTCATCCCTGTTCATTTCCCTCCTTCCCTCTGCTGCAGAGCTCTGATTGCGGCAGCCTGACTTCAAGCACTGACAAATGTCATCACTGACACTGCTGTGGTGGGTGCACACCATCACTATAATCTGTATGCATTTAGCCATCCCAGCATGATAAGAGAACGATTAGGAGAATAGTTAGAGAGTAAATTAAAAACTCCCAGCAGTTTCCTGTGTGAAGGTACTAACTTACAGGCATATTTTTTCACAGCATTACTGAAAAATGCCATTAGTTATACCTGTGAATACATGTTAGATTTAAACCCCTGGTGAGAATTTTTATTAACATACAAATATGTTAGGGCTCTTATGCTGCTTAAAATGTAATTAACCATCTTCTGAAGATTAAGGGTGCATAATCATAAAAGAAGTGCACTCTTGTGCATTTAATTCTTCTAATCTGCTTTATGTTGATGTTAGTGTGGAAGAATAATTGCTAGTTTGCCTAAATAGTTTGGGTTTGTGCTGTAGAAAGAAATTGTTATAGGATGCACTTCTAAACTTAAAATTTGGTAGGCTTACAGTGATGGAAGATGCTTAATCACACTGAGAGATTAGTTAAAAAATGCTTCTTTTATTCTTTTGCTGCCATTGCAAATGCCCTGCAGTGGTAAAGCTGTGTTTCTGACAGTTTCATTCAGCAGACAAAAAGGAGGAAGGGACAGGCACACCCAGTGAATGACAAAGATAAGAGCAATAAACTTTCAGTAGTCTCTTTAAGTACTAATTTAAATACATAATGTGTCATGGGGATTCAACAAGATTTTCGGAGAAGTACATGGAAAACAAGCAACCAACACAAGGCGGAGAGACTTTTGATTTGCTGTGTTGTAATATGAGAGGTGAGTTTGAGAAATGCACTCTCAAAAAGCAAATTAATGATTTTATGTTGTCATTAAAACATGCTATTTGAGTAGTCCATCCTCCCAGAATCCTCACAGTGCCCATGCAATGTTGATCAGGTTTATCTAAGAAGTGAAAACCTTCAGGGCCATAGAGTGCTGCTCTTTAGGGGTATTTTTTCCTAGCAATGTGATCCATAAAACGAGTAAGTAATTCAGAAAGCTTCACAGAAATATTTTTTTCTCCCCTTCCTTCCTAGCATGACTTCTTGCAAACTAAGAAGAGGTAAAGAAAGAAGAGTGAAGACTGTGGGATGAAGGCATTTCCTGATAGTCATGACTGCATGACTACATATTGAAGTTATATAATAAGTCTGCAGCCTGCTCCTAGGGGAGTCAGTGGGGCAGAAACTCCCATGGAAAACACGGGATGAAGAGCCCATGCTACTTCTGCTTTTGTGGAGGAGTCAGAGGGGGTGGAGACTGGCTGGTGTTCCATGAAGACTAGCAAAGAAGGGAGTTTCCTCCTCACTCCAATAAGCAGGTGTTCTGCAATGTCTTGTAGAAAAAGCAGCTTTCAACAGCTATTTTAGAAACTGAAACAAATTTGCAAAATCATTCCATACTTTCTTTTTAGGAGTAATTTATGTTAGTGGAGTCATTTAGCACTCAGTTCTTTGTGGGGCCAATGCCACCTTGCAGCAGATTGTTGTGGCTGAGTGGACCCTGTCCCTGGGGTGACTGCTGACAGTGCGACTCCAGGGAACAGTGACACACAGCCCGAGAAGGGCGCCTCGGCTGCTTTGTGCTTGTTTTCATTATTTCCAAGTGAACGCACAGGCATTATTGGAAGTTGCTTGTTTTCATTACGGCTTCCTTTTGACAGGTGTGACAGGCAGCACGACAGGTTGCTCTGGGCCCTTCGCCATGCTGAGCTCTTGAGGCAAAGCTGCTTTCTGTGATTCCCTAAAGGAGGCAGCTGCCAGGCTCCTTGTGGCCACCTGTGCTCAGGGACAGGCTTGCAGTATGGCAGGGAAACCCCTTCTGTGGAGAGCACACACAGCTTTTCCCCCTTGGCGCTGACAAGGAGCCACAGAAGCTGCTACCTGGGGGAGCAATGGCAGGGGAAACCCCTGCTTCCCGAGTCAAAACCCAGGATGACAGCGTAGAAATTCCCCCGGGTTTTCCATCAGGCCCTCAGACCAGGACGTTGCACAAAGAGCATATTGCATTTCTAGTCTTTAGCTGGCTGTCCGTTACAAAAATGCAGGGAAATACCAAAGGTTGATAAAGAACGGCTAGTGTTTCAGATCCATATGATGTTTTGTCCCAAGCTGATATTCCCCACTGCCTGCTTTGTGCAGCACTGGGTGCAGACTGCATCTCTGTTCCGACAAGTGCCAGAAGCACCAGTACAGAGCTGAAGGGTGCTGTCAAATCGGAGCAGGCTTCAGCCACATGCACATCATGGCTTGAATCTAGCCTTTTCAGAGAGGCATTAGGTAGGTTAAATCTTAAAATCTTACTGAAATTGCAGAAGAGTTGAGTGCTCCATTCCCTTGGGATTTTTGAGCAGGTAGAATATATATACCCAAGCCAATGGAAAGGACACCAAATTCCCATTTCCAGCTTGTTTAAGGACTGCTAGTGTGAATAACCTTGGATAAAGTGCACTTGAGAACCTGATTAATTCTGCTTGCCATTCAATCTTGCACTAAATAAGACATGAAGCTCCAGACACAAAACCAGTCATTCTTCTGTTCTAAGTTTGCTGTCAACACAAGACAATAAAATATGAATATTTTAGATTCATAATGCAGACAAATAGGCAATAGGAGCTGTATTGTGCTTCACATGCATGGCTAACTCAGTAATGCTAATGTGATTATCTCACTGAACTTTTGTGCTCTCACTTAAGGGTAACTTTGCCTAGCTTAGCTGGGGTATACATATTTGATTCACACAGGTCTAATGTCTTTTTTAAGTTTGTAGAAATAAGGAAGCCTGATTTCCCTCATTTGTCATAAGGTAGCATCCTTCTTTCTTGGCATTAAAGTCTTGGGCATAAAAATCATAAAATGATAGAGTTTTGGTTCTTGGAGAAGTAAGAATGGTGGTCAGCAGAACTGCCATCTTGGACTTCCAGGGTGCAGATTTTGTCCTGTTTAGGAGACTGGTTCACAGAGTCCCTTGGGAGGCAGTCCCAAAGGGCAAAGGAGTCCAGGAAGGCTGGAGATTCTTCCAGAAGGAAATCTTACAGGTACAGGAGCAGACTATCTCCATGTGCCAAAAAATGAGCTGGCTGGAACTCAGGAAAAAAAAAGAAGAGTTTATGACCATTGGAAAAAGGGGTAGGCAATTCAGGAGGACTACAGGGATGTCATGAGGTTAGCACGGTGAAAATTCCAATTCAAATGAGAAAAATTAGAAAAAAATTAAAAATAGAAAAATCCTAACTGAAATTTAATTTGGCTACTACAGTAAAGGGCAATAAAAGATGTTTCTATAAGTACAAAAAGAGGACTAAGGAGTATATTCATCCTTCACTGGATGCATGAGGCAACATAGTGATAAAAGATGAGGAAAGGCTGAGGTTCTTAATGTCTTCGGTTTTTAATAGTAAGACCAGTTGTTCTGTGGGTACCCAGATCCCTGAGCTGGAAGACGAGGATGCGGAAATGGTCAGCGAGCATCTACACCACTTAGGCAGACACAAGTCTGTGCAGTCAGATGGGATCCACAAAAGGATGCTGTGGGACCTGGCAGAAGAGCTCTCTGAGCCACTTTCAGTCATTTACCAGCAGTCCTGGATAACCTGGGAGGTCCCAGATGACCAGAAGTTAGCAAATGGGACACCCTTCTACAAGAAGGGCTGAAAGGAGGATCAGGAACACTGCAAGAAAAGAAAAAGATCCCTGCTAAGCCAAGACAGCCTTTTGCCCTGCTTGCCATTGCCTACATCTGTGCTCTTAGGAGATGGCTCTTCAAAGGTGACCAGCACTCATGGACCCCAGAACCTTCAAAAGCAGGTTTTCAGGGGACCTTACAACCTCACTCCTTCAGCAGCCCAGAGTCTGCACTCCCCATATGCGTGGTCAAAGTTTTGCTGGCAATTTTATGGACATTTGACAGAGGTGTTCCACAGACGAAGGGAATGATGTGTGTCTGTACATCTGTGAGATAAATAGGGAAGGTGATAAAGTGTTGGGAAGTGGGAGACTTGGCATGATGTAAATGTTATGAGCAAAGGAGTGGATATTGTTGTGGTGTAGGCTGGGATACAGCTAATTTTTTGTTAGTAGCTGGTCCAGTGCTGTGTTTTGGATTCAGTATGAGAATGATGTTGGTAACACACTGATATTCTGGTTGGTGCCTAGTGTCATGTTCATCCAAAATCACAGACTTTTTTTGGAGCTTGTGTTCTGTCAGTGAGGAGGTACCAAAAAACCAAACCCAAAAAGCTGGGTGGGACAGGTGACCCAAACTGGCCAAAGGGATATACCATAGACCGTGATGGCCAGTATATAAACTGGGGGAGTTTCCCAGACAGGGAACTGATAGATGTTCGAGAAAGGCTTCGGCATCCACCACTGCATGGTATGTAGCAACTGTGCATCAGTTGCTTTTATTTTTTTTTACTCTTTGTTCTTATAAATTCTTCTAATTTACTTCCTTTCAGTTGTTATACTATTCTTATTTAAACTGACAGGTTTGTACGCTGGATTTTGCTCCTCAGCCTAAATGTCACTGGGGAAGTAGAGGTGTTTAAAAATGTGGGGATGGGAGTGGCGAGTGTGGGGGTGGGGATGGGGGTGTGGGGAGCAGGAGTGATCGACTTTGAGGTGCTCAGTTGCCAGGTGGGCTCCATCCAGGGCAGTACTTCATGACTCTTTTTCCTGAGCTGCCAGCAGAGTGCCAAGAGCAGGACCAGGATTCCAGCAATGGCCCAGAACTGCCATTGCAGCAAGGCAACCCTGAGCAGGGCTTCCCAGGATCCATCACTGTGCTCCACAGCCTCGTGTTCCAGCTCCCCCAGCATCTGAGCCATCTGCTGATTGAGGAACTCAGCACGCTGCTCCATGCGCTGCCGTGTCTCCTCATCCAGCTCAATGTTGACCAGCTTCGCATTCTGGAGGATGCTTTTCACCAGCGTGGCCAGGAACATTATAATAGCCATGGCCACATCAGGAGGACAGAGCTTGATGGCTCTCTCTTTGTGCTCCAGCTCTTGTCCATCACAGCCTCTGGTGGCATGCGCACTCGCCACTTGCCCAGATTAGACCACGGCAGTGCTGCCTGCTGCTGCTCTTTATGCCTGCCCTCATTGTGACATCCCCTGTGATAGCACAGGCCCCAGAGACATCACAGACACCCCAGCCCCGCTGTACTGGGGCAGCGCTGCCTGCTGGTGCTATTTCTACCTGCCTGCATTGTGACACATCCCTGGTGATGTCACAGGCACCAGAGGCATCACAGCCAGGGCAGCCCTGCCTTTCATCCCCACCCCAGCTCAGCCTCTCAGAATGGTCCCAGAAATCAAGGTCCCGACACCCATAAAATGAAGACCCACCGCTCTGGAATGACCCCCAGGGCCTCCCTTTACAAAGGAGGATGAGGCCTCCTGTAGTGGGTTGATGCTGGCCTGATGCCAGGCTCCCACCAAAGTCACTCACTCACTCACTCACGCACTCACTCACTCCCCTCCACAAACTGGATCAAGGAGAGAAAATATAACAGAGGGTTCATGGAGGAGAAAATATAACAGAGGGCTGAGATAAGGACCAGGAGAGATTGTTCATCAAATATCATCACAGGCTAAACAGGCTCAACTTAGAGATATGAAGTGCTATTGCTAACAAAATCAGAGCAGGATAATGAGAAGTAAAATAAGGCCTGAAAAACACCTTCCTCCCACCCCTCCCTCCTTCCAGATGTATGTCCTATCCCAGCAGTGCAAGGAGACAGGGAATGGGGATTATGGTCGGTTCACCACCCATGGTTTCACCCGCTGCTCAGGGAGAGGAGCTGTTCCCCTGCTGGACCATGGAGTCCCTCCCACACAGTTCTCCATGGAGACAGTTCTCCATGAACTTCTCCAACATGAGTCCATCTCATGAGCAACAGCTCTCTGTGAACTGCTGCAACGTGAGTCCATCCCACAGGCAACAGCCTCCCTCAAACTGCTGCAGTGTGGGTCACTGCTCCATGGAGTGCAGTCCTCCAAGGACAAGCTGCTCCAGCCTGGGAGTAGGGCCCCTCTCTCCACGGGTCTCCCACACGATCACAGCCTCCTCCGAGGTATCCCTCTGCTCCAGCGTGAGCTCCCCCACGGGCTGCAGGTGGATCTCTGCACCCCCATGTCCTCCATGGGCTGCAGGTGGATCTCTGATCCCCAGGGGTCTCCATGGGCTGCAGGAGCACAGCTGCTTCACCATGGCCTTCACCATGGAGTGCAGAGGAATCTCAGCTCCAGTGCCTGGAGCACCTCCTCCCCCTCCTTCTTCACTGACCTTGGTGTCTCCATGGTTGTTTCTCTCACATGTTCTCACTCTGCTCTTGTCTGGTTGAAAATTAAAACTGCACAACAACTTTTGTTGTGATTTCAAATAAGTTGTCACAGAGGCATTACTACTACTTCTAATTGGCCTGGCCTTGGCCAGCGGCATGTTCATCTTTGGAGTCACCAGGGATTGGCTCTGTCTGACATGGAAGAAGCTTCTAGCAGCTTCTCACAGAAGCCACCCCTGTAGCCCCACCACTACCACAACCAGGCCGTGCAAACCCCATACATCCCCCCGAAATCTTGCCAAACGTAAAACTGGATGATGTGACCCCAGGATGCTTTTCTCCTTGAAATCCCCTGTGGTGAGCTGGGATTGGTTCCCTTGGCACCCTGTGTTTGTGGGGGTGCTCTCAGGGCCTTTGTGACGCCCCTGTGTGCGTGGTGCAGACATGGGAGTTCGCATGGATGAAAACCTGGACATGAGCCAACAGCGTGCACTCACAGCTCAGAAACCCGGTCAAATCCTGGGCTGCTTCAAAAGAAACATGGGCAGCAGGTTGAGGGAAATTATTCTGCCCCTCTTATTCTGCTCTCAGGAGGCCCCACCTGGAGTACTGTATCCAGGTCTGGGGTCACAGCACAAGAAAGATGTGGACTCGTTGGAGCAGGCCCAGAGGAGGCCATGAAGATGCTCAGAGGGCTGGAGCACTCGTCCTGTGAACACAGGCTGAGAGAGCAAGGGTTGCTCAGCCTGGAGAAGAGAACTCTCCGAGGAAACCTCACTGTGGCCTTCTAGTGCTTTAAAAGCAGCTTATGAAGAAACAAGGGAAAGTGACTTTTTACACGGGCAGATAGTGATAGAACAAGGGTGAATGGTTTTGTACTAAAAGAGGAGAGATTTAGATTGCATGTTAGGAAGAAGCTGTGAGGGTGCTGAGGCCCTGACACAGATTGCCCAGGAAAGCTGTGGCTGCCCCATCACTGGGACTGTTCAAGGCCAGGCTGGATGGGCCTTTGATCAAACTAGTCTGGCGGAAGGTGCCCTGCCCATGGCAGAGAGAGTTGGAGTTTTAGATGAACTTCAAGATCCCTTCCAACCCCAGCCACTCCAGGATTCTGTGATCTTGGGTGGTGTCTTGGACTACGGGAGTGGAGCCCAGAGCAGCAGGGGAGCCTGTTGCTGTAGGGATCAGTGTCCTGGGGCCGCTGGCGCAGGGGTGCCAAAGGCTGCCCATGTACAGCCCGTGTGGGGCACAGGGCAGCCGGAGAGGTCACGGCTGCACCGGCCAATTCCGCACCCTCAGGCCTCTTCTTCAGGGGCTGCCGGGCACCTTCCAAACACATGCGTGGCACCCTGGGGAGGGAGAGGGGCCAAGGGGCCATAGACCGGAGCTGGCATGACCCTCAGCATCTGCCCAGCTCCCTCGCGCCCAGGAATGGCGTGAGGCTGGCCCTCAGGGTGCAGCAGGAGCAGCTGAGCCAGAGGGTCTGGCCAGAGCTGCTGCCCCTTTGCCCGGAGCAGGGTCCAGAGGCCGTCAGCAGCAGCAGAGGCCCAGTGACAGCAGCAGGGCCCCGGCCATGGGCTGCAGCAAGTGGGGCCGGAGCCAGGCTGGCAGCAGCTGTGGGCATCGTGCCCTTGAGAGAGGCAGGCAAAGGCTTGACCGCAGTGCTTTGGGCTTCGAGCTGACGGTGCAGCGCTCTGGACCCTGCTGTGCACACCCTTGCTGGCCCCAGGCGTGGGAGCGTGTGCAGGGAAGGGCAGCGGAACTGGGGAAGGCTCTGGAACACAAGTCTGAGGGAGCTGGGGGTGTGTAATTTGGAGAAAAGGAGGCTCAGGGGGACCTCATTGCTCTCAACAACTCCCCAAAAAGTGGTACCAAGGTGAGGGTCAGCCCCTTCTCCCGGGCAACAAGTGACAGAATGAGAGCAAACGACCTCAAGTTGCATGGGGGGCAGTTTAAATGGGATATTTGGTAAAGTTTTCTTCACAGAAAGGGTTGTCAAGCATAGGAACAGGCTGCCCAGGGAAATGGTGGAGTCACCATCCCTGGAAGTGCTTAAAAAACACCCGGATATAGATAGCACTTGAGGACATGGCTTAGTGGTGACCAACTTGGTGGTGATGGGTTGATGGTTGGACTCGGTGATCTTAAAGGTCTTTTTCCAACCTTAATAACTCCATGATATAGGTACTGTTTTTGTCACAGAAACCATCTCTATATATTAAAATACATTCACACACATACATAGTGTATGTGATAACTCAATCTGTGACTGCTCTGTATAGTTACAGCATTTGCTCTTGCCTGAGGCAAAGCAGTTTGCAGGAAAGTTACTTTTGCCCTTTGCATGATCTTGTATCAAGGAGGCACAAAAGCAATCTCACTTTTTGCCATAAAATCTCATGTTCACTCTTAATTGGATGGTAGGCTGATGCCATCTTCCATTTCCAGGTCCCTCTGCTCACCATTGTTAAAACAATTACACAGCCTTTTTTTTTCCCCTCTGAAGAACTACATAGAGGGTCTCAAAATATATTCCAGCTGGGAATATGCAATTAATCATCACATGAGATAAAAGACTGCTTCTCATATGTCTTCTGATGCATGCCTCATTTACAGGTGTCTTTGCCTTGGATGCACATGCCTTCTGTGAGATGCTAAGAGAAGAGAAAGGTGGGTCTGATGTTCGCCCTGCAAATTTGTGGAAGTAAGTAGCCAACACTGAAGATAACCAAACTATTCCATGCTTTGAAATCCCTCGCCAGATCTTGCTGCCTGTGAAACAAAGGAAATACGCAGTTTCTTTATTAAAATGAATGAATAATAACTGAATAATGAATATCAATGATTAAAATCCCCAGTATCACAGCCCCATCTAATGGACTGGCTGAAAGATATTCAAAGGACCTACAAAGCGACTATCTGTTCTTTTGCAAAATAAGTTATCATGATAAACAGCACCCTGTGGCATATTAAACGCTTAATTATGGCACAGGAGGCATTTTCTCTGAAAATTAAAAAGGTTGCAAAATGGCTACAGCCTCTGGGAGGCAATTCTTGGAAGCAAAATGTAGCTCAGTGTTAGTGACTCCTTTATCTACTTCCTTCAGTATTCTCTTGGCACGAATTAATGTGGAGAGGGGAGTCTCCATATTTCTTAGTCATGTTATCATTATGCCAATGACTCTGGAATGCCATAATCCGACAGAGCAGCACGGGCCCAAGGGAAAACACAAGGAAATCATTGAGAGAAGAGAGATATCAGTTAATCCACGCTTCATTTGCTATTGTATATTTGAGTCCTTTTTCTCTTTTAAATTTGCGAAAAAATGGCAGATGATGTGTGGCTTCCAGAGAAGTGGCTTGGCCTGCACGGGGTCAGCCTAGGGGAAGACCAGCCCCAGGGCTGCCTGTGCTACATTCTATGGGATATATCTCCATAAACTTGCCTGATCATAAGGCTAGTTACCAGCCTTGCATGTCTCATAACCAAAAATCCATGGATCAAACCTCACTAAATAGGTACTAGCAGCAGGATGCTGAAAGTAGTAGTCATGAGTTCTACATCCTAATCCAGAAGGTTTTAGTTTCAGTGGGTGACAGATAGAGTAACTACTAGTTTCCAAACACCTGCAAGGGTATTTTGGATACCAGTAATTTTTGTGATACTAGGTCACTAGGAACTTCTAGTGCTTTTTTCTCTGAGCTGCTCTTAGCTTCTCCAGCAGTGACAACTGAAAAAGTACTTCTTCCCAGGTGACTCAGAGCTCTGAGCCCACATCACATACAGTAGTGCTAATTAGGCACCTTACTCCTGGAAACAGGAAGAATTAGGCAGCAGAAGCCCTTTATAGGTGCTCGCAACCTGAGAGCCCACTCTTTTTTCTCTTCTGAAGGTTTCCCATCACTTAGCTCAACCTTGTTAAGAAAAAAGCTCAAGCAAGGAGATCTCTTAACATTTCTGTGTGAGACTGAATGCCCAGACAGAAGCAAAGGCTTTTTGCTCCAAATCCGTATATCTCTGCTCTGTGTTTTACAGGAGTTCTGAGGTGGGTATCTGACTGCAATATTTATCACACAGTTACTTTAGGGCCTAGTATGGACTTTGGTAAGTGGACTTTGCAGGTGCAAGCCCCACAGAGCTTGGCCAAGGAATCACTGGAGCAGGAACGTCTGCTCACCTTGAATTAAGAGACTCTCAAATAAATCCTTGCTTAAGTTCATTTTGGGGGCGAGATCACTGCAGAAGGAGCAAATGTGATTTTCTCCATTGATCATGGGTGCCTACCTTCCGTGGGACTGTAAGCATGCGGCGCATTAATCATCTGGATTAATGCACCACAGCTTCACCCTCTGGAATCAGTCTCCTTGTTGGACCTTTACACAAGGAAACACTTCAGGATTAATTTGGGAAACGTTTCTGCTTGGGTTAATAGCTTTGCCAGGAGGCTGACTCTTCTGCTGTAGATTGATTCATCCCTGAGGGGCAGTGGGTACTGAGAGTGCAGCTCCAGGGACTGGACACTGCAATGGGCTGCATGGTCACAGGGACAGGGTCTGCAGGCACAGGTGGCCATGCCCAGGTGCACAGCCACTGGTGGCTGAGCTCTATGTCACCTCCTTCAGAGCCACCACGAAACTGAAGCAGAACTGGCAGGCAGATGACACCACTCCTGTTAGTGACCAGCACCATGTCTCCTAATTTCGACATCTAGAACAAAAATCCCAGCTAACTATAAAGGCCATTAGGGAGGAGGAGGCTGAAGCAATCCGGATTTCTGCCTAGTGTGAGCCGCAAGTTCTGGCCCTGGCTGCTGCCTCCCGGCGCATGCCCCACTCTCGAGCAGGCATCAGAAAACAGGGGCATCTAGTGGCTGCATCAGAAAGTTCAATAAACACCACCATTCCCTTGAAGAGATGGGAGAATTTGCCTTTTTTTTCCGTCTCAACCCTACAAACAAAAACATTTTATGCCCTAACGTTACCCAAAAGAGGAGGGAGGGGCACAAATCGTTGCTAGATTTTCACGCCCTTGGAGCAGGGTTTCTGACCGGTCTGTGATATTTACAGCAGCGTAACCAGATTAAATGAAGCTGTTGCTGATTTCTGCTGCAGCTGCTGCTCTGGGCAGCCGGACCTGCATCCCTGGGACCCAAATCCCCTGCTTACTCATTGCAGGGGAAATGTTACCTTTGTTCTGACCAAGGCAGAGTTCGGCCCTTTGGCAGCTGCTGTGCCCTGCAGGCACCATCGCTGTGTGTGACGGCCACACCGGCCTGGGCTCTCCAGCGCCTGGTGCTGCCCAAGTACTGCATTTGCTGGTGATCATCCCCCTGCACCACTGAGCTGTAGCCACTCATGCTGCACCCCTCACCGCAGCGAGTTAGGGACAGGGAGGGGAAGCAAGGACCAAGGTGTGTTCTGCTCCTGTGGCTCCCGCTGCCCAGCTTTACCCTCTTAGCTGATGGCGCCAGAGCACAATGAGGGATACTCTGATGAGGGGGCCCCATGCTTTCCTTCTGGACAGGTACCTTCCAGACCCACGACAGGTTTTTTTTTTTGCTTGCAGGAAATAAAAAGGAGATATCAGAAATGCATGTCAGGAAATATTGTTTACGTTAATAGCAGAGATACGTTGCAGCTTCAGGTAGAGTTCCCTTATACTATGGTCTGAGCTAGCACTGACAAACCGTCCTTGCACACAAGCTATATTCAACCTATTCATATCCTAGGAATTGCAAATGGGACTATCTGGTAACTAACTGCCCCCTGGCAGTGACAGCTTTCAATCCCTCTTGCTCTATTAGGTTCCCATCAGCACCACTGGCTTAGTGTGATCTGAATTTGCCTGAATTCTCCCTAATGTGTAGACAGAGCTGGCATATTGCAAAGGGACTGTCACACAGGCTAGTTCCAAGTTTTCCTATTCAATGGCTAAACAGAAGACAGCCCAGTCTCCTGAGCTGTCAGGCATCTATCAAATGCAAAATTCATTATTTTATTAAGCAAAAGGAGTAAGGGAGAAAAGACAAAGCAAAGAGCAGGTTTCTGAATGCTAATAGGGCTATTGCTGTTATGCAATTCTCTACAGAAAATCAAGACAAATGATAATACTGGAAAGGCATATTATTATTTTATAGGCTTAGTCCCAAAGTGAGAGGAGGAGAGAGAAAAACATGCACAGCTGTTTTTCCCTTTTCTGGCCACTTTGATGTGCTTACAGGGTACATAATTTTGCAAGGTCTGTACATGCTCCCAGAGTCACAGCTCAACTCGCCAATAAACTCCAAGGCTTGCATTCCTCAGACAACCTGTTTTATGCATAGATGTGCATTCTATGTACAAATACTATTTCATTTGATAAATTTAGCAGGCTGGCACTCAGCTAAGAAAAGGGAGGTTCTGCAAGGAAGTTACTGCTGTGACTGCCACCAGGTGAACACAGACAAGCTCAGCTCAGGTGAGTACACCCAAGCCCAGCTGGCAGGTGGTCCATGCAGGAGAGAGCGGAGTCAAGAGCTGCCCTTAACAGTGGGGAAATAAATCAGTCATGAGCCCATGCTCAGCTGTGGGTGGTTGCAGCAGAAGGTTAGAATTAGCTCAGATGTGTCATGTGGAGTCAGAGATCCCCTCCTTTTCTTGCTCTGCATAAATAGATTTACAGGATGGAGACATTTGAAAATCCTGGTTATCTGCTGTCTTGAGGTGACTTTTTTATACCCCTACCCACATGCACACAAAAAATGCACAGAGGTATGATGTGCCAGGTGAGGTAACTTTGATAACAATTTTGATAGCAAAGCATTTGGCTTTTAAATGGAAGAAGTTCAGTCTTGGGATCAGTTACAGCACAGTTACATATGAACAAGGAAATTTTTGTTTGTATCCCTCTTACAATGTTCAATATAACTACTGTGGGCCTGTGCAGTCTGCTGGGGATGGTCTTTGCTTGGTGCAAATCAGAGGATGACATGTGGGCACAAACCACCCCATAGAGAAGCAGTTTTCCAGATGATGTTTCCTTTCCTAGTGGTTCCAGCCAGCTGCATGGATCTGGTCATGTAATGCACAGTTTTCTTATGAGTGGAATAACTTGAGCAGCATTCTGAAGGTAGGAATAGGTCACAGTAAGCAGGAACTGCTTCTTGCTCCCTCTTTTTCCTGTGCAAGCGTTCTTCCCCCTGGATTCAATCCGTGTACTTCATCGGGTGTGAGACTGAGCCTGGAGCAGGGAAGCTTGTGCTCTGCTATTAGTCTCTTCCATTTGTTTCACTTTTCAAGCTCTTTGATAACACACCCAAGGCTAGGATCTTTCAAGGTCATCGCCCACTGTCCTCCTGGGAAGCTGATCCCGATTTGTCAGTGTGGCAGGAGAGGCAGTGGCTGCGTGAGGACCTGTACGAAACCACAGCCTGTGGAGACAAAAGATCTTGTCATTCTTAGGAAAAAGGCACATCAAATCCCCTTATAACAGAGACACAAAGAGGGCGGCCCCCTGTTAATGGGAAGCTCACAAATCTGTGTCCCAGCAGACACTTTCAGAGCTGGTTGTTTGATTTCTAAAACCTAATGAAACTGTGAGAAAGGAAAGGCTTCCAACTTTCAGCAAAGAAAGGATTTTTACAGCCACAAATGATCAACACACACTTATCTCTGTTAGTTACTTAGAGAAAGCAAGGTTCTGGGGTTCGCATGTGTGCCTGGGGTGGTGGAGCTTTGCAGATTTTTAATGGTTGAAGTGATCTTCCTAACCACCCTGCCTAACTTCCCACATGACAGAGAGAAAAGGAGCTCCCACAAACTCTTTTCAGCAAGGCCGTTTGGTTACGTTGACAGCTTGTTTTCCAGATAAGATCTTTGCTGAAATGATTGGCATGTAGAGCTGTGCTTGGACTCTAGCAGTGGCACAGGCTGAGGGTGGTCCATTGATGCTCTCCATCCAGGACTGAACTGTGGGATTCAGGAGTGCTGAGGGTGGTGCAATGTGATAAAACGTTTGTACCTCACTCTCCCCTGCATTAAGTGGGGTTTTACCAGGGCTGTGCCTCCAAGGACCTCAAGCCACAGTATTGGGGAATTGCAGTCTCCTGCAGATGAAGGCAATACCTTGCTGAGGAGAAAGGGAGGGATCTCATGGCTCAGAGCCTTCAAACAGACTCGTCTCCAGGAGGCCCATCCTGTCCCCATTCTCACAAGGTAAATGCACCTCGAGGGTGTCTTGCTGGTCTGCTCACTTAGATCCTATGCAATGCTGTTAAAGCTTTGCATTCATAACAACAAATCATTTCCCAATTATGAGGTCCAAAACTGCTTGCACAAGTCGTGTAAGTGAAACAGGGCCCACAGGCCAAAGGGAGGTGATGGGCAAGAGCAGGTAAAAGCCCTTTTGACCATCATCTCTCAGATTTAGCTACACTGGTAGACTGGTTCACAACACTGGCCCAGAAATCTTCTCCAGTGTTAAACACTGTTGTGCTAGAGCACTGTGCAAGTTATTGAAGGTTTCTGTTCAGACAGGACTTTGATTAGAATTTTGCTCATATTACAAATGTGCATCCTTCACATCCTTCCCTGGCTGCAGCGTTCAGCCAGAGCTGCCTTTGCCACATTTAATCAGCCTGGGCATATTAACTACAAATTCCTGCAACGATTTAAACACTTAGGTCTTATATACATGCCTATAACTGATGATTACTAATGTTTTTACTTGAAGATTTATCCAGAGGATTAAATAATTGTTCGTCTCCCCACTCAGCTTGGCACTGGAATGAATTACATTCTTTCCCGAAGTTTTGACAGTGATCTGAACATTCCCATCAGTGTTGTATAGGGAAACAATACAATAATTTGTACAAACAATAAGGTTTACAGTAAATGTTGGTGAGGTGCAACAGTATGATAATTTCATTTTAATGAAGAAAACTGAATCCTGGTATTTTCAGTCTCAGACCAGCAATCCGGTTTGCTCTCTTCCATGACCTTTCTGCACAGTCTTCACCACAGTCATGGAGCTGGGGCACTGCAGTGTTAATTTTTGAATTACACTCCCTGTTACACATCAGTGGCATCTTTTTCACCACTTGCTGGGCATGTGTTTCGAAAAATGATGTCTCAATGGAGATGCAATGGGAAAGCTCCTCTCCAAATGTGACAGTGTTTATGTTGGGAATTAAATCATTTGACCTCAGAAATGCAGACACAGTTGCATTACAGCAGGGCAGACAGGTGGGAATCACAATGGTCTAATATTGCAAAATCGTCAGTTATGTCAGGTGTTTGAGTTTCAGAAGGTTCCTCTTGAAATGCCTCCAGGGCCTCATTTAGCCAATGCTTAAACCTCTCTGACAGTGATATTTCAGGTTGGTGACTGGCTAGGGAAAGTGTAGCCCTGCACAAGACTTCCTTGTAGCAGGGAGCAGCATTACTAAGAGCTGAACCAAAGTTTGTCCCATGGCTCCTCTTGTAACTAAGCCTGAAATTAGCCAAAACATCTCTATATAGCAGAAAAACATTTTAAAAATTCAGAGCATAGTAGGGTCTGGGTCTGTCTTCAACCCCTGGAATAGTTTTGCCCAGAGCTAATTTTGAAGCAGAGGGATATAGGAGTGTGCACAAAGCTTCTTCAGGGGAAAATAAAAACAGTCTTGTTACACTAGTGATGGAAGTGTCTGTTTCTGTGTATACAGATTTTCAAAACTCTTCTAGTACAAAATTTGCTCTGCTTTTCTGTCATCACTTATAACACTCAGCTCTGACGGTCGTTGAATAGCTGACCTGTGTCTGCACAGCCTGCTTCTGTAATTAAGGAGGCTGAAATGATGGCTTTAGGGGCAGAATTTTTGAGAATATTCTAAGAATCATACTGGCTAATCCAAACATTTATTGCACTAATCCCATAAACTGTGTGGGCTATCATGCCAGGAAGAGTCCTTAATTTCCATACCAGCCTTACAGCAATAGGAAAGGCATTAAATATTCCTCTCTCTGTCTTCACTCATTTCCCTCTGACGATGTTTTTAAAATATAGTCCTACAAATAAGTCAAACTCAGAGTTGTGTCAGGATAGCTGTTAATCATATGGCAATGATGCCTTTTCTGATGGATGTTTCTGTTATTACAATTGAAGTTTTGTCTCTTGAAATTAAGAAACTGTAATGAGCGTATTTAGCGCCATGGGCTGAAAGGATTGTTTTGACACTGGTTCTCGAAGAAACTGAAGCACTCCATCTTCCTCCCCAGCTCTGTCTTATACAGGGACTTCAGGAAAATAATGGAGAATTGTAAGTCATCTGGGGCTATGGCTTGATTGCATTTGAGGTGACTTTTAAGGGTGAAGAAACATCCGACACCTTTTAAAAAGTAATGCTGGTGAAGGAAATAAGAAAGAGAGTATTGGCAAGAGGCGGTAAACATACAATTACCATAAAGGCAGGAAATGTGCCATGGAAGATTTTTGTTTGTTGATATCATGAAACACTCGGCATCCCTAGGAAAAGCTGTAAGAAACAGACTAGTTGGATAGCTCTAAAGGAGCAAGTTGGAGATAATCCTTCGGTCTCTGGTCTGTGGATTCCCTTCATGATCGTGACAAACAACATAACTCTGCCCTACTCTTTCCTTTGTAAAGGAGACTAGCATTGAGATGCTGCAGGGCTTAACTCTTTCCTGTATGTATAGTCACACACAAATAGGTGCAGATGTAAGTAGGCACAGTATTTTGGGGTGGCTCAGAAGTGGGTGAACCAGAATAGGCCAGGACTGCTTGATGTACGTGATGCGGGCTACGACAGCAAGTGTTTTCTCTTCTGGAGAATAAGGAGACTCCTCCTTTCTGGCTCCAGTTTGTTTCACCCTCTCCAAAAACAGCAGGAATGGAGCTACTAAACTGTAGCAGATTGTTGTCAACTTCAAGGTGCAAGACACAAAGCTGTCTTAATTTGCCCTGGAGAAACATTTAGGAAGTGGAATATTTAAGTGCTCCATTAATTCAAAAGGACTGGACTGTTTAAGACCAGTCTTGATGAAGGGGACCTTGACCCAGAAAATCACCTTCTTTCAGGATACTACATATTGTTTTAAGTGTACATTCTCAAAGCTGGTGCTGCCAGATCAAAAACATCAAGAGAGAAAAGAGCAAATGATTTTGAGCATGCAAGAAACAATCAGCATGGCGCTGTGGTTGAGATAGCACTGGAGATGGGGGTTGGCAAAACGATAACCATGAAAGTACCAGGCTCTGGGTCTTGTGAGCCTGAGAGGAGGTGACAGAGATGTACAGAGATACAGCTGGGGTGTTAGATACATGGCACATGGAGGATCTGTCATTTCAAGAGAAGATATCAGGTTGAAAGCTTCGGATGGGGATTCTTTTTTTTTTAGTTCAGAGGCTGTGGATATAATTATGACAATTTGCATAAAAGTCAAGCCCCCTGTACAATTTAATGGGGCTGGGCAGGAGGATTGGGAACACTCAATGTGCTGGGGAGGCAGAGAAAAGTTGGAACAGGAGCTGCTGCTTGTGGGACATGTGAAAGCAGGAGCTGCCCAGTGGGAGAGCTGTGCCCAGAGCAGGGGAGGTCAGCTAGAGACAGCAGAGCCCCAGCCCCAGTCCCTGAAGCAACACGTGGGCTTTCTAATGAAACATTTCTAATTTGCAGTATTTCTGAGGCAACTCTGGAAAGCTTGCCAGCTCCTTAAGGCACAGAAGAGCCCTTCTGCAAGCTCCCCTACAACTGGGATTTTAGGAGCCCATTGGGCTGAGTACTGAACACAGTCCTGTCAGAAGCCAGTGTGAGCCACTGCCACCTGCCAAAAGTGGGTCTCACTCCTCTGTGGGTTTCCTCTCGCTGCCCCAGGCTTTGACAACCAGAAGAGGTGAGCAGAGAGGGCCTCAGCAGGCTTCCTCTCTGGCACGCTGCTGGATGGTGCTCAGCACTTCTCAGGAATAGCTCTGTTATCAAGAGAAGGTGGTGACTGAGTCTAAACCGCCCTGTGGTCTATGAGAAAAGAGCCAGGCTTGAGATTTTAAGGGAGTTGATGCCCTCATAAGATTCCTCTTCTTGCCTGGTAAGAAGTAAACTAAATATATCTTCTAAACTGTTAAGGGGTGGAAGATTGTTTGGGGTTTTGCTTGTCTGTTTGCTTGTATGGACTGCAAGTTTTCTGGTAGCAGTGAAAAGAAGGAGTCAGAAAAGAAGGACTTGAGTCAAATTTGGGGTGAACAATTACAATACAAGCTTCTACTGTCCTAAGCCATTCAGCTCCATAAGTGGACTACACCATGCAAGTGGACATTGTGTTTTTAGTATGGCCATAATTAAAGCAGTGGGCAGTTGTGCACACTGGAAATTCATTTGAAACCCTTCTAACTAAGCACCTTGACATGAAATTAGGACTAATTCTGAGTCCCCAGGAGAGAAAATTCTGGCTTGTACTCTGCCTACATACACTCAATTTAATGCATAATGCAGCAAGTTTCTTCCTCTCTCTGCCTGTCCCTTTCTCTTTCTCACACACACAGATGCACGCACGCAGCTGAACTCCCACACAAGTTCTGCGGGGAAATTACAGCCTGCTCATGTCACTCCCTTCTTTGTCACTGAAATAGTGCCATAGGTCTGGAAAGTGCTCTCACTGTGCAGTACCAAACTTTTTTCCAGCTCAGGAAGATCTTACTTTGATAATACATAAATTAGCGTTTTCTATGTAAATCAACAAATTGATTTTTTTTTCCCCCTCAAAAGCTGGATTGCAGCAACACTAGTCATAAATTGTAGCTTTCATGTTAGCAAATTTTTGGGAACTAGGCATGAAGAACCAAACTTTCTGTTGTCAGGTCACATTAACTCCAGGATTTCTTACAGGCAAATTGTGTCTTGAACACTCTGCATGATTCACCAAAAAAAGGGCCTTTCTCCATGTAAAGCATCAGTTTCCATTAAGCAAAAGAAATAAACCGCTGCATGCAAAAGATGTGAGCACGTGGCTTGTGCATAATAAGAACAACTTTAGGAAAATCACCTCAGAGCACGGCAGGCATCAGTAACACATTCAGTGTCTCTGCTCCTCTGAGACCAGTGCAAGTGTCATCCTCTTGGTGTTGAAAAGGCAGCACAGCTCATGGGTGTTATCAGTGGCGGTGGGAGGGAGGTTTGATGCTGTGAAGCCACAGGGAATGCCACTGGTGGAGGTGAGCAAGGGGCAGGAAGGAGCACTTGCCTCAATGCTCAGCAGGAGCCAGGGCAAGTGGCTGCCAAGGGGCCACAGTGGAAAGGTCGGAGGCAGGAGGCAGTGTAGGAACTATGCAGAGATGGGCTTGAAGAAAATTTTATCATTATAAACCAGGCATGACTTAACTTTAAGGAGAGCAGGGGCTATGACTATATGCCATCAACATAGACCAATGGCTTAAAAACACGCTTTCTTCAGTATTTCATGAGGAACCTTGTGTAAATACTCCTACTCCACTCCCTTTCTGTTTACGTTGTGGCAGGGAAGAGGAAAGTTACAGCCCAGTGCATCCTTCCCCACTAATAAACACATTCCCTTAGGACTTTAGGAAGTTGCCTGCAGTCTCAACCATAAGCCTGCAAAAAAATCACCGTCTTCTACTACCAGTGGAGCTCCAGTACTTGCTGCCATCAAACTGCAAAATACAAGACTGCCCATTTATGCCAGGTGTTATCTCCTGTCCTGCTAGATATGTGCAGCATGGAAAAATATATTCCCACAGATGATAGGGAAGTAATTGTGGTTCAGGCCCAAGTTAGAAGGTCTTGCCTCTTAGACAGGATTAATAGAAACACTTAGAAACATCCTGTGGAGTGTTTTTCATCCTTCTACCCACAGTGGAATCTCAGTGTTGCAGTTTATTGTGGCTTCTCCATATCAAATGGATTCTGACTGTTAATTGGTCTACTTATTTGAGCCTTCAGGCAGGTTTTTCTGTCCTCAGCTCTGTGCCCATTGAACATCTGTCTGGGTCTCTCACGGTTTCTCAGCCAAGCTTGAGAAATTGGAGGTGTACACCAACATTTCCAGGTAAACCATGTCAGTGTTGACTTGTAAATCTCAGATACTTTATTCCTCCAACAACATAGGGGAAACTCATTATGCACATTATTTTGGACATGAAAAATACCTGACTTCTCCATTTTTCTTCACATGAAAATGCAGTGTGGTTCTTCCAACTCTTCCTCCAGGACATTTGGGAAGGCACCACCAGAACTTCACCTGAGAGCAAATATCTAACAGCAAAAAGAGCTCAGCAACATTCTCAGGTCCCTTTGAAAGGTCTTTCTTTGGCCTTGTAGATCAGAAAATGACAGGATTCAAGCATTTGTGTGCAGGTGAAAAATGAGAATCTGTTAGTACCGTACAGACTCACTGCAGCCAAATTAAGTAGAAAATGAAATATTTTAAGAAGCATCCTATGGTAAGTGAATTTGAATTAGCTGCAAACATGGATGATTTTCTTCCAATCACCAGACCACACAGAATTGCTGCTTGGATTTAATTCCCCCTTCATCTCACATATGTCTTTCCTTTATTTCCTGGCGTAGATAGATGTGTGATTAAACTATCACTTTTGATATCCCAAAAAGCTGAGGAAAGGAGATTACACTATAAATCAGAAAAATCCTCCTTTCCACCTGTTTGTGAATTTTAGACAGCTTTAAATTTTTTCTGTTGTGATTACAGCAAATTGTAATAAAGATAAAACATAAAGTGTTATAAGTATTCTTTAGAGTGTTGGATTTATGAGATCAGTTTATAGACATAATTTTGTCAACAAATGCAAAGTCATTTAGGGTTTTTTACTTGTTATGAAAGCTGTTAGATTGAAATACTGCTTAAACTTGTTACTTCTTTGTGCTAACGAAGTGAAAAGATGGTATCCCACTGAGCTGGTCACTGTCTTATTTTATTTTGCCTTTTTGGGGTAGGTTATCCCCAAATTCAGCCTTCATTCTTACGTCTGCTGCAGCTACCCCCACAATGTATCCTGCATATCAAAGTCCAAGACCAGTGGCAGCACTGGGAGCCCTTGGATGTCAATGGTTGTTGAATTACAGCTCTGGAAATCGAGGGCTGACCTTCATGGCAGGGAGCCCTGTGCACACAGTGGTGGTGCCACAGCCCCACGACCCCTCTCCCTCTGCACGTGAGCCCCACATCAGCTGGCTGCTCTGGGGTCACTCTGATATCAGTCAGTGAACAGTCCTGTCACATGGGAGAGTCTTTGCTGTCAGATCCGCTGCAGCTCACGGGGAGCTCACGGAGGATGAGCCTGAACATCTGTGCTCACGGGCCCCAGTCCAAAAGGAAAGACTCTGAGAGATGGGTAGGATTTGAATCGAGTTCTGGACCATCTTAGGATGGATCAGCAAACAGACACAGGGGAGACACAAACCCAGTGAATGGGACCTGACACGGACATGAGTCACTTCATCTGCTGCTGAATTAGAGGCACAGTGAGGAGCTCCAGTAGTTCCTCTGTGCCTGATTAATTTTACAGGCTGAAATCATACACCTTTCTTGACTTTCAGGACTAGCACAGAGTTTCAGTCAGGTGTGTTGGCTCCCAGGCTTCTCACAGTTTGCAGGTGGGTCTGCAGATGAGGCCCAGATGGGAGCAAGCACAGATGCAGGCAGGGCATCCTCACCAGCCACGAAAAGTTTTCAGTCAGCCAATTTGGACGTAATCGTGGGCTGGACATCTTGTGTCCCGTGTCCACTCTTAATAGTGGCACCATGAATGAAGAGGAGAAATAACAGCATCAGATTGCTGATGAGGAAATACTTCCATGAGGAGGAAGTATTTTGTACAATGCAGCCAACAGAACCTGGTAACAAACTATTAAATGCTGCTGCCAACTTCCTCCTCCACTCCCCAGCAGCTACTGGGGACTCTGTGTCTATCCGTATGCCCTCCATATCCACTTTTAACCATTTCAGGAAAACTGGAGTACAGGTTGTTTCTGAGGAGAAGCACTGTTCTTACCTGATGACCCAGCTAAACACGGCACAGGGACCAGGAGAGATAAACACGTACATACACAGATTCCTGCAGCAATGCAGGGCGTGACCTTGGCACTAGAGAGGGTAAATGGCATTTCAGCAGCTTACAGAGAGGTATGAGAGTACTTTCCCAATGAACACTCCAAACTGGATGAATAATTCCAAATAGCATTTATACAACTCACTTTGCTTGTTTTAACTGTGAGTAAATGTCAGATTTTTTTTTGAGGTGCACTATCCTCAAAACCATTTATACAGTCACTTCTGTTTTAAGCCCTTTTAACCCTGAAACCAAGGGACTAGTTCTCTGTTTGCAATGCTTATTTGGGATTTGTTCAATTAGGTTCATGGGATAAATCTCAGGAGGCTGTGAGTTGGTGGCTTGGTTCAGAGCCATTAAAAAATACTGTAATAACTGTAATAGTTGTAATAACTGTAATGCAATTGCAAACATCAGTATCCTTCCTCTTACATTTTGTTAGTTTTGCATCTTGCCCTTGGCCAGACCAAGGGTTTCCTGAACAACCCCAGGCCTTGGTGGAGATGCAGAACAAGCACTGGGGCAATGTGTGAACGCCTTTCAGTAGAGGGGTGAACACCCACCCACCGAGAGCTGAAAACCACACAGGATGAGGGTATGGGGGTGTCAACTCTGGCACTTGAGTGTCAGGACTGGACTGCCTGGAGTGGGACTTCATGGGACAGAGAATGTACCTACCTGTGTACGCCAGCTTGTCCTGTGGAGCCTCATGGATTTGCAGTGAGCACCAAGTGAGGGCTGCGTGTTGTTGCACTGGAATTTCTCTCTTATTATACAACAGTTACACTTTCTGGTACTTGCAGTTATCATTAAATCTATAATCAGCATATTCCCCACGTGTTTGAGAATCTCTCCCATGCTAATACAATATAATTAAAACAGCCCCTGTTTCAACAGTATCTGCATTAAAAAGGAACACCAAAGAGATCATAATAGGTCGAGAGAGGTTAATAATAGGTCATGTGGTTAATCTTCCAGTTACAAGGGCAAACACTAATTACAGGACTGGGAAGGGAAAGGGCAGCCTGATTGCAATGTGATTATGGTGACCTTGTTAAGGAGTGATCCAAGTCCTGATGGGGCCTCAATAAATAAAGATAATAATCCCTCAGCACCTCCCAGTGAACATCAGACAAGTGCTGAGAACAGCTTTAGCCCTCTCTGCAGGCTGGGTGGAGGGGACGGAGGCTGAGCCGTGTTATTCTCCAGCCCCTCTCAGCACACCAGGGTTGCTGGCTTCTCCTTCTGCTCACTGAGAAAAACAAAAGCACTGACTACTGATAACAAATACATCAAGTTGACTTCTAAGGGGCTCTGCAGTAAGCATGTTGCAAATTACAGCAAACTTCAACGTGTTTAAGCTTCGGAGATGTGGCAGAGCAATGTGATTCACTATGTTGTCAGTGGCATAGTGGGAATTGCCAGGGAGCTGCAAAAATAGTGGTTACCGTCTTAGACTGAAACATAGTAAAAACTCAAGCTTTTTCAGCTCTTTTTTTAACCCTGAGTATAAGCTCTGCTGCCCAGGAAAACATGTCCTACAGATTATAACAGTTTCATTATCTCAGCAGAGAACTTGCTGTCTATGCTGCAAACTGGTCCATGGAGAAATTAGCAGGCTCCCAAATTTAATTAGGGCAGGACTGAGACAGGGAACACAGTGAGGTTAACACAGATGTCTGTATGTCCCATCATTCTCACATCCTGTAATAAACAGGCATTCGGGGAACAGTATAAGCCAAGGCTGGAATCAAACAGTCCCGCGTTATAGACATGAGACTGGTGCCTGCTAAACACTCATAAAACCACTGGGTCATTGGTACAGAAGGTCTTCTGTTAGCCCTGATGATTTTGTATGTTAATTGAGGATGGGTTTAATATGGCAATCAGTATCTCCAGACACATCAGGGCTGTGTAGAGCTCCGTGGTTTGGCAGCTCGTGTGATGGGTCTGAGCAGGGCGAGAGCAATGACTGGAGCTGTTCAAACTCTCTTCATTTCTGACTTTAGAAAGTCTGCAAAAATGCTGTCTACTTTGGATTTTATCTTTTTTACTGCACTTGCTTTTTCAAAATCTGTACTTTGTTAAAGACAAATGTCAAAGTTACTGCCACATGCATTGAGAAACCATCAAACCTCTGGGTTTAGTTGTGCCTGTACAATAAACTTCTGGCTTAGCCACACAAATCCTTGCTCTTGGATGTCCAGAAGGTACGAGAGCATTTCTTCAGCTGCCTGCAATACTGGTGTGAGAACTTGCTCTGCTGGGGGTTTGGATGACCACAGGCCACCAGCTAAGGTTTTTAGAAACAGGAGGAGCACTGGAGCCCTGAAGTTGCAGAGTAAGTCTGTGCCAGCTGTTTCTGTGTAGGTGTGTGTGCAAAAATGCAGAAAGCAATTAAACTTTGACATTTTTCTCTGAGGTTCCACCACTCACGAGTATTTCCTATTAAATATTAAAATTAACTCCAATTAATTTGTTCCATCCTATCCATCCATGTCGTCTTGCAGGTGCTGCTGGAAAGCAATTTCACAATGATCACAGAAAACCAAAATACATTTCCTGGCCTATTCCACTGACTCCCATTCTACCTTCTGCAGTCCCAATTATCTGCCTTTGAAACACCCACCTGGATGTTAGAGGAAGCCAAAACAAACGTATAAGGGTAGTAATTTTCTGTTCATGCTCTTTCTTTCTGCTGTTCCTTATGTCAGGTTACAATATCCCAGGAGCAGAAATGAGTTTGCAAGAGAAAGGATCAGGAACTTGGTGATTTTCCATGCTTGCATTTTCAGTTCCCCCATGCTGAAAGGTGAGCTTTGGGAAGAAAAGTAACTCCTGCAAGCACCTGGGAGGGGAGGAGGGAGGGGAGGGCCCAGGAGCTGAGATGAAGAAGAATTCTGCTGTCACCTTGGATGAATTTTGCTCCTTCTTCAGTGAAACAGAGTGACATTTTACAAGTTTTGAGAAAGCCAATTTTGCAAAGGCTAAATTGAACCACAGTGCTGTTTGGAGGGCTCAAATACACCATTCTGGACCATACAAGCTTTGAATTATCTCTGATTTGAGGAGTGAACATGATTGTATATAATAAAGCAGTTTATTTCTTGCTATAAAGCAAGGATTTTGTCAGGGTTGCTAAGGGATACTATTCCTTGTCTTTTTTATTTGAAGACTGAATTGCAAATCGTTCTCCCTAGAAGCAACTTAATCCATGATTTTTCTTAGTAGAGGATGATGTTCTTAGCTCAGCTCTTGCTGCTGCTCAGTCCTTCTGTTGCTACCCTAAGTTTAAGCATGACAAAAGGAAAGATAAAGGCTGTGAATTTTTCACTAGAGTAAAATGCTGTAAAAAACTCCACAATTAAAGTGTGTTTTGAGAAAAAAAGAAGAGTATTATTCAGTGTAGAAGGGACACCGTTGATCACCACGGGTTCTTAGCATGCCTGCTATTTTTAGCTGTAGCATCCCTAATGAAAGCCTCAGATAGTACCACTGGGCTTACCCAAGGATCTGGTGTATTAAAGCAATCATAAGCCTCATCAGGGCTGTGAAAGCAGTGATGAGTCTAGAGAAGCAAGCTGTGATGTGCTACCCAAACAGCCACAAATGAGAAAGAATATTTAGAACAATTCTTTGGTAAGTGGAAATATTTATTTTCTGCACTTCAGAGAGTAAATTCTGTGATATATTCAATTCTCTAGCTGCTCACTCAAAGGATTTGGAAGTCTGACCTCGGTCACCTTGTAAGTGGATGTTGTGCCATGATAACATATTGGATGGAGAATAGAGGAACATGTTAGAGCCTTTGAATACCTGCTAATATTTTTGTCTGATGCCTGAAGCACATGAGATCACAATAGTTGCTACAACATCCAGTGCATTAATCCCCAGCGTTAGCATTCTACACGTGCCTGACAACTTGGTGGCATCCTGAAGTTCATCTCCATGCACTTTGTTACAATCCCAAAATATCTGATTATCTGCAAGGTCTGTGGACTGCTAATGGGATGCCCTGATTATCCACTTCTGCTGGACATGGAAAAGTCTGCATGAACTGAAGAGGACTCTAGGAGGTGAGATTGGGAGTGAAACAGAGGACACATACAGGAGATGTTGTGGATAAGGGCTGAAAGGGGAAGTGTACAAGATTTTGATAGTTGTAGCCAACATAAAAAGAATAAAAGATCTCATTTACCCATCTAAGCTAGAGAGAAATGGACTTTGGTCACCTGGAACACTTTATCCTTTTCCATTTCAAGAAGAGGCAAAATTTATTCAAAAAGAAAAAAAAAAGGCTTTTTCTTTGGAAAACCCAGAGATAGGACATGTAACAAGTGCAGATCCCTTTCCTAAGCTGGGGTGGCATACGCACATTTGGGGTCAGCTCCCCATGCAGACTGCAGGTTATTGTAGAGTCTCCTCGTTGGCACTGCTGTTCTTGGCCAGGCTCAGCTGTGCCTCTGATAAGGCCTGAGGGAGTCCTGGGGTTTGTTTTCATTCAGCAGATGCCCTACAAGCAGAGTTGAGCCTGCAGGCCCCAGAGAAAGGAGGGACGTGGGTGATGTCGGATGAGCAATGGAATGGGTCTTGCAGACAGTGCCTTGTCGTTACTGAGCTTAAAACTCAGGAATTTGGTCTGATTTCTGTGTGGCATCTAAATGTTCAGTCACAGCGAGGTCTGCAGTAAGTGTGAGAAGGGCTCCTCCTGAGCACAAGTGGGGTTTCTTTCGGATGGAATCCTCTCAATGCTGGTGCAGGGAGCAGAGGGAGAGGGGAAGATTTCCTCTTTTGTTCTGTCCACACAAGTGTGGCTTTGCTCAATTTGCACAAAGCGCTTTTCACAGATGAGAAAAATCTTTACTTTGAGGGTGGCAGAGCACTGAAACAGTGCCCAGAGAGGTTGTGGAGTCTCCTTCTCTGGAGATATTCCAATCTGCCCTGGACACAATCCTGTGCAGCCTACTCTAGGGGACCCTGGTGGAGCAGGGAGATTGGACTAGATGATCTCCAGCAGTCCCTTCCAACCCCAGCCATTCTGTGATTATGTGACTGAGTTTTTATTTATTAGGATGTATGTTCTTGGGCAGGCTGTGTATCCCAGAGGGACTTGAATGAATTAATCAACCCATACACTCTGTACCACTGATCAAATGCAGGAGAGTAACAGAAGGCCACATGCTAGCAATTTCCTGGCAGATGGGCCCCATCCACCATCTTTTACTTATCCAATTTAATGCGCAAACCCACAAGCAAACTAATTGAAAAATAGCATTACACACACACGAACCCTCTTTTTCTTCTTTCATTCCCTTCACACCAGTTGAATAATAACTAGTAACCGATGCATTATCAGAGCCACACTGCTTGCATGGAGACTAATAAAAGCATAACTTTGATCTGTTTTGACAAACACAAGTACAACTTCTGAGTCTTTAATAATTACATTAGTCAAAGTCACTGATCACGACATGTGGCAGTGTATTATTTAGAGAAAGGGAAACAGGTATTCACGTCACCAGGGTGACTTCTAGTGCAACCAGAGTGTGAAGGTGTTTTTACCCTCCTTCCTCCCACTTCCTTCATGGGAAAAGCAATCAAAGAAAGCCAGGGCAAAAGGCAGCGGTGTCCTGTCCCCAGGTTCAATTCTCTATTCCTTGTTGGAGCAATGGAAGTGTTTGGACAATACTCTGGGTACATGGTGTGACTCTTGGGGATGGTTCTGTGCAGGGCTGGGAGTTGGACTCGATGATCCTTGTGGGTCCCTTCCAACTCAGCTGTTTCTGTGATTCTGTAATATTATGTACAGTTAATCATCTGCTCACACAATATTTGAAGACGTTTTGTGAAATTATTGCCCATAACAACGTTCTTCACCACCCTGCTTGACTGATGCAAGTCAGCTGACCAGGTGAGCAGCCCTGGCCCATTTCAGTGCAAAGGGAAGCAGGGTTACTCAAAGCACCTGAGCAGGGCTTTCAGCTGCTTTGCTTTCCTCATGCTGAAATGATCTTGGCATGGTCACTCGGTGTGTTGCAGCTGAAGGGTGGTACCTTCTGAAGCAGTTGCTGCTTTTCCTCCCACGAACATCCACTTAAAGCTTTGGGTCATTGAGTTCTTGCAGTGGATCAAGCCGCGGTAGATGCTGCACAAAGAAATCTCTGACTAAAAAGCTTTTCATCTAAGTAAGAGACGGTAGCTGGAGACAGACAGACTGACGAGGAGGAAGGGGAGAAAGCAAGAAATAAGGAGACAGTATTGGTCAGGATGGCGGCTAATAGTCTCAGCATCTCGGCAGACTGACTGATGTCAAGCTGAGAACTTTGGCAAAAGGCCATCCTAGTTCAGCAGGGAAGGAAGGCAGCAACTGGAAATAAAATAGCAATATATAATAAATGGAGGGGAAAAAAAAGGAAAGTAGCTAGCAATCAATATAAATGAGAAGTTAATGAGGTGCAGAAAAACCATAAATGTATATAAAGGCACCAGAGAAAAATCCATTCCTAAGAATATTATGAAGTTTTTTAAAGAAGAGCTGCCAGGAAGGAAAGAAAAGCAAGAACTGAGGTAGGCCACTTTTCAGAAGGTTTGAAGATGGGTATTTATGGCCCAGAACAGACATAAATGTACCATAAGCAATGTTGTTCTGTTATGAGGAGGAATAGGAAGATGCACCTGTATCTCACATGCTTGACATATTTTCTTCTGTTTTAGACTAAGCACTATCCAGGCAACTAATCAATTAAATTATAAAATGAGTAATTAAAATATCACAAAACTACCGAGAAATATTTATATCAAGCAAAAGTGTTAATGGAGTAAATTAAAGTATCAGTCAGACATCAAAGCAGTCTTGTTTGCTTGTTAATCTGGGCTTACTCTAACAAGCTGAGTTTTATCACTGAAAGGTGCAAAGTCTGGGAACACAGAAAGCAGATGAAACTTACGTGGAACATGCCAAAACTATATGCTGTACAGCACTAATTCTGACAAGGTTGTCAGATTCATATTGAAGAGGCTGCTCAAGTGTATCACATCCTGTACTCCAAAAGATGTCGTGGTTATAAGTTTTCAAATCCAATCTTTAGCTGCAAAAGCAGGAGACTGGTGCAAAAGCAGGAGAAGAAGCAGAGAAGAGATTTGTTCTCCGTTCAGGACACTGAAATCCAGTGCAAAGTGCAGTGCTGGAACATGAATGTACTTTTTGATGTTACAGCTTCTCAGAATTTGAGTGGACTGTAGGAAACACATATGAAATGATGGGATGGCTCCTGAAAACAGCTGTATCTCCAAGTCCTAGAGTGATTTATCCATGTGGATTATCGGAAAGAAACATGGGGGGATCTTGATTGCAGTATGTAAATATGCAACTGGAGAGAAAATATGGATCTCTGAAGTAGTGAATTAAACAGATGAAATGGAATGCCCTGTGGTCTTAATGGGAAGTCAGATAACAGGATTTGGTGGTTGCTCACGTGCTTAATGTTTGTGAGTCCATAACATCTGTGGGCAATCAGAAAGGGAGGCATTTGGAGGAGGAGGATGTGGTAGCTAGGCAGACAGCAACACACAATTCCTTTTAATGGGAAGAGGTCATTCAAAAAAACCTCCAAAAGCACTCAGATGAAGATATAATATGGAAGCAAGGGAGATTGATCACTTAGAAAAGGGTCAGATGAAACCAAGAAAAAACAATTAAATCTCACCAGAAAAAAAGGGCAAGTTTAAAGCAGTGGAGAAGATGGAGCCACTGGAGGTGGCTCCATCTCAAAGTGAAAGGCCAGGGAAATTACAATTTACAACATCATTAAAGTACCTAATCTAGAGAGAAATTTGTGAAGAGCACAGAAAAGAACATTGTAATTCCTGAGTTGTGATTATCAGCCAAGAGTCTGAGCTCTGTATCTTGAAAGGCGAGGCTGTATGTGGCAGGTGGTCTGGAGAAGAGATGGGGGAGCAGGAGGGAAGGAAAGAGGATGGAGACAGGGATGTTCAGGAGCTGAAAGAAGTGACAGACAGGCCAGTTCTTGGTAAATCCTTGGTTTTGCTGCAAAGCCACCAGCAGACAAGTTGCCGATGTTGTGAGCACCACTGCTGGGCACTGCACCTGCCCAGTCATTGACCTACCTTGTGGATTTAGGTTTTCTTAAAATAGCTCTTCTTAATTTACCTCTTCTGTTCACTACAGGGCATGCCAAAATACCTGAATTTCTGCAAAACTCCAGTCCTATGTGACAGGACATATTCCACAGGGAGCTCAGAGATTAATGCACTAAATTTTGCAACCATCTTTCCTCTCCTGGTGGGGATCCTGAGAGAGAAGGATCAGTGTTATCTCTCCCCATTCCAGCTTTGAAAAAGAAAATTCAGCTGTAATGTTTCTGAAAGCTTCTTCTGCATTTCTTTGTGAGAGCAGCTTTGGGAAGATATAAATATGTATATACATATATATATATAAAATCTTTTTTACATTACAAGAAAGAAAAATGTCATTGAAAATGTTGTTCTTTGTCATGTATTTAAATTTCTCTTCACAAATTTAAAAAGTTTGCTTAAACTCTTTTTTTAGAAGGAATTAAAATGGAAACAGTTCCATCAAAACTTCCATGTCATTAAAAAGTCTTTTCTTTTAGTTGAAAAAGATTTAAATGGTAATTTTGACTAGGATCATTATAGAAACAAAACTAATTTAAAAAGGAAAAGGAAAGAGAGGCTGCTTTAGCCATGACACAGCGTTCACTGTCAAAGTCCCAGTTTAGGGTCATATCGATTTAATTGTGAGTCTTCCTTCCTCCCTTCTACTCCCGAGAAACCAGCAGTATTCCTCTGCCAGCCAGAGCACTGTGTGGAGCTGCCAGGAGCACCTTCCCACTGTGAGTGACAACCACTAATCCCCAGGGAATTCAGTAAATGTCCCTGAAGAAGTACCGATGAAATGGGTGGTTATGAGGCAGGAGAGGAATTACAGCCGAAGGGAAGGAGTCAAGAGGGAATTTTCTCCAGGTGTAAAGAACACACAACCTGGATGCTTTCCCTCACACGGGGACCCCGAGAGGCAGGTGGTGAAGCCCGATGGCACTGGTCTCATGGTCTGACCCTGCCTAGCTAATCATTCCCAAAATGCTGAATGAAACAGCAGGCTTGGCAGTGAAAATGTCTTCCCGTGCATTACAGTGCGGGGGTCAGCCAGTAATTCCTGGAAATGGTTAATTGCTGGCCAGCTTTGATCTACTTGAAATAGAAATCAATTCACATACTGACAATTTCTCAAAAAAGAGCATGCCTCAGCACTCAGAGGCATCCTGCACTCATGGATATATCTCCTGTCCCTCCATCACTCCCTCCTTGGCTCTTAGGAAAACTGTGCTTAATGGCAGGGATGATGGAGGGACTGGAGCATGGAGCCTGCAGAGCTACCTTTTTATTCCACTGAAGGAGGAACTCCAGCTAAAGGGAAGAAAGCTATTAGACATTTCAAGAGCAGAAAGCCTGTAGATACAAGCAGCAAGACACAAAATCTGAGTGTTTTCATGGGATTATGGGATTCAGCCTCCAGGACTGATGACAGACTGTCTGAACGCAGACACTGGTGCATGTGTGAAGAGAACAGAAGATCACGGAGCTTGGCTTCAGTAGCCCAGATGCTGGTGTCCAGTGTCACCTGAGATGTTTTGGGTTATCCTATCTGGCCTCCAGCTGCTATCCCAGAATGGTGTGAATGTCACATATGTCCCATGTTGTATCCACCAGCATTCCCAGTATGTCCCAGGTACCTCAGAACATGTGAACTGGTTCTAAACACCTCAGAGGACTCAGAGGAACTCGTGGTGGCTTTCTCAGCAGGGTGTGTGTGTGTGTGTTAGGGGATTGCAGCCTGCAGCACGTGCACACATGAAGCTGGAGCACCTACACCTCCATGGGAAAAGGCGTGAAACAAGGGAACCCACGTTTCCAGGGAGTTCTGTTTGTGTCCCACCTGGTCTGGGGGTGCACACAGTGAGGGTGTGGCTGCAAAGCTGGGATTAGGGGGATTGGTTGTAGAGGAGGATTTAGAAGTCCACAGTGTTATATTAACCTTGTATAATGTCTCCTACTGCGGTTTATTTATTGTATTGCTCGTATTAACCCCGAATCAACACTCCTTACTGAATGTATATTTCATGGGGTGATGATTAGTTATGTTTTTAACAAGCTAATAAACATTAAGTGCTTAACTAAATCTTAATTTTGGTTTAAAATGAATGATCAGTTTTTTCTTGCAACCCTTATCTTTATGGTCAGAGAAGCCTGGAGAAGGATTCGACACAGCTGTACTAGTGACACATCATGTTGTATGCTAAGTTAAACATTAGCCTCTCCTACACTCTGTTGTAGCTTAGGGTAATACCTTTTAAATGTACTTTCATTACCTTCAGGAAGAGCTCAGAACATTATAGCGTGTTTCTCTTTTGGGCAACACAATTAACCTTTCCTGTAACAACAAAGAATGTATTATAACATTTAACAGCAAAATCAATACATTATTTTCTTGCCTTATATTTATATATGCCCTCTTGCCATGGCATCCAAGCATGGAGAAAGATGATTTTTCTCATGAAAGAGACTGCTGCCACATCATGCCCCTCTTTTCTTTATTCCTCTGCTTTCATTACAAGCACCAGATTTTCTCATTCCCAGAGTTTCCCATTCCCATCAAAGCCTTCACAAACAGTAAACCTCTAATAATGTTTAGGAATCCTTTGCATAATGCATATAATTACTGAAAATACTCTGGTTCAGTTTGCAAAGGAGAAATATTTGCATAGTGAGAAAATCACTTTTCAAATCACCCTACATAATAGGATGAAACCTGCTAAGTTCCTCATACAACTTGTTTCAAAAGTCTTAAGATGCTGCTCTTTCCTAAGAGATTGAAGAGGAAATCAAAATTAGTTGTTTGCCCTAGTCAACCACTGCCTACATCCATATGTAAAATTATTTGGGCTATAGGGAATTGCCCTATCTTCTGCTCACTATTTTAAAACTTTTATTTAAGCATTAGAGAATTTTTTTTCAGGCAAACACTGTATCATTAAAAATATCTCATGTATCAGTCAAATTATCTGTTTGTCTTTAGAACTTGTTTACAGTTTTCTTACTTTTATAATTTTTAATCACTTTTCATCAGGAAGTGATTGCTACAGACACTTCCCAGGGGTGCTGCTGCTTCAGTCTTGATAGGACAACTGCAGTCTCTGAAATGAGAGCAAGTAATGAACAACAAACGCATCCTGTTTGGGTAAAATCCCTTCTTATCCCTCCCCTGCTCTTCTCCTGGGGCCAACACTCTCCTTACATGGCACTTGAGAGCTCAGAAATGGATGGAGTGGTTTGCATAGAAGTGTGCAAGGTTCCTGAGCTCTCCTGGGAACAGGTTTTATTCCTGAAAAACAACCATTTCTGCTCTCTGTTCATTGAGAATAAATATGAGGTACATGAGCAAAACCAATCTGTCGAGTCCTTGGGGATGGGAGAAATAGCTATGAACATTTTTTCCAAATCAAGCAGCCTGGTTCTCTGAGACACCCGTGGAATGGTGCATCCCTTCACTGGGATTTGTTTTTCAGATCTGACCCTGGAGAAGCAAGTTTTTAGCCTCATCCTCTGGTAAAGCCCCTCTGCAACTTTATGCTCTTAATCCAGCCCCGTTGCCTTTCCAGTTGTGGAAGGAGCACCACCATATCTCCAATTCCACCTTAGTTCGAAAACATTGTCAGAAAACAACCCTGAAAAGGAGGTGCAAGACTAAAGGTGAGAAACCTTCAGGGTTTGCATGTCCAGAGGTAAGAGTTTTGGATTTAGTAACCCAGATTCTGTCCCATATTCCTTACAGCCCCCGCAGTGTGCAGTTCTGCACCGCACACTCAGACAGGCTCAGCTTCCCGTGGTGCTGAGCAAGTTCCACTCCCACAGCAGTGAGGAGGAGCAGATTGTGCTCAGGAGTTCACACTCTCCTAGGAAGTTCCCTATTTCTAACACTTTGATGTAAATTCTTTCCAGTGCCAATGATCACAGGGCAAAAATGGCAAGGAAATTTGAAAGAGGGTAAATTTATTCCCTGTTTGTGTGCCTAAGCATGCCCTGCTCATTCTACATTGAGACTCTTGCATAGCCATGAACATCCCCTGTAACTTCATTCCCCACCCCAAAAATAAATAAGATAGGAGATAAATCTCTGATTTATTAAAGATTTTAAGGTAAGAAAAGGAATTAATAACTAGCTCCCCTGCTCATGAATTAGAACTGTCAAAGGTGCATCTCAAACAATTCATACATTGCTAAAGAACCTTTAAAAGGATAGAAAGTCCATTGTTTCAAGTTCATAAACAGAAAAGCAATCTATTTGACATAAAGCCCATGATCTAAATTAACATTTCATCTTTCAGTAGTTTTATTTCTTGGGAATAAATTGTTTTTCCTGTTAATAAGAAATAGCATGTTTCATCATCAGTAGAAGAAATATTTGTAAATTTACCCCACAGGAGCTTTTGAAGAACAGTGTTTTTACTTACTACAAAAGTTTCTCTCTACTTTCAGGAGAAACCCTGACTGAAGACATAATGAAATGAGGTAATATCTGAGCACAGGTGAGGAACATTCACTGAGTCACACTTTGGCCTGGCTTCTGTTTTTGCAGCAGGGTACAAAAGGAGCAGGGTATGACAAAGACCAAGCTCTGCTGGACCTGTAAAGGTCTGGGCATGTGACTCTGTTTTTCTCCTTAGAAAACAACTGCATCTCCAAAAAATGCTACCCAAAGGTTAGTTGTGTGAGGCACAGTAAATATAAACTAGACACAAACACAGGTAAGTGCAAAAACACCCACTAATACCCCTCCAAACTCAGGACCCTTTGCCAGACACCTGGGGCATCTGAAGGAAGGTCCTAAACATCAAAGCACAAAGAGATGCTATTTTATAGGCCTTGTACTCTCAAAGGAGGTCCCCATGTGCCCATTATAATAATCCCTGAGATGATAATTAAGTGGGCATAATGCCAAATAGGCATTTTATACATACCTTTTCTGTGAATTTGCAGGAGCAAGATGAGATTCAGAATAATGATAGTGTGAAAACACTTGCTGTGCTCCATTAGAGGGTGAGTGTTATATTTAATATACAGCTATAATCCAGTAAGCACATAAGCTTCCATATATTTAAAATATAATATCTTCAGGGTTTTCATAATAAATTTAATACTTCAAAGATACATTGACTAATGGCTTTCAGATATTATAGAGCAGACTCTTCCCTATAGGAAATCAATTACATTTGAATCTTACTGATTTTAACTCATTTCTCCATACACGGGTAAACCAGACTTTGAACTCTCTTTGGATATAACCCTGACACTTTATTTTCCTCCATGGCTGAGGCAGAAGCAATTTCTAAATCTGATCAGATAAAAGAAAGGAAATACTAGCCTATTAGTTTCCTCAGTTTTAAAAATCAACACCTTTTCTTCCATTTAATCTACTTGAGGTGAAGGAAGATAAATTCCAGGTGACCCTGAAACACCAAAAGCTGGAAACAGGTATAATTTGCACATGCTTGAACCTGAAAGCTCATATGGGACCAAAGTGACAAATGGACGTGGCACTGACTCTCTGCAGTGAGATGAAAGTAATTTCCTGCCATCAGCCACCATTTGCAGATACAGAGCGAAGAATAGGGTTGAATCATCCTAAGAAGTACTCTTGATACCCAGCATCTCCATCAGTCTCATAGTGGGTTTTTTCTTCTGTAGGTTAAACTATAACTTACTCCAAATAGCTTCAGTAGATTAAGTGGTGACTACTCCTGGTCTGTGAAGGTGCACTTGCTTTTAGTTTTGGTTGAGCTGGTCACCCAGTCTGAAAGAAAGTGGCACTTCTGCAGAGTAGCTCATCTGACCTGTGCTAGACATCTGTTTTAAGGGAGCTGATTCACATCATGCTAGTCTTCATTTCTCTCCTTTGACCGTACGAGGGTCACTGACAACTAATGCAGATATAGATGTGCACTGCAGATGTCTAAACCTGAGCAGATTAATTCTACCCCCTGCACCTGTGTGGAGGGAACACTTTCATCTCACTGACAATAGCATAATAAGATTTTCTAGCTGGATACTGAAGACAGATAAATTCAGCTAAAGGAGAAGGCAGAAATCTTCAACCATCGAGTTGATTAGAACAATTTAGTTCATGAAGTTGAGAATTCACCATCACCTGAAGAACTTAAATCAAGTCTTGATTACAAAATATGCTGCATCTCAGCTACAAACTTTGGAAATGCTGAAATTGCTGTAGGAGCAAGAGAGGCTTTGGTGAAAATGGTTTCTTCTGGAGTGTTCTATTCTTCAGGTGTTCTATTCTTCCTGCTCCAGTTCACACAGAAAACCACACTGGAGCAAACACTACATGATCAGCAGGGAGGAGAGAGGGAAATGACATCTCCAATGCAGCCAGCAGCAGCCTTTGCTCCTGCCCTCATCCCTCTGTGCAGCCTCACACTCTGGTCTCTTCTGGTTGAGGGCACTGGGAAAGCTGCCTGGACATACCCATGATATTTCTGGCTGTCTTTGGCTTGCGATTGCCTTTTTGCTGTCTGTAGCTGGAAAACCACTGTTCTGGATCGGCAGTTTCCAGAAAGCCTTGTAGAGTGCCATACAGAGACCCGTGTCTGATCAGAATGCTGGGAGAAGGACTGGACAATTGCAGCATGATTCCTCCTGCTGCCAGCAGGACGAGGCAGAGGTAGCAGCTCACTGGTAAGGAAGAATGACCGCGTGTCAAGCTCAGCACAGCAATGCTGTTCAGGACAGGAAGCTGAGCATTCCTGCTGTGTCTCTCTGTGTGTGGATGGCCAGCACAACAGAAACCAGAGGAACAGCGAGAGCTGTAAGCCAAGGGCTTTAAGCTCAGCTAAGCTTTGCTTAGCACAAGTTTTAAAGGACATGCAGAGTAAAGATGATTTAAAACTCTCTTGTTCCTTCAGAAAGCCGAGGGGTTATTGGCTCCTTATCACGTTAGAGCACTCCCAGGCCAATTCTCATTTACATCAGCAGAAAAGGGCCCTCTGGCTGACTACACACACTGTCAGAGAATGGATGGTTGGTCCAGACACCCTCACTGGCAGCTCTGAGGACAAAGCAGGAACAGATGCCACTTCCCTTTCCCACTGGAGAGAGGACTGCAGATCTGTCTCGTTGCTCTCAAAACTTTGGAAACAAAATCAGCATTGGAAATAAATTCCAGAAGCCATTAATCTGTCTCGCTTCTGACATGAAAGGATAAAATATAGTTCTGTTAAAAATAACAAAAAGCTGTGAGCAGTATATTTTCATTTTCCAAATTACTGAAAGAGCAGAACATGAATTCTTGTCTGTCAGACTGAGAAAATATTTTATTTTTCCTGTGAAGGAGAAGCAAACATAAGTAAGTGGCAGAGGAAATGCAGTTAGATGAACTGCAATGTGCTGCAGCCATCTAAAGAGCCCAAAGATTGGTAATGAGAAACCTTCAGCAGATTTTTAATTTTTTTGAAAACTTTCTTCTTCTCGATTGAGTTTCTGTGACATAACAGTACAAGAACTCTACACAGTAGGGCCAAAAGGTCTGCACGGCACAGCCTCAAGCAGGCCAGTAGTTGGGATGGTATTGTCATGGGTGGGTAATTTAAATTGTTTAAAGAATTACCACCAAAGGTATTTTTAGCAAAAGTGGGTTTAATATGAATTTGTGAAAGTGCGACTAACAAAGTTTGATGGCAAAGTTTACTTTATTATTTACTGCATGGAAGAAACATACATGGGAAAATCAAGTTAGAACTGAGCTGGAATAAACAGAGACTGAAGACAGAGAAGGGTAAGTGGGACCTTCCTGTTGAGTTCAATGCTCAGAGTGGACCCCTGTGCTTTTTAACCTCCTCATGGAGCTTTAGTGCAGCTAGAGCCCATCTTAGTCTCAGACTTGGACATGGTTTATGCCTAATGGAATTGGCTCCATGGGTTTCACTATATGAATTCAGCTTGCTGTCAGCCCCTCATTGAGGATCTGTTGTGAGCGAGGAGTTGCTCTGCCCCCGGCGAGCAAGGATCTCTTAGTCTCAGGTAAGGAACATCAAACTCTGCTCAAGTGCTCAAGTAGGGACTCACCTGGAGTGCAAGTCCAGTTGCAATTTAGAGAGAACTTGAATTGGATTCATCCCAAGATCTGTTGTTAGTAGAAGGTCACTCTGCCTCAAGGAGCAACGTTGAGAGGTGTCCCAGCTCAAGGGCAGATCCCCACCATGCAGCCACCCTGTCTGGCAGGGAGAGCTCAGAGAAGGCTCACTTAGGCTGTCATATTTATGGAATAAAGTGGTTGGCCTGTACTCAAATTGCATACAATGGGAAAAGTATGCATGAAACTCCTTGTACCCACAAATTTCTTTGTTCCTTGATAAATGAGTCTTGGAAAAACCACCCTCTATTCATCTGTTAATTGCATGATTGGTGTTCCAAGCTCATATGCATCAATGCTCACTGGGTCACCCTGTTCCTTTGTGTGTTTCCTGGAGGAGTTCTTGGCTATGGCTCTGGCCTTTCTCCTTTGGAGCCTGTACCAAACTACCTAATTTGGTTAAGGAGTTGAGTGCATCCATCACAGGTATGCAGTGGTACACAAAGTCTTCTTTACAGATCCTGTGCCTTTTATTTCAAGATCTTCCACTACTTTTTTCTCAAGAGGAATTAAACACTGCTGTTTTTCTGATATGTAAATATTAGCATAGTGACTAAAAGCAGGCAACTGTCTCTTCTTGAAGGCATCTAACTACAATAGTGAAGGGTAAAAAAAAATGCAGGTTAAGGTGTCAAAAGTTCAGATTAGAAGAAGCCTCTTAATTAAAGATGATTTTAGTCGTGTAAGTTATAGAGACATAAAATATACAGAAGCAGAGAATGGGAAAGGAAAGTATAAGTAAATGAATTTATAAACAAATGAATCATTGTCTCACTCCAAGTGGCAAGTGGGAGGCAGAGAGATTTAGTAAAAAAAAAGGAAGAGTGACGAGGAATAGGAAGGAAGGTCACACTTTATCACATCTAACCTTGGATCCCTGCCACTGGCTGTAAGGCAACGTCTGCAAGGGGTCGGCAGGAGGACAGAGCAGGTGTTGTGGCCAAGAGTGGGTTTCTTGAAGGCATAACCCTAAACTTGCATCTTCTGACTTTCAGAGGCAACCTCAACGCAAAGTTTGGATGGCAGATCCTCCTGTAGCAATATTTGCTCTTCAGACTCCAGGAAGGACTGAACTCACCCAAGGCAGGGACCGCTCCACGCTCCCAGAGCCTGCCCAGCACCACCTGAAACTCCTCCTCTAAGCAAATCCAGCTCAGGTGCCCCTGTCCCAGCTCACCAGGGCTGCCGGCAGAGGAGCTCAGGATGGATATGAAGTCCTCAGAACAGAGGACTATGTTCACCTGGTCCTGGCTGCAGCAGGTGGGGTGACTCAAGGGATAAAGACCTGGAGAGGACAGCCCTGCAGGAGCACTGCCTGGCTTGGTACGAGTGGTCAGTGGGGAGGGAGGGCATGGCCTGATACAAGGTGTTCTCTGCAGGGACCAGGTCTGGGAGCACACAGGTGCAGATTTTGTGGCTGCCCCAGATGTTGGCAAGCAGCCATGCTGTGTTTTATTTGGTGCTCACCTGATGTACGTGGGGATGTTTTGCAGGCGTGTGCAGCACCAGAGGGAACCGTGGGCTGCTTTTCTGCCCGTCTTCTTCTTCCTTTGCACGTTCTGTTTCCCATCTTGTCTTCAGTAATCCTTATGCCAAAAACAAGGGAACCCTGCCGGGAGGTGATTGCATTATGTTTTTCTTTTTCTTCTTGAGCGTGTGCCATGCTGTGAAGACAGGAGTAGCTCAGCATACCTGCCTACGAGGGATAAAATCAACATTTCTGAGATTCTTCTTCTGGCTGCCCTCCATATACAAATTGTCTCCTGAAGCAGATATAAATATTCTTTTTTTTTTTCTTTTAGTAGGGCATCGAATACCCGTCTCCCAGTATATCATCCATATTAAAATATTTGCATATAAATATAATCCAGAAATGCATCTAGAGTCATGGTTCCCTAAAATTAGTAAGAGAAATGATGATCTAATTTAATTTCCTGCAGAGCAGTAGCTGCATCATTTCTCCCTGTGATTCCTGCTTTGATTTTATATGATTTCACACAAAGAAAATTCAGGCTTAAGTGTTGCAGAAGTTTCTTCCAAGCATCTCCTTGCTTGGTGGAATTATTTTTTTTTTTTCTTCCTCCTCTGCTGTGTTCCCCTCCACTGCCCTTGGCTGAACGGCACGAAAGGAGCATGGGAAGAAGCTCTCTGTGTTCCCTGTTCTCTGACCCCATCAGCCCCCAAATTGGAGGACATGGAAATGCCTTTGTTATGCAATTAATACAAATAAGCAAAAATCTCCCAAATCCTTTATTGAGCAAGGAGAGTGTTGCAATCCTACATGAAGGAAAGGGGATACATCCCAATATATTTAGTAAACTATTGAAGTGGAAGGATGGGAAGAGACTAATTTCTATTAAGGGATTTGGGAATGTCTTTTAGGTTCTAGCAAAATAGCCTGTAGGCAAGAAGAGGCATCAGCTTGTGATTTACTGACAACCCTCAGTGCGCATGGTGGGCTCCTGCACAGGAGTGTTTGTGGTGGGACACAGAATTGTAGAATCTTAAGGGTTGGAAGGGACCTTAAAGACCTTCTCATCCCAAACCTGCCATGGGCAGGGACACCTCCCCCTAGACCAGGTTGCTCAAGGCCTTATCCAACGTGGCCTTGAACACTCACAGGGATGGGGCAATGGGTCATGGCAGGGGCCAGCCAGCAGCAACCACTCCAAGAGCCCAAGGACCAGAAGCCTGCCTGGAGGGGGTGGGGATGTCACAGTTTTCAGGGACCCAAAAGGCTGTTGTGAGGCAGAAGGCAATAATCTCTTCCTCACGTGCGGCGGCGATAAGGCAGGAAGGACAGGACGTAAGGAGCAGCAGTTTCCTGCAGCCTTATAGGATCCTGCAGCTGATTCTCATCTCTCGGGCATCAGGGCTAAAATATCAGTCCAAGAAGAAAGAACAAATGGTGCAATTGTTTGGAGCATTGTATGGGATACGTTCACAGCCAGCTCCTGGTTCTCCGGGGCGAGGAGGGACATAACAGATGGAGAGGAAAAAGAGAGTGAAGGCAAAACCCTGAGCACTGAGAAGAGGCAGTGCCTGTCTGCCAGGGAAAGTGGCACCCAGCTGAGCAGGGATGTGGGGCCAGGCAGCCCCTGTGAGCCTGTCACGGTGTGGACAGGGCCCATCCACTGATGCCTGGCTGGCACTGCTGCTCAGGCTGGGTGTTTCAATATCCCTGGCACGGCTTGTCCAGCCCTGAAAAAGGAAGAGCTAGTGGCTGACAGCGGAGCCCTTAGCATGGTCTGTTCTGGTGCCGTCTCAAACACGATTTGCAAACTAAGCAGAGCACCCCAAAGAACCTCCATTTGCTACATGCAGGTAGCAAAACTCATGGCACATCCCCAGCCAGGCTGAGATCTGGTGGGCAAACATGCTGCTTTGAAATTAATGGGTTAATTTTATTGGGATGTAGCAAAGTGGACTGTATCTAAAGTCTGGCTTTTGCTGGGTTTTTTTTAACTCATGGAAACCTATTAACACAGCTTGTGGTTTGACCACTCTGGTTTACAGTGATGTAAAGTCAAGCATGATGTCAAGTTCTTGTTGAAAAAGGGAAAGTCAGAGGGACTGTAACTTTCATGTAGAAAGCTCTTTAGCAGCTGAACAGTTAAAGATTATGTTCACTATGTTTTCCTGCCTTGCAAATTCCTCATTCATAATGTATGAGTGAGATCATTAAAAGCAACATATTGGCTGATACCATCACAGCTGCTACCTAACTTTAACACTTCATAGCAAGGAATAACATTACTCTTCTCTTATGTGTGTGTGTTTGGAAAGGGAAAGAAAGAGACTTGTAGCTGCAAAAACAGGGTAAAATGTTTAACCTCATAGAAGAATCTTCACATGTTGGGCAATTGCACATTTGCTGGGAATGTTTTTTAAATGAATAAAAAATATTAATCTCCTTTTATGAAGCCTTTTCACCTTTTGCATCTATCACGTTATGGCAACATATTTTTCCCATGCACAAAATCAATATTACATTAACTTCCCTAATAAAAAAGCATTAACTCCTACCATGAACAGAAAACTTCATCTCCAGCCAGGGAATTTTAAACTCTACAATCCTTTACTGTTTAGAAACATAATGATGATTATTTTATGCCAAGGATGGATGTGTCAGTCACATCAAACAGAGAGAAAGATGTCTTGGGGCTTCCAGGCATAAGCTCTGTGGTTGGAGTTTCATTTGTTGTCTGCCCGGGGTGCTGATCTGGTTAAATACATTAAATAAAAGTGCATTTAGATTGACAGAGGGAAACTCTTTTAGCTGAAGAAAGACACTGTCCATTTTTCATGGGTAAGCAGAATCTTTACAAGCTTTGGGCCTACATTTTTATTTTTTACTTTTGAGGGAGAGGAGTGGAAAGTATCTGCCATATAAAGCTGGCTTTTAATTTCCAAATATCTTATTTCATATTCCAACCTGAGACAGACATTATTTATAAATCATGAATCACCTCTAATAGCTCTGTTCCATTGCATGTCCAAGAGTTTCTGGGGGAAAAAAAACGTCCAAACCAACATGAAAAATGAATTAGCTGCCTTTGAAAGAGAGGGCATTCCCTCTGGGTGTGTAGCAACAACTCTGAGTTACCAGCAAGTCCCAGATGGTCAGTCTGACTCCGAACCACCTCAAGCCTGAATTTGGAAATCTATGGCCCATGCTGAGGTGATGCTTTCCCTCCCCTCACCCAGGCTTTGCACCAGGCAACCTCCCAGCACCAGTCAAGATGTCCCACCCTGGCACTGGTGCACGTGGAGAACAGGGCCCCACGGGTTCATTAGTTTTAAACCTTGAGTCAAATAGCTAAAGCTGGGATGAAAGACTTTGTTCTATTGTAAATTCATAATTCATTTTGAGCGTGGCACATGAAGCAGAGGGAATAACATGGTCCTTTTTGAAAATCTTCGTTCAGGGTTTTAATTGTGTCTCAGAGGAATAAATGCAGGGGGGTTGCCTTCCTCCACCCAGCCCCCTTCTTCCTCTGATAACAGCTTGGTTTTTACTACCATCACTTATGTCTTTTATGATTTCCAGCCTCTGACAGAAGTGCTCCACTACCCTTTCCTGTTCAATAATGAATGGACACATTTGAAGTGCAAGTATTTGCACTTATGAGCTCATCCAGGCAAAAGACATAAGAAACGTGACTTATCTAAACAGCAGCCAAGGGATCAAGTAAATCACCCCCTCCCCTTTGCTGTTCCTTTTCCCTGCCTCCTGAGGACTGTGCGTCAGAGAAAGAAGGTGACAAAGTCTTGCATCAGTTTTTCTGCTATTTCTTCCCAAACTGCTGCAGGAAAGGTCTCGGGGAAATTACATCAGGTGTGCCTGGTTAATCTGATTGCATCTGGGATTGTCACCTTTTACAGCCAGTGGAGAGCAACAGGCATTTTTGGCACGTAGTTTATTTAATTATAAGGAAGGTGCCCAGAACAGGCCAGCTGAAGCTCTGGCCCTGGAAGTGCCTGTTTCTCTGCAGGGAGCTGTGGCCACACTACAGGTAAGTGAGAAGGAGGTCTCTAAAGGGGACTGGCAGGTGCATCTGGGGACAGAAGACAGTGCTCATGAGCTTGGCCAGAGCCTCAAAAGGAAACCATAAGGACACCCAATCTTGAATTTCCTTGTCAAGACTAATGAGGGTGTAGAATAGTTACTGTCTGAGTAACCACTAAAATCAGACTTTAGTTTAGCATGTAACAAGGAGTAGGCATGGAAAATAGTTGGAAGCATGCACTTACAGTTCCTCTTTGGGGGTCACTGGAAAACAACTGCGCAGTCTCTGGAGCAGGACAGGCTCTCCCTGTGCTTAAAGACAGGATTATGTCAGAGGGAACATTTTCCAAAAGCTGTTATAATTTCAGGTGCTCCCAAAATCCTCACTAATCCGTAAGGTCCCTAAAAGACCAAATCAGTGAAAAATCAGGAGCAGACAACATCAGGAGCTCAGGATGTCCAGGTGTGCCAGGTCTGCCCAGCAAGTGTGCACCAGTCCTGAGGGGGTCTAAGGAAAGAAATGGGTTTGAATGCACATGGGAATTTGGCATACAAGAGACACCACGTTGATGAGCTCTGTCAGCATCTTTCCTGAAGGGCCTTTTCCACGGCAATCAGCCAGTTTACAGTTTTACAAGAGGGACACCTTTGGGGTTTGTTGCCACCAGGTGTAGTGCAGGGGGACAGACGTGTTCAGGTGCAGAACCACACTTCCTATGCTTCATATCCATCCAGCCCCATGTCTGGCTTTCATTCCAAATCCTGGAGGTGACTCTCACTCCTTAGAGAAAGTGGAAGAATTTAGCACTGTAGAATATGCAGGAGCTGTGCCCACCAATGCCTCAGCAATAAACCCAGCCTGTGGGGAGTGTAATGCACAACAGGCAGATGGCCCATGGCTTTAGGTTTGTAAGATCAAAGCTTTAGGAACAGCTTTTGTTCACTTCAATCAACAATGCAAATAAATAATATCCACTGAAAAAGAACAATGAAATATTCTGCTCCTGGATTGCCTTTTGAATTCCAAAATTTCTTAGGGAAGGAATCTTTTGCAGTCAAGCCTGAAATCCCCCAAAACTGGCAAAAACTGACACAATGTGCATGTAGTTTCAGTAGTTTCAGTACTGCCACTGGGCACTGCTGCAAAAAACCATGGCTGATATTCATGCAAAAGTCCTCCTTTTTCTCTTCCCTCACTCAGGCAAGCATCAGGAGAGCTTGAAATGTAGAACACATTCCTATGTGACGATGAAAGAAAAATCACTTAGAAGACAAGGAGAAATTGAAGTTACTCACTCAGACAAGTCAGGCTGACAGATTGCTTCTGCTGTCTCCATTCATCCACATAATGGCTCCCCCATTCCCTGGCCAGTTATAGAAGAATAATTATCTCTTTCAGATCAGCTGCCTTGGCTTCATCATAAATCATTTCTTTCCTCCCCTCTTGCACTTCCACTGCCTCATTCCCATTTTTATCAACGTTTCCTTCCCATAAACTTTTCAAAGTCCAGCTTTTGACTAACTAAATGCACCTGATGACCAAAGCCTCCTGTGAACTCACCGTTTTTGTCACTCAACCCAAAGTCCTTCTTTACCAGCCATGTGCACATTTGTGATGAGCTCAGAGAGCTCAAAGGAGAACAAGTTGCTCATGTGACATAAAGGATAACATGAGATGAGTAAAACTGAGCCAAGCCTGAACCTTCAAGGGGAATTTCTGGCCTTTTCAAAGTTCCACACATACCTCACACTGCTAATAAAGCCATGGCTCTTTGAGTAAACCATTTATGCTTGTCAGCAACGCCATTAAGGTTGTAGAGGCCCCTGCAGAATGGAGGGGGTGGGAGCAGCCACACCTGAGGAACCAGCATGCAAGTTTAAGTCCAGTGCTGATGCTGGGTGTTGTCAGGGCAGCTGGATTCCATCTAGTTTGGGATCAGCTTGCCCAAAACAGGCTGACCTTTATTAATCAGTAGGGCAGGAAGTGAAGCCTGTTCCTTCCTCCTGCAGGATAGATCCTGTGTCAGAGCCAAGAACAGCTCTCTGCTTCTCTCTTAAGCTGGGCTCCCCTTGGCACTCGTCAGTCCTACACCCTGCACCACCCAGACAATCCTTTGCTTCTGCCATCCCAAATTGTTCAGTGCTGGCAAAAAGATGCTTTGACCTCCTCCTTCTGGCTGCTTTAATTTACCCAGCTGACTGACACCTTCCCACTCTCACTGCTCACCTCTCAGTCCCATTAGCCTCAGACCTTCAGCAGCCAAATCATGGCTCTGCTGGAGTCAATGACAAAAATCACATACTCCCAGAAAGCCCCAGCTTCATTGGAGCTGTCATCAGAACAAATAGCCAGAGGGCTGATGCCCCAGTGATGGACAGAGTGCCTTCGTGCTGAAATGCCTTTTTGTGCACAGTCCATTGGCTTTGTATGATTCCATAATAAAAGCTCTTACCCATTTTTCTGTCTACTATTGTGTGAGATTTTCTAGTATTATTACAGTATCTTGGCTACTTCAAAGTTTCAAAAGGCCTTTTTAATACATTAAATGAGCTGGTCAAAATTCTGTAATTTGCTGACAAGAAACAAGGGGGGAAATACCCAGAGCAGCCACTGTGGATTTCCTTTCTTTTCTCTTTTTTTTCTCATTCAGGTTTTCTGGAATGCATATGGTAAAGCCTCCTGCCTGACAAAACTGGATAGAGCAAGGGCTCTCAGGGGCCCTGGTGAAAATAATGCTGGATGTTCTCAGCAGAAAACTCTAACAGTCATTTAAAACCCAAAAGGCCAAGTGGCCCAGTGGCATTTTTTCCCCTTCTTTTATTTACACATTCTGGTTCTCAAGAATGTAATAAAATAAGCTTGACACCCTACTTGGGCAAGATCTAGAAAAATAAGCTCCCACTGCTGAGTTATGAGTGAAAATAAATTAAGACAGACATTGCTCTTCACAGTGACAACAATCCACAGACAGTGTTTTGGGTGAAGTTTTTTCCCAAGGCCAGGTGCTGCAAGCCTTAATCTGAGAGTTTTGGGGATTTCTGTGTTTTTGGAGGGTCCTGATACAAAGCCCTTTGTTTACAGTGTGCATGGCCCTGGTTAACAGTAAAACACTGCTAACATAGGCACAGCTGGCAGCCTCCAGAGGGGCTTTGAACAGAAGGGAGAAGGAAACAAGCACTTCAAATCGGGGCTGATGGATGGTGCCAAATCCATTTGCAGCACCTTGGCTTGCTTTTCTCTCTGATTTCACACAATCTCTTTCCACGGGGTGTGGTGGGGGCAGAGTGGGCTGAACCAGCACCAGGCTGCAATCAAGGGTGGTTCACCCATTTCCTTGGAGAGCCTGGGATGATTGCAGCTGTGGGGAGGGGGATTCAGAAGGACTTTGAGAAGAAGCAGAGAGGTAAGAGTTTAATAAGGCTGCAAGGCTCACATGCAATAAGCTCCTCAACATTATATGCAGGTTTCGGATGTCTATATTTCATGCTACTTCCTTCCTTCCTTCCCTAGTCCCTGCCTTGCTTAATTAGATGTCCCCTGTGAGAACAACAGGTAGATTCATTGTGCTTGCAGCTAAGGCAGGAGTAATTACATTGTTCCTTTTCCTTGTCACCTGAACATATATTCCAACCAGTAAGTCATACATGAGAGATAAATCACAAAGGAGGCCATGTTCCTTCCCTCCACTCTCTCTGTCCCTTGCAACAGGAACTAAACCAGCAGCTCTACTGCTGCCTTCAGACACAGCAGCAGCCGGGGTACTTCTCCCATCTCCCTGGATTTTTCTGAAAGAGTAGATTTCTCCAGTTTTATTTCAGCTACCTGTGAGGAGAGGGAGGGTAGCTTCACTCTTCAGCGTGGCTGGAGAACACAACGTCCCCGCACATCTTTCTCCTCACCTCACACACTTCTCCTGGCAGCTGCCAGTTCCCCAGACGTCCTTGTGTTTTCCCCCCTGTAAGGGACATGCCAGATGCCAGCATGCCCGTCTGGCTCCAGGAACTTTTCAGGTGACGTGTTCAGACCCCAGGGCTTCTATGGATCATGCAAAGTGGATGCTGGGTGGCCGGGGCCTCATAGCAAACAGGCCCAGGCCTTTCCTTCCTGTGGGGGCTCAGGATAAGGCAATTCAGCTCTGGAAAGCCAGGCTTTACTGAACATAAACTAAATGCTCGGTTTCTTAAATAGAGAAATTGCAAAGACACTCAGTAAGGCAGAGCAGAAATAAAGAGGATTTATAGCCCCATCTCTGTCTCTCTGCCCACCACATCCTTCCTTCCAGGCTTGCACTCAGCCAAGACCCTCTGGGAAGTGCTTTCCCTTGCATCCTTTAACCTTCTTGCTGCAGAAAACATGAGACTTGCTATGATGATCCTAGAGCCTTTAGTTGTTCAGGAATACAGCTCTGCTCCTGGCTGCTGTCGCCATTTGGAGAGCTGAGATGTGCAGCAGTCATATGGGAGACATGCACGGCTTTGGGCAATTGTCTGGCATGACTTCCAGCAAAAAATGCCCATCTCCATCAACTATATATAGGATTTAGGCCTCCAGACTGAGGCGCTCTGAATTAAAATTCAAATTTGTGCCAAGAGCAGAGGAGAAACATCCAAAAAGGGGACAAACACTGCAGTTTCACATCTCGGGTTTGTTCCCTGCCCCTTCTGCACAAAGCCAGAGGGTGAAACAACATCAAGTTTGCCCATAGCAATGGGTAAATTTGGTTGTAGGGCAAATTAATTAGGCAAGAGGAGCACACCCAATTACAGATGAAGGAATTTGATGGCTAAGGACATGCTAAGTAGGGTACAGCTAAAAATTTGGTGTTTGGATTTTGTCTGTCCTTTAAAAAGGTCTCACAGGGTGTCCCTGAATGGAAAATTGGACAGAAATCACCACACACAGGTCAGGGACAGGTCTCTGGCCCCAGGAGATGCTATCCTGCTCCCTGGCTGTCCTAACTATGGCAGGGGATGGCTCTCAGACCTTTGCAAATCCTGTATGAATTCCTGGTGCCACAGACTCTGAGATTTTATAGTTTATCTGCAAGGAAGAGATTTAACATCCACTGCATTTTTATTAGGAATTTGTCAGTTCCAATTTTTAGCAGTAATATTGAGATCCAACCTACAGCCTTTAAAATGCTTCAGTGGGGAAGGGTTGAGGAACATAAAGCTGTAGCATGAGGCCACATCAGAATATCTGCAATTCTTAGTGTTTCTGAGGAGCAAGGGTCCCACTTTGGGTATGTGCAAGAGCTGATCGACAGCACTGAACCGAGTAGCCACAGGAGATAAAAGACTTGTCCAGTAAGAGATAAAGAAATAAGTCTGTCTAATCCGAAAGAATAACAAAAACAACTAATTTTGTTTACTGAGTTTTGCTAACCAATTTGACCCCATGACCTACAAAACAAAGCTCGTATTTAAAATCCAATTCTCTGCTCTACTGCAAAAGAACAATTAGGAAATAACTCTGCAATAGCATTGGATGTACCAGACTGAGACATATGCTCTTAATTACAGACAACAACATTATTTATGGGAGGGGGGGTGTTGATATAAATTCCTCCATAAAAAGAAAAAAAAAAACAAATGAAAAAAACAAATTCTGCTTAGAGAGTTAGTGAGAGGGAAGTATAAATAGGATTTGAAAGAAAACCACCAGCAGTTTAGCTAATGCTTTTGTACAAAGGATGAACCAGAGCCAAGCCAGCCACATTTGTGAAAACTGGGCTGTGTGGAATTAGACGCAGTGCTGATAAAACTGCAGAAATGTCAAGAGAAACTGGGTGGTGTACAAGATGTTGGATCTTCTCACAATAAAACAGCAGATAAGGTGGCCTTCCTACTTACAGCTGGACATGGAAAGCAAAACATTCTTATTCCCCTCTTACATGTGAGAAGTTGATGGGTGAAGAGGTGATGGCTGTTTCTTTAACAGAGTATGAAATAGGTTGAAGCCTCTTCTTTGGCTTTTAGAGAATAGTATAGCTCAAGCCCATGCTTTTAATTATTTTTCTCTCCAAAACACAGTTCCAGTGAGCACAGCACCAAGCCTGACAGAGCTCAAGGGACTTTTAGACAATGTTCTCAGACACATGGTGTGGTTCTTGGGCTTGTCTTGTGCAGGGTCAGGAGTCGGACTCCAATGATCCTTGTGAGTCCCTTCCAGCTCAAGATAATCTGTGATTCTACGGGATGTCTCCCAGTTTGGAGATCCAAACAGTGGCTGGGCAAGGCTGGGAGAGTCTCTCTGAGACAGGCTGGACCATGCCAGGAACCAAATGAGAATGTGTTGTTTGAAGTGCCCCATCATTGTCATCTTCGTGCACACAGATACCTTTATCAGTATTTGAAACATCTTACAACAGACTAAGCCCCAAATCAACAGCCAGCAGGAGGCTGCTGATATTCCTCAAAAGACCCTCATCACGCTGCCTTTGTAAAAGAAAGAAAGATAAAACATAGCATTTTGCCTGGGGCAAGACTATGGGATTTGGTGTCTGGCCCAGAACTGTCAGCAAAGGGAGGATGTTAAACTGAGCCCTGTTCCCCTGCTCCCACCCATCTTGGGCGAGGATGCTTACATGCTTCATCATGCCACTTTCATATTTTATTTAACTGAGAAGGCCATGAAGTCCCTTTAAATAGAAACAATTATTTGAATAATTTATCCCAGAGTCATTTCCGTTTCGTTCCCGACTCTGCTGAAGCCAGTGCTGCCCGCTGCTGGGAGCTGGCACAGTGCACGTGCTGCAGGGTGCCAGGAGGCTCAGCAAGCACACAAACACCCGTGTGCCCACGCCGAGCCTGCTGCTGGGCTCCTTCCAGAGCCTGAGGTCTCCCCTGACCTTGGAAACAAACGCTTCCCTCTCGCAGCCTGTGCGAGCTGCGGGCCCGCACAGGCTTGGTGGTTTGCGGGGTGCCCTGGCCCCATCCCACAGGAGCACTGGGGAGCACAGGGATGGGGAGAGCGAGGTTTCCTCTGGCTCAGTGCCCACCAAGCAGCTGCGCCGACCTTCGCGGCCGCCCGGGAGAACAGCTGGGAACGAGCACGCAGGGATGGGCATGGGGAACTCTTCTTTTCAGGGGCATTCAGAGCTTGGATGGAAACAGCCACGCACAGGTGTGCAGCCTGGGTAGCTAAAGCAGGTCATGGGGAAGGCTGTATTTATCCATATAACAGCCCCATTGTAGGAACCAATTAGCCAGAGCTTTGAAATTGCTGTGATAACACACAGTGGAAAAACAATTAACCACGGAAGTCAAATTTGCCAATTCTGGGCCCTCAGTCTTGTGCCTTTTCCTTGAACAAATAGAGCTTTAGTGTCATGTTAATTCTGCACAGCTTGTTGGGGTTATAAAGTACTCACTGTGTGCTGTATGGCAAAAAAAAAAGGACTAATAAAGTGAAATTTTTATCACTGTGTCATGGTTTATGCTGAAACCTGACACTGTTACCAAAGAGCAGCTTTTCTACGTATTTTCTACAATCAGATGAAGAATATAAATATTCTGTTAGCATTGGCTCCAGCTGCGAAATCTGTCTGCTGATTGAACCTGAATCTTCATTTTATTTGTAAAAATAAGACACTCTTAAGACACATAGATATTTTACTTCAAGATAGAATGTACAATATTCACCATCTCATAATTTATCTTGCTACAGGCCAAAAAAATGCAGATTTGGTTAGGTCTTGGAGAACTATGCATAATCCAGAATGCTCCAAGGAATAGATACACAATATTACTTCTTTCCCATTTGTGATCTTGGATAGATAGATCTTTCTTTTGCATTTCTTCTGACTTAGAAGTCAATGAAAGGGCTTATTTTCAGCTAATTAGACTCCTAGATATTGCGTCAACTCTTCAAGAACTACCAACACTTTTTTTTTACATCTTTCTTCTTCAATCACAGAGAAAGCCTTTGTGCCACACTTGTTTTTTTTCTCTTGTGAAGTGATTATTGAAACATCTAATGATTTTACTCCTTTGTTTGTTGAAAAATCTTTTATAAGTTTATGATAAACAGGTTTGTAAACTAAATAGATGATCAGACATCTGCATTCTAGAAGGTGAGTGGCAAAGTGTTTTCTCAAATGGCTTGATGACTGTGAGAACAAAAATATTTGTCTATGAAGCATCTTGAAAAGTCTTTGGGTTTTCCCAATGTCCTGCACCAAAAAAACCCCTATGTGCTCCTTGTTAAAAGTTCTTGGTAAGATTTTGGGGATGGAAGAAGGGCTGGGAAGATGGAAACCTGGACTCTCAAGACAGTACTATACAATTTGCTATGCCAGCAGTGCACAAATGGGATCAGGGTGGGCTGTGTTGTGGCAGCACATCACTGAGAGCACACACAGAAAAGGTGAACAGACAGATGTCACCTTTTGCAAGTTGCTTAGGCCTTGTAACACCTCATGCTGCTTAAATTTTGTATGATTTATAGCTTCATCTGGTTTCAGGAGCATTTTGGGAAAGATACTTTGGAAGCAGCTAAATTCATTTCTGAGGATCTTAAATGCCTTTCAAACCCTGGCCCCAGGGACCTGCATCCTGCAGGCTGGTGAGAGAGGGAGTCTTGGCTCTATCATTTTTTATGTCCTTGTTTATGGTTTTTGAAGATGAACTTTAGGAAATGAAGTTGCGGCCACCTGAGGTATCGCCAGCTTCTGCCACTTGTTTCCCCCAGCTGCTGACTGTGCTGGCCCAAAGCTGGATGGGAGGTTGGGATGTGGATCCTCTCTTTGGGGCCTCGCTGGCAGCACCATCTCCATCACCCCTGCTGACACACAGACCCCTGGCAGAGGAGGGAGACAGAAGCTGAGAGTGAGGGTCTGCCTCTGCTAAAACCATCAGGACTGGTCTGCAAGAACGTGGTGTCATTTTGCCATTGCAGGGCTCAGCACAGCCACGCTCAAACACTGTTGCAGCTCTGGGCTGTGAGGGACACGCCTGAGCTCATGCAGCAAGTCGGCAGCACCCTGCAGAGGAGAGACAAGTCTCCTGACTCCCAGTTCAGTGCTCCATCTGCGGCACCCACAGCCTGGCTTTAACTCGTTTTGTACCCAAAAGCATAGCTATTTGTATTCAGTGAAATAAGTTGCATTATACATGTCCTAGCAGCACTTTTAAAACATCAGAACTCATATGCATAGGCATATGATTGCCCTTTTATTCTTCCATTTGTATTTCTTTCTCCCTGCGTTTGTCCTTCACACTTTAAAATGAGTGGCAAGATCCCATTTCATTGAGATAGTAGCAAAGGTAACTAAAGGCACAGTCTGGCCAAACAAAGACTGTGGAAAACATCCACAACATTCAGGATATTAACATTGTTGAAACAGAAGAATAAGAAAGTAGAATGGAAGCCAGATGGGTCAGGTTTCTCACTTGTTCTTGACTTTACAATGCCTGAAGGTGGAAAGGATCCATAGTGGAGCAGTGCATACTCTGTGATGAGCTAAATCTGCTGGGAGGCCACTCCTCCCACCACCACAAGTGTCTCCCAGCAGACGTCAGCATCTTTCTTCACACCACCTGAGCTGCATTCTTCTGGTTTCCTCATACTGTGGCACTTCAGCTGAAGTGCAGCAGCCTGCATTGTTTTGTTTGTCTGTGTTTGCTGCTCAAAGACACAGAGCTTTGCCCCTACTTTCTTTCCCCCAACATTTTTATACAAGAGTCCCAATAGCGATAACTTCCAACTTTTCATGTGCTCTGCCATGCACAGAGTGACTCATTCTGCATTATTTTTCTCAGATAAAGAAAACCCGCAGCAGTCCTGGAGCAACTGTCCACTGGATCTAGGAGAAGTCAAGCCCCCACCTCTCTCCCAGCATGTACGACATTAAGCATGATAAGCACTTCTTTGGTGTCTTAACATGCTCAGTTCCTCCTGTCTGGCAAAGGCCAAAAGGAGACCCAAATTGGCACTTAGCAGCTTGTCAGGCTCTGTACAGAAACCCTGGGGGCTGCTACTCCATAAATGCTGCTTGCCTTTATGGATACTCCTCTCTTCTGTCAAGGGACTCGGGTGAAAGGTCGCTGTTTCATGGAGGCGTAGCCGCTCATCCGGAGCTGACGGGGCCTGCGGAGCGTGGCGCAGCACTCTCTGGGTGTCAGACACGGCAGCAGGCTGTTCTGGATCCCGTCTTCTGTTTCCCATCCACGCTTGGTGTCCGTCGCTTTTTGCACGCTGCTTTCAGGCTGGCTCAGGAGGAAGACTGGGATGAGCAGAGGCGGGTGGTGTGTGATCTGGGCAGTGGTCAGTCTCTTCTCTCAAAGGCCGTTTAGTCCCCGAGATGAGCAAGTAAAACCTCAAACACCTAATTCTACCAGAATGTACCATCCCAGGGCAGATTATTTCTCTGTCACGTACAAAATGATAGTGATGGGCTCCATGACACCAGTCACATTCTGCCTTTAGAGCAATGCTACCCCCTCTGAGACAAGCCAGGTGAATGCACTTCAGAGACTTGTGCACTATATCTGAATTAGGGACATTTTCTCTAAAGATGACCTAAAGAGGGAAGCAAAGAAAGCCCTAGCTATGCAATACAGATGCCAACAACATCCCTTTGAGCACAAGGAATGAGAAGCTGAGCAAGCCAAAATTGATGCAGCGCCATTACTGTCAGTGGAGCTCTTCCAGCTGATGTGGTCCTCTCTTTCCATGCTGCCTGAGCACAAAAACCATGTGGAAGGGAGCAGCCTTGAAGACTGCCACCACAGCCCTTTACTCACACCGGGCTTTGGCTGTCACTGTGCATAGTAATGAATGAGCAAAATTATAGCTCACGGTAACACTGTGTATTGATGGGAATGGTTTTTATTTTGGTCAATATTTCAATGAGGTTCCTACCCGCTGGTGGGAGTGCAGGTCAGGGGGGGTTGGGCAGATGCAGCAGAAGAAAGGAACATTGCTGGGTGCTGATTGATGCTTTATTGGGCTGCAATACTAGAATTTTCTGCTTGCAAGAATCAAATGTTAGATCTCTTGTCTCTCAGGGTTTTATTTTGCTAGTACCTATGGGAACCAGCTGGGCTGGCTGCCTAGAGAAAAGACAAAGCAAGCTAGTCAGGAAGTTTGTGGTGATCTAAGATAGATGCTGATTAGTGATTCACATTTGTGTGAATAATAAAATAAATACAGAGAATGGGAAGAGTTGCCAGTGTATTTCTCTGTTGCTTCCCAAGAAAAAAGGGAGCTGCTGTGTGTATAAGGTAAGGCTGAGAATTTTCCCACTGCGACAGACCTATTATATTGCAAAGAAGAGAGCCATACCCTGGAGAGATAAAGATGTACAGTACTGTCAGTGCCAGAAATTCTGCACCGAGGACGTTTGTGTTAGTGAATTCATTGTGAGGGGGGAAGAAAAAGGTAACTTTTTATTTGAAACATAAACAAGAAATACTCTCTCAGGGACAAATGACTGGCTGAAAAATTTGGAACAAGACCCCATGGGCGTACTTCAGCAGTGGGAGAGCTGCAAGAATTTAACACTTGAAACCCTGCCCTGGAGGGACAGGGCTGGTGCAACTTGCTCTCTAGCTACAGCCCTACAGCACTGCTGCTGGCCTGGGCCAAGAGACAGCAGCCTCTCATTATGGCTTTTCTCTGCTGGAATTTGGTCAATTGTGGGCAAAATCGGAGAAAAAGTTATTTTCTGGGCTTTATCGTTAATCTTTTGAAATGTGCTGTCTTGTTTCAGTGAATGAAAGTACCATGAATTGACACCTGAAGCTTTATTTCCTTCTTTTAAAGCAGAATGGGTCATTTTTCAGCAGACTGTATCTTCTTCAAAAGGCTATTGTACTGCAGAATTAAATGTCCTGCCTCAGGAAACAGCATTAGAGACTCTGAACTTCTTAAGTGACTTCATAAAATTCGGAGGTTCAAAGAGAGAGGCCTGTTGGTTTTCAGCCTGGCTTGAGGAAAAAGCTTGTTTCTGTAACAGAACCAGCGAAGTTCTGGAGTCAGGCAGAATGATGGTGGAGAGGTCCCTTGCTGACTGGTGAAATTTCTGGTGGAGGCAGGAGACATTTGACACAGAGGGGAGCAGAGCCCTTGCCCTGGAAGGGAGGTTTCACCAAAGAGACTTTTGGGTCTCACCTGAAGCTCCTTTCTCTTAGGGAACAGAGGCACATTGCCATTGAGGCTGGGACAAGTCAGGTCCAGCTGATCTAAAGAGCACCATGACCTTTTCTGAAGTCACATTGTCATGTGTTCCCAACCCCTTTTATAGAGCTGTATGACGTGCTGTATGTTTTCAGATATTTTCAGATGGCTCAAATAGCCTCTTGCTTTCTTTTCAATCTGCGATTGCACTTCTTGATATCTTCTTTCCTTTTCAGTGATGAATTCGGGCACATCATCTCCCGCATTTATTTCTCTACCTGCCTTCTCTTTTTTTCTTCTCTGTCCTCACCACCAACTTCTGTTCTCTTTTCATACTTTTTCCTTGCTTTGGGATTTCTCACCAGAAGCCACTGATCATGCGAAGAGGATTTTTCCAAGCCTGGGATTTTGTTGCCCGATCAGAGCGGACTCCAAGTGTGTGGAGAGATAAATCATAATGGAAAATAGCTGCAGTATTCTAGTTCTGTTCACACAGCTCTTAAAATAGAAAGAAAGGACTCTTTGTGGGCTGCAGTTCAGATATTTGTCTGATGCCATGCTAGAAAGACATCTGACTCATGAGCCCCAGTCAGATTTAGCTGCAGTGTTTAGAGATGCCACCATGCTGAACTGTCTGCCCTCCCCTTTGACCAGTGGTTATTGTCCTGGTACCAGAAATAGAATGAAATGGATGTCCTCATCTTAACCTCCCCATCCTTGCTGCCATCCACAGTATCAGCTTAGGACACTGGTGATGACTGGTTTTTTCTAGAGAACTGCTCTGCCCGAAGGGGAAAAGACCTGCGGTTTTTTTTTTTTTTTTGGTGTAATGTCTCAAACTCAGGTGTAGGGGTGCAGAGGGCACTTGGGAGTCTGTGAGTTTGACTCCCACCTGCACAGAGTAGCCCACACAACAAAAAGATATGGCTTACCAGGAGCTTTCTGGGCATTTTTTTGCATTTCTGCAGTCAGCAGAATAGTGAGGGGAGCAATTCCCTGTGAAATACAGGTGCAAGTTTCCTGCATCCACCTGCAGTCAGCTGTGCAGAGGGCAGAATGGAAATGCATTTTGAATGTGAATTGGACTTTGAGATGATGATTGAGTTTTTTCATTGCATCCCCACGTGTCCAGCATTGTAGGTGCAGGAATCAAATGGCAAGATGTTGTTTGCAGCATCTGCAGAGAGGTGATGAAGAGGCTGGTGGGGGTGGCATGAGTAGGGTTCCCAGCCCTGGATAGGGGCAGGTGAGGGGTGCACAGCTCTGCAGTGGTCCTCCAGGCAGCTGTGTGTGGGGCAGGGGGTCTGCTTTTCCAGTACTGTGAATTCAACCACTTCCTCCAGCACTGAATTCTCTCTGCATTCAGTCTGAGACAGATAATGAAAACAGACATTAATTTGGGTCACAGAGAGTAAGTAACTCCAAGTCAGAGTGTAATTTAAACTACATAAGAAACAAGGCTTCAGTCTGAATATGAGTGAAATAGTTTTTTCGTTTGTCCAAGGTGGCTGAGGAAGCCAAAACCTTGACCATGTCCATCCACCTCGAGTACAGTCCATGCTGGACACGAGCCCAGGTCGGTCTGCCTGGCCTGCAGATGCTCACTGAACTCATAGGGTTCCTCTCAAGCACAGGGCTGCAACGAGCTGCTGTCACCCCCAGCACTGGGCAGCACTGTGCCGTGGAGCCTCGAGGGGCTGAGGAGCCCTCTCACCGCCTGGATCCGTCCGTTCCCTGTAACCACGGGAGCTCAGGGGACGGGGGAGCTGCTGACACCGTGCCTTGTGCAGAAAGAAGGGGAGTGAGGGGCGTACCCACCACATTTCAGCTGGCTGCAGATGAGCCATCTGTTGCTAATGACTTCCCCAGACCACTGCTGTGCGTTGGGTCTGAACTTCCAACCCAGAGGTGAAAGGCTCGTTCAGTTTCTAGGCTATTAATTGTCCAAACCACCAGTCCGGTTCTTAAGTGGCAATTAATGGGAAGCCAGAGCTGGAGCTTATAACTGGGAGGAGCCTTAAAAAAAAGATTAATAAACAGTGGAGGAAAGGGCTTGGGAGGGCGTGAGAGCTGGGCAGTTCATGCACCCAGGCTGTTGTCATGAACTCTGACAAACAGCTGGCCCAGGGCAGAAAGTCCCACAGGGCCTCTGTTTTAGCCCAAGAGGTTTTGGCTCTTTGCTGAAGAGCAATTCTCAACAAAGGGGAACTCTTTAGTGATTCAGATCTGCATTTTCGTCTACAGCCACTACACAGAGCGGATTGTCTCTGCTGTGTGAAGTCCACCAAGGTAACACAGTGAGGAATTTCACTGTAACATGCTTCAGCGCAAGACTTGGATGTTCATCCTCAGGTTAAAAGCCACGTTATTTATAGGAGAAAATATTCCAGTGCAGTTCCTAGGGTTACTTCCTACAGTTTATATTCCTTTGCCATTAATCAGACCCCTTCTGCTCTGTGCATAAGTAGGCTCCTTATTTACAGCATATGCAGCAGGCATGCTCCAAACAGCAGGAGGAAGGGGCTGAAATAGGGTTTACCAGTGACTTGCCCACTCTGCAGAAATTTTATCTGACACTGTTCTTTCTCATCCAGTGGAATATGCTCAAGCGTGCAGAAGGTATCTGCTCACGAGGGACACTGCTTAGATGCTGAGCCTGCTAGAGACACATGCACACACCCAAGATGCTGTGGCACTCAATGCAACCACAGGTGTTTTAAAGGTGGGAAGATGCTTGTTCAAATACTGCAGGATAATGGAGTCTTTTCAGCTCTTTGGGACCGTGGTGGTTATTTTCAGTTGATCTTTCCCTTACGTGGCTGCTTTAGCACCGAAAGAAAGCTGTTAGGGCTGCCACTGAAGGGGAATAAACAGCATGAAGAGCCATTTCACTGAGGAGCTGGTTAACCTGGTCAGCCCCCTGGGTTTTGGATGTCTGCTCGGTTTTGGATGTCTGCTCGGTTTTGGATGTCTGCTCTATTTTGGCTGTCATGGTACAACCCTGTTATCTCTAGACTTGAATGGTCTAGAGACCTGGTGCTCTCTTGGATGTCTGCTCTTGAAGGTGAAAGCCTTTGAAGGTGGGATTGATGGACACAGATAGCTCCTGATACCTGAAGGTTTTATCCAAATCTTGTTGACCCCAGGGGAAAAACCCCTGTTTGTTGATCACACTGCCATCCCTCCCACTCAACATGGACACAGCCTCTTGTCCAGCTTCACAGCTGATTATTTTTAACTAGGGGCAGGAGCTAATATTAGTGGTATTTTGGAGTGCAGGATGTGCCTGACACGCTCGGAAAACGGGGTTAATCAGCATATAATCCATATAGATTTTCAGCAGCTTTTCTCAGCATTAGCCAAGGCTCATGCATCATTGATTTCTCAAGTGCTGTGGAAAACATAACAGTAATGTAACAGAAATAGTTTGTCCATCAGGCTCTCTCAGAGTGGCAGAGCCATTGTTTTCAGGCCAGTGGAGCTGGTGGGTGCTGTAGCTGTGGTATGAGAGCGCAGAAGTTTCACATCTCCGCTAATGTGTTTACGTGGCTGCTACAGACAGGGCACAGCCATCTGTAGTGTTAGTGCAAGTGCTTTTCCATTCTTTGCATAAATTAGGAGAAACATATTATCTCATGAACTGCTGCTTGTACAAGTTTTGGCAGAGGATCAAAGTTTGAAAAAAAATCCCAAAAACGTATTGATGTTTTAACGCATGTGAAATGAAAAGTAAAGGTTGGGACAAAAATTCAACCCCGGGCTATTTTTCAGGTTATGGGGGGAAAACACATCATAATTTACCAGCAATGAAGAGAATCCCTGAAGTTAATTATAGCAGCTCTTTCCCATAGCTGGAGTGAAGCTCTGTATGTCAGCACTTCTGCTCCTCTCAGGGCTCTACAAATGGTGCCATTTTAGGTGCCAAGACACACACAAAAGCAAGATTCAAGAGGAAAACATTCTTAAAATTGTAATTTTGGAATGGAACAAAAACCAAAATGTTGACCACTTAAATGAAGTTTTCTCCTTGTTGGCATTCAAAAAGATCTTCACTGGAAAACACATAGGTTAGCAAATTGGGGGGGAAAATGCCATTAGCAGTTGACAGAACTTGTTTCTTTTGTTTATTAGGGGATGTCTCATGTATGTGATAAGACAGGAGCAACATTTCACATCTTTGGCCTTTGTCCAGCAAAACCCTGAAGGCCATAGTTCACTTTGAGCATCTTAATCCTTCTTCACTTTAAGTGAATAAACCCAGTCATATGCTTGACACAGATGGAGAAAAGGGAGAGCATGGAAGCTGGTGTCACAGGGTTAGGGAAATCTGATGACTACCTGTAGCTGGAAAAGAGAGCTTAACATGCATATATATGAATAAGTTTTATCTGTATCAACCATATAGGTAATTATTATTTTGTTTTAACTGACTGGACCATGATCTCTTTACAACAACGTCCGTTTCTAGGATTAAAGAATTCTGTGCATTAGAACTGGACACTTCATGGCTTATTTCTCCCCATTTGCTTAAACAAGAAGAAAAGTACTGTAGATTTCTGCCTAAGGATTTTGGAAACTCCATTTATTCATTCTATCATTTGAAGTCATCAGTTAAGGGGTATGAATAGGCACAAATGATGCTTTATGGCTTGCAAGATATGCACGTCTCTTAACTGGCTAATTCCTCACCTTTCTGCACTGCAGTAATCAAGGTTATGAAAGTTTTAACAGGCTAGAGCCAGCTCCACCTGGTTTGAGAAGCACCAGCCAGCAGCCAACAGGCTTTCTCAGTCCAGTTATTGTGACTGATAAGTTTAGGGGCAGACATTTGGGTTTGGAAATAACTGGCATGTTTTCCAGCTCCACAGTCATCCTCTCAATCTGTTTGCATTGTTGTCACCTGCTAAGCTTCCTCCCCAGCTTTGCTGGACCCGATCCACAGCACAATAAGAAACAAGCAGGTGATGCTGAGCCGTGCCAATCCCCACCTCCTGAGCTGGTCACAAAATGCAGGGGGAATGTTACCATAACTGGCTTATCCCAGATCATATGCAGGATATTGGAGAGCTGGTCTAGTTTCCACCCATTTGTGCTGCTAATAAGGCACAGAGAACAAACAAAGCTGCCCAAATGAAGCTGTCAGAAACTCCCCACAACAACAGGAGCTTTCTTAGGTGACAACAAGCTGGCACGGCCACCTTTCTGCCAGCCTACAAAATTCAGTATAATGAGCGAGCCAGGGAGAGGATGGGCAGGCTGTGTGGCACTCTGGCACATCCTTGGCAGCAGCAGCAGTTGGAGGCAGGAAAATGAATTCACTGTCCCATTAGAGGCACTTGACTTGCTGGCTCGTGTCCCTGTGGAGTCCTTTGTGGACAGCAGACATTCAGGGCAGCACACAGCCCTGCTCTAAATCACTTCTGCCAGAACACTGCCACTCCCCAGACTAACAGGTGATGGAAGCAGGATGGAGTGAATCCCCGTTTACACCCCCATTAATCCATTTGAGGTTTTGCAGAGCTCTCTGATCCGAGAATGAGAGCAGAAAGGAGCTTTGTGCTGTGCCTGTTCTCCCTTCACTCTGCTGAGCTAAGGGGGACCCCAAAGCAAAGCTGGAAACCAAACCCTTTTATTCACATAACCCTGCCCCCATAAATACGAGCATCTCCCCAGCTCAGGTGCAGCAAAGCCTTCTTTTCTTCCTTATTTCCAGGGTCTGTTTAACCAACTCTTGCTGCCTCCTCTCCTCCCCTCCCTCCCTTGAGCAGCTGCCAAGGGCATTTGCAATGCAGCTTGGCCCTTAACGTTTTGCCCTAAGCAAGCAGCCAGGACTCCAGCTGCCTAACTCCACTGCAGCTGGATGCTCACAGAGAGCTTCAGATTCCCAGCTCGAGATAAGCCAAGATAGCAATGCTGAAAATACATTCAAACTGAGGCTTGTATCTGGGTCACAGAGCTGCCAAAACCACCCCCGTTCTGTTGAAACAGCTATTGAATTTGCTTCTAGAAGGAAAAAGACAGTAACATGCCAAGTGACACTAATTGTTAGGCAGCACTGAGCAAGTATAATGCGCTCCTACAAATTATCTGGGAACAATTTTTTTCCCTTTTTTTGTAATGCATTTTGAGGGAGGAATGGGGAAGTTGATCAAGGTGAATGCATAATCCATGAAAATCTGTGAAAAGGCATAGTTCTTCCAGGGGTGTACTTTTAGTAGAAAAATGTTACCTGTGAGTTAGACAGTTGTGGGGAGAACTTTAATAAAGTCTTGCAGATTTGAGGATAACAAAATCCCTGAAAACCACCAAAACCATCGCTTCTATGCCAATGTTACAGGAAGAAGCCTGGCTTTCCTTTGCACCACTTTCAGCACTGATTAGGAAGGTGGAGATGGCACTGGGAGAATGACAGCCCCTGCTTTGGAAATGGTGATAAACCACAGAGAATTCAACAGTACAAGTTCTTCCCTTTCCGTATACACACAAACTCATTTTCATCATCATAAGTTTAGAAAAAAAATATCAACCTACCAAAGGGGAAAAAAAAAAAAGCCCAAATTTTCTCTGGATTGGGTTGGCATGGTAGATTTGTGAGAGATAATTTAAAACACTGCTGATTTTACTACTGCCAATGTGAAGCAGAAAAATCCCGTTGGATGGATTACTTCCTTTTAACAATTTCAGACTAGCAAATTGAGGGGCAATAGGTTTTGTCTCTGTTTCCCTTATCAAGTCTTGATACAAAGCATTTCACACCTGCATCTGTTCCTCTTTCCCAAATTAAGCAGTACAATATTCAGCCAGGAAGAATCCAGATGACTATTCAGGGACAAAAGAGCTGTTCAGCTTAAATAAAGGTGGCAGAACTTGGTGATTAATTTGTCTCCTTTGTTTCTCTAGTTGGAGAAGAAAGAGAAAACGATAGCAAAGGAGTAATTATACTTAACTGCACCAAGAGAGTTTTGCAGCCCTGAATTCATGAGTGTTTTCAAGTTGATGGAAGATCACCAGGTAGGAGATACTTCCTAAGTACAGGGCAGAACTATTTGAAGGCGGGAGTACATGACATAGCAGCCCGAAGTGAGGTGCATTCAGCTTGTTTGTGCTCATTTGTGCCTTTTGTTCTTTTTTTAGAGAGCTGTATATGAAAGCTGTAGTGCTTACAGAATGTGGCACGTGGAGAGAGGCTGTCATGCACCTGCCCCAGCTGCTGGGTAATACAGATGTGCTGCAGATGTGTGTGGGTGCACTGATGTTTGGGTTTTACTTCTACCATTGATCCTTTTCCAGGCAAGAGGACTTTGGAGAAAGCATTTACATGATTTTGGAACCTGTGGCTGAACACTCACAGCTGCTGTTCTAAGTCCAGTAGGGTCAGTGGGACACTGACTGTGGCAAGGCTACAATTTCACCTTAGGAATGGACAAGGACATTTCTCTTTATTCATTTTGCTTTTTCATTAGATGAACCGTGTTTAAAGATAAGAATGTGCACAAGTCTCCAAAGCTTCATCCCTTAACAAGGGAAAAGAAGAGGGAAGCAGGCTTTCAGATGAAATATTAGACAGCATCTTATATGAAATTATTTTGGGATCTCTCGTGTTCCCTGATCATTTATGGATCTGTATGAGCAACTGGAGGCTGCCTCTGAAGGAGCAGTGGCAGCAGAGCAGCTTCATTGCTCAACAAGCATTGACACCATTTAGGGCAATGATTCTCTCCTTCAAATCTATTGCTCTCATGCCATAAAGCACACACTGATTTTCAGTGCTTTAACTAGGGAAGAAATGTATTTAGGTATTTAAGTTGTTTTCCCATTTATTTCCACTCTTTCTAAGTGGGGAAAAAGGAGGAAATAAAGAAAAGAGAAACAGCAGTGGCACATCTTCAGATCTTTTACAGTCAAATGCAGATGCAAATACGAAAAGGTTAATTGCAACTTCTGCAGTTGAGTCCTATTCAAAATACATGAAATATTCTTGATCTAGGGGACATTGAAAGGAAACACTGAATTGAATCAATGAGCCAGCACATGTGAATTTTAGCCCTTGTAAAAATTCACTACAGCAATTTCCCATCTTTAAAGGTGATGGTGGCTTTGTTTTCCAGTTTGGGTTTAGAGAAATACAGAACACTGAATGCTGCTGTCAGAACTGGGTGACACTTGACAAGAACATAAAATAATTTTATTCCTGGGTAACTCTGACAAGTGATTTGGCCTGGGCAATTTAGCAAGGCCATAAGATATTGGAATCACTACAGAATGATTTCATGGCCAATGGGCTGGAGGCAGCTCTGTTTATTTCTGTCTAAGCTGTGGGTCATTAAGGATGTATGACAAAATACGTTCCAGGACTTTGAAGATTTGAGAAGCCTCAAGATGAAATGGTAGCAGCTGCTCTGATCACAGACCAGGAAGAAGATCTTTTTACAGTAAAACTAGAGAAGAATGTTACCAAAAGATGTATTTTCCCTGCATTTTAAATGTGGTGGTTACATTTCTTCATTGTTTCCAGCCTTAGCTGAGATTTAAATTTGCACTGCATGCTTTTACAGAGATGTTCTTTGGTTTGCAAAAATGCTTTCTAAAAGCTTTTCCTAAGCATGATTTCAGTACGATTAACAGAAACACCTTTTAAAAGCAATAGCCACTTGGAACGAACATTTCTGAGGAACATTTTCCCTTTCCTTGCCTTGTGCTGTTCAACCAGCAATAGCTGCAACTGTGAGGAGCAATAGGGCCTCAGGGGACCATATGCTGCTACTAACAGGCATTTTCTGTATGTAAATTTAGGAGTTTGCCACATAAGAGGTCTCAGATCTATTTCTTATTGCTTCTCATCACATGGATCCTCTGGAGCAGGTGCCCAATCCCGTTATCTAGACATCATCCATAGAAGCCTGCTGCCATTCATACAGGTCAATGTTTATTTTTGTTTGATTTTACTTTGTCTCTTCACACATCTCATCCTCCTTTACCCTGATTTTGCTAATAGTTTCTTCAATTAACAAATGTTTTTCTGTTGCTACAGCAAATACTTCCTCAAGCATGTTTCAAGTTGAGCATGTTGGAATATTCTGCTGAATCAGGAATTCTTTGCATAGTAATATCCCACAGTGTGTTACAGGCAGAAGGCTTGGATGGGGAACACTCTTGATGCTGGTACAGGAAAACTGTGAAAAGATGACCTTTTACTTTGGGACAAAAATTTCCTTCTTTAATGTAATTACTACTTTTCTCACAACTAAGAGTTGTCATGACAGAAGTCAGCATGTAAGTTGAATTGTAATGATAGCTCAGTCACCTGTTTTTCCTAGTTGTTAGAATGAGTGAAAGAAAACGTTTGTGGTGCTGAGGATATCAGTCTTGTCCAGACTAAGAGTGCAAAGAAATCCTTATGAGGGTCTCCATGTCAGAGAGATCAAAACAAAGGTGGAGAGAAAGGCAATTCTCAGAAAGATTCAGCTTAAGGGAGGAGAAACTTTCCCTTGCCAAGGGTTGAAAAGGATTGTAAAATAAGTTTGTCCAATAAAATAAAATGATAATTTTTAAAACTACAAAAAACCCTACAAACAAAAAAACCTGCAAACCAACAACCTTTGCTACCCAGTAATAACATGAAAATAGGAACTACTACCATCAAGTTAGTACAATGCTTTTGCCTGCCTTCCAACCCACTCTACCAGCGGCAGGTGGTATGTGCTGGAATGTGGATTGCCTTACACCAGTTTAGGAGCAGGACTCTTAAGGCACTCCAAGTGCAATTCTGTAGCCATTTAAGTACAGTAGGCACAAGCAATAGGATATGCTACAAGAGTAAGAGACAACCTCAGTTCTGCAAATGGCTCTCACAAGGCCCTTTTTGGGATAGTTAGGTCAATCCTGTTTTCCACATTTCACAAAATAAGTTGAAAATTTTTAAAGGGGCAGAAAGGATCTCCAGGGTTACTTAAAACTTAGAAATACCTCTCAATTTAATAAATCTAATTCATCCAAGAGCCTCAAGATAAATTTACCTCTACCTGAAGTTAAAAGTTTTCTTGATAATAGTTTGCAAAGGTCTACCCAGGGAAGTGTCAGGCAGCCTTTGGGAGCTCATGTTGGGAGCCAGTTGTTAGAAACTGAAACTGGACAGGTCATTCTCCTAATGAGACACAAAACCTGTCAGGCTAATTAACTGTTCAGATAACTTATCAAGGGATATGATAGATCTTCATGTATTTGATATATTGAAGTCTAAGTTGCATGTCTTTCAATGACATAACACAGGTAACAGTGGTGAACTTCCCAAAGGGGGTGTGAGACTGGTTCTTTCACCTGTTAGGAAAGTGGTCAGCTTAGACCGTCAAAATGGTCCCTCCGGCTACAATAATGTAGCTCTCACGTTTCTTCCATCAGGAAGGTGGGCAAGTGGAAGGTCTGTCTAGGATGGGTTTTGTGCAAAATTTGGTTACCTTACCACCTCCCCATGAAACCAGAGTATCTTAGCTGCACTGCTGCGTCAGGCACACCTTTATTAAAAAGATACCTTCTCAGGGACAGCTCTGCTCTCTCTCTCTGTGTAACACATAAAATAACCCCTCTTGCTCCATTACCTCCTCTCCTCGGGAAGACACGGCAAGATCCCATAGGAAAATTGAAAACATCTCCGTGACACTGTTCTCTTCTGCATGGGAGACTCAGGTGTTAACTGACACTTGAAATACTATGTAAAACCAGGGCAGTAGAGCGTGCCCTTTTCATTCAGCCTTTAGCTCGACAGGGGTCACTTTGTTGTGGGTATGAAGGCCACGTATTGTTCTGTATGGTTGGATCTTTGGCAGAAATAGAAGCTCCACTCTGACAGAAAGTTACCATGTGGTTAACACCCTGAGTATCAAATACAATTTCTCATCAGAAGCCTTGGCGCTTACCTCAGGATTTACATTATCACTTGTAAAAGCAGTGGTCTCATGCGTGCTGTGTGTTTTGTAAGCTAGGAATCTTCAGGAAGTGTAAAATCCATTCTTGCTTTTTTTTTTTCACCTGTGGCAGGGGGCACTGTTTTACATGTTTTGTTTTTCCAAAAACTCCTCTTTTTTTCCTTACTTATCTCAATGAGCTCTTCTGTATCTTCACTAACAACTCTACCTTCCCATTTCTCTCTAGGTTTTAATTTTTTTGCTTAAAACGTCTTCCAGCATAAAGTACCTTTTTTTGCCTTAAGTCATATCTGAGTGCTTTAATTTCTTCACCTATTCTCACAGCAAGTACCAAATGCTCTCCTTTTAAAGAAGGGAAATGGAGCCCACAAAGATTAAATGATTAGCCCTAGTACATCTGTCACAAAGCAGAAAACTGAGATCAGGGCTTTGAATTCCAAGATTAGGCCTTTGCCATTTGAAAAAATCGCACCAGCCTTAAGGTCCTGTGAGGTCCCACGTGGTCCTGATATGGACATGGCCTTGCCAGATGGTCAGCAAGACCCTTGCAGCTGGAAACATATATTGGGCTCTTAAAGATGTGTTTTCTAATCTGGCATTCTCCTAGGGTGCAGGCATTTCAGGGCTTCTATTTCAGGGCAGGGTTATTTTTGCCTTTTTTCACATACTGCAATCCAAGTTGCTCTACACCATAACTTTTTCCAGTGAGTTCACAGCCAAAGCTGGTTAGGAAGGTTTGCATCTAGCCCAAAAAGACCAGAAAAAACCAAAAATAATAAAATAAGGCCATTTTATACCGGGGGGCGGGGGGAAGTAATGAAATAAGCCCATTTTATTTCTCTATGCAAAAATGGGCAAGAGAAAAGCAAAGTGCACATTCAAGCTCTCCAAGTGAGAAGACAATGACTAGAATTATAAAAGGAATTATCAGCAACAGCACACACCAAGAAGCTCCCAAACCATCAGCTACGTGGCCTGACTCAAGATCAAATGCATTGATATTCAAACGCAGGAGAGACTCCCATTTACATTCAACAGGGATGACACTTAGCAGCCCTTTTGCTGATGCTCTCAAAGGAGTGTTAGTTGAGATAAAAGAGTTATACTGTGGGATTTAAACAGCAGCTATTACTGTAAGTAGAGAGCAGCCCGGGGCAGATAACAAAGGGCTGAAGAGGCGATGCACTGGCTGAGGCTGAGAGAAAGAAATACCTGCAACATGAAAGCAGACTTAAGTTTTCCTTTTGATCTTCTATGGTATTCTTCAGTATAATTTTGTCTATTTATGCACTCCAGTGACCTCCACTACGGTAATGTCTAAATGCCTTGCTGGCTTTCAGAGGGCCACTCTAAAAGTGCTCTTTTGAAGGAGGGAAACAGTGGCCCCACAGTCAAAAAGCAGCACTGGAGGAACAGGAAAGGTGATGTCACTTCCCTTAGAAGACGCCGAGATGCTCAAATCACACAGGCAATATAAGGAAGAGTGATTTGTAGGGGATACTCAAGAGATAGGAGGTACTGAGGAAGTGTGATACATCATACTGGGATGGTGATGAATGAAGAGAGGGCACAGGGAGGGAATATGTGAGCTTGAGAAATATATGCATGCTACCCATGATCACTGGCTGTGCTAAGATCTTGTTTCACATGCTCTTGGTTCATACAGATCCCTTATCACTGTCAATCTCCTTTCAGACCCTAAAATCATTAGACACAGAGCTGCTTCTTAGCTCTTGAAGATATAAACTTAAAAGTGACCTGAAGAGAGTAGAAAGCCTCATGGGCTCATATATTCTGGCACAAAGACCTGTGTGCTGGCCCTTCAGTCAGTAGCTTCTCCTCCAGCAACTCCCCTGTGCAAAGCAAGGAGGATTAAACACAGTTCTGCATCCTTCAAAACCCAGACGATTTTCAGGAGAAATTATCTGTCACCCTAATCCCTGCAGCTCTGTTTATCTCTGATCAGAAAGGGGAGTGCCAAATTGGCATACTGATTCATGCACCAAAAAAAGAGCGTGCCTATAAGCACAGATCATGATTTGCATACTTATTAGCCTTGACTGCCAGGGAACATTCTGGTTCCTTTGTAAGCACAGAAACAGTAAAAATATGCTAATAGCAGCATATCAAATTTGGGCTTTAGCCAATCTGTCAATATTGAAATTACTTGCGCGTAATATAGTGGGTAAACAACTCGTTGTATAGGATGATCCAAGGCATGATTTGAACTTGTTGAAATTTAGTCATTTTGTGCCTGAAAAACTCACAGATCAGAAAGCGAAACATAAGCATACATGCAAGACAGATGTCACACTGACTTTCTATTCTCTTATCTCTTTGCAGCCTTCTTTTCTGCTTTGAGAAGTAGCTCATTCAAGAGTCTGGGGGTGGGGTGATTTCCAGAGAGAATCACTTAAATCATTGTCAATGTATGTCCTCCATATAGACCCCATTTCTTCTCCTCTATGTACAATAAAGACAAAATGTCTCCTGACATAAACTTGATATAAACCCAAGTAATTCCTTTCTTACCACAGACAAATAAAGCTTTTCCCACAGCAATGATCATCAAAACTCATCAAAAGTTAATGATCTTTCCTTAACTCTCCAGAGCTCTTCCATCTCTGAAATCAGCAAAAAAAAAGGAACTACAAGGTTACTAACTGAAGCCACAGTAGGTCTGTGCTAAGTTAGCCTTATCCTCTGCTTTCTTTCTGTGTCTTTATGGGGCAAAAAGTTCCTTTTTTTCATCTCTGCTATTTATTCTTCCACTCCATTTTTGTTTTTCAATTATCTGGCATAGTCTGTGCTAATTGTGCACAGTTGGTTTCCCTTCCTTTGAGGACCGTTCCAGATAGAAGGAAGAAAGATGATGGTGTAGTTAATGAAATAATTTTGGCCCGGCTCTCTTTATTCTCAAAGAATTGGACTGAAAGTTCCATTTGTCTAAGCAGAGCTAAAAATGAAACCAGAAAAATAATAATAATAATAATAATAAAAATATTCAGAAAGACCCCATGATGTTCCAATACTCCATGAAGTTCTTTAGCATATCTTTACACCCACTTCTCCTCTAACCCTTATGAGACAGACCAAAATCTCCCAGTCTCAGCTCTGCAAACCAGGAAGGCCCTTGAATTAGAGGCACCTCTCCAGAGCTTGCCATGGAACCGAGCAACTTGGGCAGTACCTTGCACTCATTCCAGTTGTTTCACTCTAAGGAACAACCATTGATCATTCAGAGAACCAGAGGTGAGGGTGCCACTGACCTGAAAATAAACTTTTCTGAGCTCTTGGTCTGCTGAGTAGCCACATCTGAGTCCTAAGTGCAAAATCAAGGAGGGGAACCACAGGAAAAGATAGGCAGGATGCGTTAAGTGAAGAAGCTGGTTGGCAGGCAGAAAGTATTACCCCTCACAGTGTAAACGTGAAAAGTCAGGCCCACAAATAAGCATCTGGAAGGGGAAAGGGAGGTCATTGCCAACAGAAGAACAAAACCTCAGCAATCCCATCCATGATCTAAGGAGCTGCACACATCCACACCCTGCAGAGAATCCCTGTTTTAATGTTGAGATCCACAGTATTTAATGCCACTACCTCAACATCTGTGATCCCAATTACCAACTGAAAAATCTCAGAGCTAAAGACAGAGTGTTTCCAGCCTTAATAGCTGCAGAGAGAAGCATGGAAATGTGGTGTCCCCTTGAAACCTGAAAAGAATGAAATAATCCAATTTCAAAACCCATGTAAAACCTGTTGTTTTGGATCCCCCATATGTTGTGTTCAGAATGAGCCCACTTTTAAAGACTATCCACGAAGTTTTGCAGTTTGTATTTGTGCACAATCTCAATTCATTTATGTGCCAGAGGGAAAGAGCCTTGTTCTCTTTGCTTCTTCCCATGGAATGATTTTAGGTTTTACAGCCAAGGATGAAAAGTAAATTAGCAGGATATTCTATGATTTGCCACGAAAAAGGCAGTGTGCTGATATCTGAAGCACAGCAGGCCCTACTTGTTCTTCATAGAGATAGCTAGGTGGGGTATCTCAGATAGCACAGGGTGGTAATTGTAGAGAAAAGTTAACTTGCTAATAGCAATCACTTTATCTTGTTTGTCAGTGATTAGTTATGTAAATTTGTTCTCCCCTTCAATTCCACACCAGTGCATCAAGGTGACATGCCACATGTGCATAATTACTGCCAGCGTTATTTCCAGACCTTGATCTACAAAATGCAAAGTGCCACTTATTAGAAAGTCCACACAATCAAAGAGGCTTCTTTCATTGCTCCACACATGTTTGCTGTTCTCTTTTGATAGGCACAGCATGTAAGAAGCCAGTGGGAAGCAAACACTGCATTCACAACGTGGCTTCTCCTTTGTTAATTAACTAAATCAGGTGCATAACATTGTCTGTGTAACTCCTTGAGAGTCCGGGACATTGCTGCTCTTACAAAACAGGGAAATGCTGCTTTATCCAAGTCTGTAAGACAATAAACATTAAAAAGGAAGATGAAAAATTATATTTATTTATTGTTTTTACAGCACCATGGCACTTCACAGGCAAATGATATGAGAATCTCAACATCTTAGGCATTCATAATCTACACTGGCCATGTTCAAGCTGTGTCACTCTTTACTCTCTGTGTCACCCTTCTGACTCTGGGTTGATTTAACAGAAGTAGCAGCATCAGGGTCTGGCTTTAATTAAGGAAAACTTTAGAGACTAATAACCAGAATTAAATAAAAATGCTGTTGCCTCAGCCTTAACGCATTTAAATGAAAATGGAATGAAAAAAAAAACCAAACCCAACCCAAACCACCGAAGAGCTTTTAGCTGCAGCCATGTTTTAGTGCTGGATATGCAGAGTCGTCATGGCTGGGACCGACTTGCAGAGCCAGACAGTCAGTTCGGTGCCCACCATGTCTAGCTGTAATAAAACTGAGCTGCTAATGACTTAAAAGCTCCAATTAGCATTCATTTCTGAAGAAATGCATGCCATTGCTGACACTCAGTAACAGGATTGAGAATCCCATCCAGCTCACAGAAAGAGATGGATTTCATCCCAAACCGTTCTTGTGTTCGCTCTCCAGGCCTTTGTCTCATCATGTACCACCAGCTTCTACTTCCAGAATCCACAGACAAGGCAACAGCAGTCCCTGCTCTTCCCTGTTCCAACGACCCACCAGAGAGACCATGCCTGACCCAGTGCAGCAAGGTTTGCCAGTGGGAACACAGTCTCCATGACAAGCAGTGGGATGAGGTGCTGTAGACCAGCAGCAGCTGCTGCTGTGTTATGCAAGGACCCAAATTCCAGCTGGGATCTAGTTGTACAAGTCAAGCAGGAGAAGGCAGCTGAACCCATAAGGTTGTGACTGCCTTGACTGGACCAAGTTCAACTGCACATAAGTTTCAAGCCAGAAAGGGCTTCTTTGGACAAATTTCCCAAAGCCATGATTGCTTAATTGGAGCAGTTCGCCTCAGTGGTACATGTGGCTTCTGGGGAAGTCCATTCTAATTTGATTTTTACATGCTGTGTGCAGAGAGAATCATAGATCAGCACCACACCATATTGCAGTGTTAGAAAGGAAGAAAAATTAGTGTGATAACAATAATAGTGCATTAGTCTAAGTACAAAGGCAGCCTCACAAATAAAGTGACCTTACTCTGAAGAAGTCTTAGGATAGAGATAGGGCAGAGCCAGGGGAAGGAATGAGAAAACACAGGGTATGCTGTTTCCTTGACAGGGTATGCTGTTTCCTTGTCCAGGCAATCCAGGGCATGTTTGAGTCTCTTAGTGCTTTTATTTGCCAAAAAAAAAAAAAAACAACGCTGAAGAGGGAGGAAAGTGTATTTATTGAAGGTGGCAAATGAGGCATGGTGCAGCTGACTGACCCCCAGCAGTGATACCACCTGCCTAGGAAGGATCCGAAGGTAAGATATGAAAGTGTTTTACTAAAACAAACGCACAGGGCCATGTGGCTTCCAGCTGCTCAGAGAAGTACCCAGTGCTGGGAGGGACAACAAACTAACTGGCAAGGTGGCTGGTACCTAGTGAAATTAATGCTTCATTACAGCAAGGAAAACAAGGCAAGGTTCCTTTCCAATAGGAGGGGACCCTGTTGTCTCCAGTTTTACAACCTTTGGCCAGTTGGACTCTCTGAGCTTTGTGATCCTTTCTGTAAATACAATGTTGTACCTGCAGTGTCCTCCTTTTCCCTGCATTTCTCCTGCCCTTTCCAAGCAGCCCTGTAGCAGCTCCAGAGTGTTTGCTCTATTCTGGGCTAAATCAACAGGCTGCTGCCCTCCCAGCCCAGCCCAGGCAGTGCTCAGCGGTGCCTGGCCACATGTCCTCCCCTCAGATGCTATTTTGGGGCCATAACAGCTGGCTTTACCTACTTCTCACCCTCTGTGGTCAGCTTCATGCTGAGGGGTTTTGTCAGCCCTCAAGGATCAAGCTATTCCCTGTTTCCTCTGGAGTTGGAAAGAAAGGACAGATAGTTTGGCCCAGCCTTTGTGATGCAGCTTTTAAATGTGCGGGAACCTCACACATCCCCAGATTTTCATGGTCTGCGGTGGGGCTTGGTTCTGGGGCAAACCTGTTGTCCCTTTGAAGCCAATGCACTGTCTCCAGATTTACAGTGGCGTGAGGTGCTTCTGGGTAAAAACAAAGGGAAAGCCCTGCAAGATGCTCCACAAGACAATTTAATCTGAGCATCTCAGTGAAAAGAAATCCCATGCCAGGCAAGATCCCGTAATGCTGGGGCAAAGCGCTTGGCTCCCCACAGTTCTGCCTGGCTGTGCAGACACAGCATCTTGACCGGGGTGTGAGCATCAGTGGGGAAAAGCACCCCCTCCCTTTTCCTCTTTAGCTGCTCTGCCAGGCATGCCCCGTCTCTGGAGCAGTGAGCCAGAGCAGAAGGAGGCTGTCCCTGTCAGGAGCTGCCGAGGATGGGGGAGCGCAGGGCAGCAGGGCAGGGACTGCGTGGGCAGCCACTGACCCTGTGCTCTGCCTCCCTCCCCGAGCGGGGGCACTGGGGGATGGAGGGCAAGGAGCAAACGGGACTGAGGCCAAAGGCTTCGGTGAAGAAGTTGCCTTCCTCCTACAGAACAATTCAATCAGAAACATCTTAATGGAGACCTGTTTCATAGCTCCCACTCAGCCAGGCAGGACTAAAGGCACATACACGACTTGCTGCCACATTACAAGTCAGGGGTCTTCACCCTGATCCCCAGCAGGTCTCCAGGCAAAAGCAAGAAAAAAAAGCCCAATAAATGGGCTGCTGCCAGAGGGCAGATTTAATAACTGATCTGGAGAGATGGCAAACCTTTGCTCTGACCTGGTACACCTTCTAACCCCAATTCTACTCTGTCCTTAATAACAGAACTAATTGAAATATCAGGAAATGATCAGAGCCCTGACGGATAACGCAGAAAAAAAGCCCCTGCGTTTACATGCTAACTTCTCCCGCCCCTGTGTGTATCAGCAGATAAATACATACATGTTTGAGCTTTAGAGACTGTATGCTTTTGCCTGTTTAAAGCCCTACAGAAATACTCCACTCAGGATGAGGAATGCCTTGGAGAAACAGGGGGTTTTTGCCTATTGAATATAGTCTTGTGTTTTTCCCAAAAGATCTTATTAGGCCTTAATATAAAAAAAAAACCAAAAAAACCCACACTAAACACCTTAAGGTGGTTTGATAGCAAGCAAAGACACACAAGAGCTGCACAAACTGTCTTGTCTAAACTTTTTTCCCCCCTCCTCCAGACAAATGGTTTCCTTGTACTCTGCACAGTGCTTGCAGACAAAGTTGCAGTATTATTAGTAAGGTTTATTATAGCATCTCGCCCTGAATGGCAGCAGCAGAGGAATCCCCACTGGGTGACCCGGGGTGCAGATGAGTGTAGAAGCTGTGTGATTCATTGTACGCAGCTCAGTGTGAAATACTCACAGCAAACTGTTTGGCTGGGGAAGAACTGGGCCTGTTTCTGTCCTAGGGCAGCTAAGACAGAAAGCCTCTGTGATCCAGCTGGCACTTCCCGGGGTTGAGTTATGCTTCACGACCCTGTTTCCCAAACACATTTTTACCTTTTAAAAGTGCATGTATGGTGAAACTGCCTAACACCCCAACCTTTAAACTGAATTGCTTAAAAGGGAAGATGGGTCAGGTAGGGCTATTTCTGTTGCTCAGCTACGCAGTCAAGTACTTCTAGGACATGGAGTACATAGAATAATAGAAGCATAGAATGGTTTGAGTTGGAAGGGGCCTTTAAGGTCATTCGTTCCATCCCCCTGCCATGGGCAGGGACACCTTCCACTAGACCAGGTTGCTCAAAGCCCCATCCAGCCTGGCCTTGAACACTTCTAGGGATGGAGCATCCACAGCTTCTCTGGGCAACATCTAGGCTGTTCATTCATGCGAATGAATTTTCAAATATCTTTCTCAGAATATAAAAATTTTTGCCTTTGTTGTGTCTTCAGGAGTAATTTCAGACTGGATTGACTGTACCCCTTCTCTGACAGATAGAGCTTGTGCCAAACCTCCTGCATTCACTCAGGGCTAAAAGTCAGTCATTTCGTTGCTTAAAAAGTCAGTGATTATTGATCACTAAGTCGATGTATTAGTGGACAGTAATTGATATCACCTCTGTTTAAAAGCAGAAGGCCCAGGTAAGGGGTAGACAGCAATCTGATCAGTCTTGTCAAGGCCGAGGTGCCTCTGAGTATGCCACAAGAATGTGAAACGTTAATGTCAAAACCAACAGTGTCTTTGGACAGCAGGCGCTTCCAGACAACAGCAGCAAGAAGGAAGGATTTTCAAGATCCAATTTTGATCTTATTGGCACTAATTCCAGAGTTAGCTTCTTAGTCCTTTTCTGAACATGGCAACAAGAACCTTTCCTGGGAATTGTGTGTGCTTTAGAGCTGATCCTAAAATATGTCTGAAGAACTGAGCATGAGTGGGAATTACCAGTGAGGGAGGGGAAAGCTGCACCAGGGGAAGTTTAGGTTAGACATCAGGAAAAAATTCTTCACTGAGAGACTGGTTGGGCACTGGAATCATCTGCTCAGGGAGGTAGTGGAGTCATTGTCCCTGGACGTGTTTAGAAAGAGACTGGATGTGGCACTCAGAGGCATGGTTTAGTTGATGAGGAGGTGGTAGGTTATAGGTTGGACTAGATGACCTCAAAGGTCTTTTCCAACCTAGTTCATTCTGTGATTCTGTGATTCTGTGAACAAAGCACTTACGTAGACACTTTAGGATTTTATCTCTGCATTTGACCAGATCTTTAGGCTTTTACTCAGCTATATGGGGTGAAGGGGAGGGTGGAGTGGGATGGGATCCACCCTAAAGCTGCCTGCTAGCTTGGGACTCCAGTTTGCCCAGTTGACCCAGGCTCCAGCAGCATTTTATCCCCTTTTACAGGCCAATAAGCACCCCAAGTCATTTGCAAACATCTCAGCTCCCCCATCTCTGGAATGCATTAATTATGTAATGAGCATCCAGACACTTCCTGCTGCAATACCCACCTGGTGCTCTTACTTTTGAAGTGAAAAAGTAAAGAAAAAGTTTGCTTAACACAGGACTGCCCTCTTTGCAATGGCTTCTATTCAAGTGACACCCAGCTATATCTGCAGTCTGCCACCTCTAATAGGAAAGGAAAGGACACATCAAGGATTGTGAAGTAACACTACCCCATCCTAAAAAACATTAGGGACAAGCCCAGGGGCACTAATGACTGAGAAAAATACCCCTCAACTCACATACAACCCACTATCAGTTCCTACTGCAGTGTCCTGAAAACACAGCACAGCACCCTGGAGACATTCACTCTGTGGAAGGCTTGTATCAGCCCAAGGGGCAAAATTTTGGGGTCCCAGAGACTCTTCTGAGCAGGTTCTGCACTTCCTCCTGACCACACTGTATTCAAGATGCATGGACCAGACTCTTGCTGTCTTTGTGAGAGACACCAGCAGGAACAATGCCACACCCACCATATTTCTTTCTTTTATGGAGAAATGGATGCTTAAGTTGTCCATAATTTCCATGTAGGCAGTTCAATCACTGCAGTAGTTGTTTTCCTCTTCTGTCAAACAAAACCACATAAAATTAGTTGTATCTCCCCATCCTAAAAATCATTAAAGAATGAGAGCAAAGCGAGAATCACATCCTGATGGCAGGGAACACCCAGACAGTCCTTTCCTTTTCCCTGTGACCTCCTTCTCTGCCTGCCGTACTGCAAATACTTGTCTCAGGTTGAAGTGCTCCATTTCCTTCCTAAAATCTCTTTCTTGTGCTAGTAATCAGGGCAATATAAAATGTTCCTTTTAGACCATCTGGAAGCCACAGGAAACATCAATTAACTGCATATATTTGAATCATAAGTACATTAGGCTAGAAATTTCTACATATTCTAAAAATGAAATCCTATAAAGTTTTTAAGCTGTGCAATATTTAATTAAGTGGTGGCCCCAGAGTGTGGGGAGCAGAATCATGTCCCTGGGCCATGGAGTAGGCTTTGCCACAAATCCACACAAGCCATTCCCCATCAGCAGTGCAGTTATAAAGTTTCTTTCACATAGTGAGCTCCCTGTCTAGCTGGTGCAGCCACATCACAAGCATTTCATTTATAGCCTCTTTTGAAATGCAGAGGATTTTTTTTTTTTTATGTCTCCAGCTGAGCTGCTGAAAAATAAAGGAAGTGTGCTCCCTACTGTCTGGGAAAGCTCTCAGTGGAACCTGCCAGTCTGATTCAAACACACTGGTCTGAAATACCAGCAACAGTTCAAAATTTAAGCCAACTCCTTTCTGTGTATGCCTGCAACATGTGAGGATGGCTGTGTGCATCAGGGCCCAGCTCTCAGCCGCAGCCAGCCCAACCACCAGCCAGCAGCACCCCTTGGGTTACAGTGGGAAGGTTGAAAACAAGGAAGCATGCCATTCCCACCCTTCCTGTAGGGAGCATTGGCTTCAGCTTTGCTTGATGACCTCGAGCAGGCCACCATGCCTCTCCTTCCCCCTGCTTGTGACCAAAGCAGGGTTTGAGTGCTGCTACTAGAGCACAATTCTGTGATCACTCCCGGAGCTCCAACTGTGAGCTGGCTGCTCTACAGGAGCAAGAGATTTCCCTGCCAGCGGGAGCAGCACAGGGCCCAGCACACGAGTTTCTGGTTGCTGGATTCCCTGGCTGTCCGGAGAGCGGGAGGGAGCTGCAAGGGAAGGGCTGACCACTCCACCACCAATGCCCTGGTAAAGGCTTCAGGGCTCTGCTCTGTGCTGCTTGGAGGGAGACAGGAGAAATTGCACAGAGAGCAAAATGGTTTCCTGGAGTGGGGCTGGCCACTTTTCAACCAGCATCAGGCCTGTCACTCACAGGGCATCCTGCAGATATTACCCTCCCACAGCCGGGGCCCCTGGTCCCAGCACAGAGGGGTGAGACCTGAGTCCTGTGGCAGCTGAGGAGCTGCATGGCACAGCCCGGGAGGGATACTGCTGGCTTAGGGAGCGCTAGCTGGATCAGAAAAGTCCAGTGGTGTGATGAGAGCCAGCCTTGGATACCTGAGTGCAAACACACTCTCTATAATGGGCACTAGTAGAGTTCATTCTTTTCCACTGCCCAGCCAGGGACAACCTCACGCTGGGAGCAATTTCATCCTGGGCAATCCCAGCCCGGGACTCTCTTGTGAATGCTCCTTCTGGAATTTCAAAGAAATGGATAATGAAAGACACTAAAGGAGAGTTTTTTAAAGGAGAATTATTTGCTCTGTCCTGCCCTATTCACCTGACACAGCCCTATTCAAAAGTGAGGTGACAGGTCAGCCCTGTTTGGGTTTCATTTCACTTGGGAGCAAGCCACAAGGGACTCCAATGACTGTTATGGAAACTGTATGGTGGATAAGGAGTTGGCTAAGGGGATGCGGCAATGGCTGATGTTAAGGTGGGAAATACCATGCCAGAGACCAGTTAATAGAGATCATCAGAGGTGGTAACGACTAATGTTTGCATTAGTGAACTGAAATAAATATTAAGGGCATTATTAATGGCATGTGTTGATGACACAAAGGTAGGAGGCATCATCCATGGAAAAAAGAATTAGAGATCCACTATGAGAAGAAATAAGTGAGTTTAAGGAACTGGAGTATTAATAAAAATAAGATGAAATTCACAGTACATAATTCATAGTACAATGCTCAGGGCCTTGCAATAAGGAACTGATGACAAAACCTTTTCTGTAAGCTGGGAACTCATCAGCTAGAATTGAGTGAAGCAGATAAAGACCTGTGCATATGAGGTGATTATGGGATGATTATATGCTGCCAATGTGATGTAGCTGTGTAAAAAGAAAATGTGGTCTTAAGCGGTGTCAGGAGAGACACTAACTGTTGTACAAAGTGACAGTAAAACGTCACCCCTGTGGTATGAAACAGACCCTGATGAAGACAGATGAACTGCACTGGTAAAGATGCAGCGATCAAGGGGGAGGAAAGCGTGTTCTAAAGGGAGGCTCTGAGCGTTTTCCCTTGCACAGCCTGGTGCAGTGAAGGGAATACGGCTTTATCTGTACATAACCCAGGCACCCCATAACAGCGACCGAGGGGACCTGTTTAGGTCCACTCACAACGTTGCTTCCAGAGAGAATGGGTGCAAAACCATTGGTAAAGTGAAACTGGGGGTCAGGAGGTCACAGCTCTGGGAACGAACGGCTCCACAGATGTGTGCGCGGCAGCAGGAGAGGAAAGGCGAAGCTGGAGTGCCATCGTCCGTCCCCTCACAGCATTGCAGGGGTCTCGGCAGGAGGACCGGCGCTGCAAGCATCAAACGGGACTCCTCGGGCAATGGGTTAAGAAAGAACCCGCGTGCGCTGTGTTTCGTACCCGAGCAGTGCAGCAAGTCCTGACTCTCACCTGGAGGCACAGCTGGACGGGCAGCTGTCCCAGGCGGACACGCCGACAGGCACAGGGAGCAGAGGGACAACACGAGAGGGACATCTGCTGCTGGCTGGAAGAGTCTCCATCACGTTCTGAACGCAGGAGAGAGAAATAATAGCAAAATGCCTACAACTTCCGCAAGGGAAATTAAAATCTGTGGAAAGAAAGGGGTGAATCAGCCCAGCTCAGTTCCTGTCTCTAACATCAGCCTCGCCGTGCAGTGTCAGAGCTGGCCGGTTTGCAGCAGACCATCACACACCCGGCTGTGTCACCTTTTCTCCTGACAGTGGGGATGGCACAGAACCAGTGTCTTTCTGCCACTCATCTCTTTTGTCGTTATCTCACATGAGGCTTCGTGTTAAAGAAAAACTGCAAACATTTTCACTTGAAGTATGTGGTTCTGCTCATTAATCCTCAACAGTATTGATTTTCTGTCGTGTTTTTTTCAGTTAATTGTTCCAAATGGAGAGAAGCTGCCGAGGCTGCAGTGCTGATATATTTCCCCCTAACCCCACACCTCAGGAGAGGATGGAAGGTTCATTTTTAAGCTACTAAGTGTAACTGTAAAAAAACAAGATGTCCCTGCTTTGCATTTGCAAACATTTTGCAATGCAGGTTGGTGTTAGGGCCTGCCAGCATCTGCAGCAGTGCTGCCAGAAGCTTATTAACAGGCCAATTGCCAAAGCAGTGTTGCTCAATATTGTCATATTACACCAGAGCCTAAAAGTCACTGCAATCAGAGCATCCATTTTCAATATCCTTTGCATATATTTATAATATTTTCTTCTTATAAAAATGCCCTGCTACTCCTCTGTTAAACACTCCACCAACCGTTTGGTGGAGAAAAGCATTACGAATAAAGAGAACTGTCACTGAGTACCACACTTCTGAAAGCAAACCCATAGGTGATGGATCCTTAGCACTTTCACCGAGTCGGTGTGGCAGGAGTGCCCATCCCAGGAAGAGCTTTTTGGGGTGTGCCAGGTGAGGAGATCAAACCCCTGAGACCCCAGGTCCTGTCACACTGCATACAGCACAGACAGCCCTGGGAAGGATGAAGTGGAGAAGTGCAGGAATATGTCATTGGAAGCCTGGAGTGTTAAAAAGCTCACAACAGTGTGCAGGACCTGGCCAGAGGCTTTCCGCCAGTGAGCAATCAGTCAATATGAGCAGTGGAAGAACTGGGATACATCAGGATGCTGTTGGTAGCTTGAGTGCCCTGCCCTAACTGTGGCTGGTGAATGGGCACTGTTTTTCAGGGCAGAAATGCTGTCCAGCAGGTCTGCGGGAGAGAAGGGACAGCATTTCTTAGTTTTTGCTCTGCATTCATGGCCAGAGCTCGTGTTGGAAGTGTCTGGCTCCCTCTGAGCACAGGCAGTGCCTCTCTCCTGCCTGTCCACCATCCCTGATGTTGCTTCTCCTGACCTTTCCAACCATTCCTGGCCTGCCCAACAGGACAAACACGGCACAAGTGCCTGGCCAGAGTTCTGGTGCTCATGTCAAAAAGTGCCATTTGAAAAAAACCCCAACAAACCCAAAGACCCCATGAAATGGCCACCTCTTGCCTATGGCACCTAAACTCCCTGAGTGTGAGAGCAGCCTGGCTGTAGCTGGGCTGAGGACACCCAGGTCCTGCAGGATGTCATCATAACATGGCATTCCTAATGCCAAACCCCCATGTCTGCAGGAGCATCCCATGGTGCCATGCCCATCCCTACACCATGAGGTAAGGGTGAACAACCCTGGTGACCTGAGGGGAGGAAGGTCTGGATGTCTCCAGCAGATCATCCCTGACTGACCTGACAAGAAGGAGGGATGCAAGTCTCCAGGAGAATGCCTTAGACATTAATTAAGCATTGCCTCCTGTGCCATATGCCACAGGTAATTACCCTTAATTTCACATGCTTATGCAAAGGAGAAGTAATAGCTCCAGTGCCTTTGTTACCTTCCAAGGGCCTCATTCCTGTCGGGATGCAGCCCTGGCCAGGTGGCTGTGGTGCACCATGGCAGTATGTCCTGAGGGCAGCTTGTGCACCACCCTGCACCCCTTCCCTTTCCCCATGGCTGTTGGGGGCCTGCGGGGACTGACAGTGTCACATCATCCCCCATGGGGGCCCTGAGCTCCTGTTGGGACATCAACCCTAGAAAGAAGGCAACGATTTCGCACCAGGCCCTGGCCTGGAGCCACCAGTGTTGGAGCAGGATGTTTTCAGTCAGCAAGCAGAGAGCTTTCTCCAAAACATCCAAAGAGAACCACCTTTGGTAGTGAAGGGAAGAGGGCTGTAGGACACCCCTGCCACGGGTGGGCACCAAGTCCATTGGGAAAGGGCTTTGTTCACAGTGCTGAACACGTAAGAGACCACACAGAAACTCCCTTATCTCACCTGAGTGGCAACACCTCGCAGACATGGATCTAAGACATCACTACTCCTCCAAACACCTCATCCTTCTGGGACCCATGTTAGAGGTTTTGTACACTCCAGCAAAAACGGAAATGAGAGGAATTCAGATTATTCACACTCCTTAAATCCTTTTCTCCATCTCTTGCTCATCTTTTACACGCAACCATCCTCTCCACCCTACCAGGTGTTCCTGTTGATCCCCTTCCTTCACAGCAGCCCCATGCTCTCTCCCAGCTCTTACTTCTTTGCCTGTTAACCTGCTTTCTGTTCCTTCACCTTCTCATCCATGACAGTTCAGGTCATGACAGACATGAACAAAATGTGTGAATTAAGCTCTAGCCACAAGAATGGATCAGGAAACAGGAAGCTAGAGGTGTTCCATGGGTAGTTTTCTCAAGTTTAGTTTCTCAACCTAAGCTGGTGGAGCCATTGTTATATTCCTGGCTGACCTGAATGATACCTCTGCGTCAAGAAGAGGCTACAGAGGATCACATTCTGCTCTCCTGAAGCTTCCCAAGGCTGAAGAAAAACTACCGGGCAAGACTAAATTGTTTCTTGATGGCCACCACCAGCAGCCCATAATATTGCAGAGTGTGTAGAGTTCATCCAACAGCAACGGGGATGTAAAACAATGCATTTTGCTATTTTTTCTGTGACTACTGAAGAGCATGCACACACCCTTGTTTTGCAAGTTAAATGTCTATAGTTCGCTACTGATGACTTCATTGAACTAAATCTCCCATGGTCTTTACTGGTCCTTTTCCTTGCTTCCTAGCTCTTACAGAACATCTTGCTTCTAGATTAATTAAAAGTATCACATCAGAAAAAAACATAAATACAGTCTTACCATGTCCAGCCAAAGCTCTGGCTTGACTGCTGTTTCTCCTGTATGAGGAGGCAGACAACCTTGTCAATAGGCAATGGTGAGGGAAGGGTGAAAACCAGAGCAAACACACAGCGATGCTTCCCTGGAGACTGTCCTACTCCCCTCTTGCTTGAGATGACTCAGGAAGTTCCTAAACTAGAGGTGGTTTCTTTGTGGTAGGGCTCATGTACTAGTACTAAGACTGTAACTTATTTGCTAAGGCTGTGAGAGAGTGGCCAAAGAATTTAAAAATATAGCTAAATACTCTTTAATAGGATTTTTAAATTATCTTTTGTCTGAAGGTATATCATGTTATGCATGTTAGAAGATAATTGGGTCTTACCTGCCACAGGTAACAGAGCAAAATTCTCAATTGCAAGGTGATATAATACACAGAAATTGGCAGCCAGAGATGTTCTCTGTGGAAGGGATCCAGTAGAGCAATATCTGGTCAAAGAATTGGGATCTTTCTGTAGCCCATGTCTGCAGCTCAGCCCAACAAGTTGCAGAGATCTGTGGCTCTGATCCAGCAAAGCACATATTTATCTCTAAGCATGCGAGTAATCCCATTCACTTCATTTGTACCACTTACACACTGCAAGATAAACAAATATTTGTGTGACTTGTCAGATGTGGCTCTGACTGAGCCAGAAGGAAAGAAAGAGAGGTGATTATGCAGCTCCATGGGGAAGTATGTTTTGAGATATTTTTCTTTTCTTCATCTTTGCAAAGGATGCTGTATGAATTAGAACCCCCGTAAATGCTCAGTTAGTGTTCGTGGATGCTGCCACTGGGCCTATTTTGGCTGATAGTGACAGGAGTCTTCAGGGATTGCCTTTTTCTTCTTTAAAAGTTTGCAGTGTTATGTTTCCTTTAGTTAAACAGATCTCAAGACTGGCAGAAGTCTTCATGGGTGCTTTTCAGAATGTTCTGCCACTCTTAAAATTAAGTAATCTCCCTTCTTGTGCTCTGTAAGAGTGTGCTGAGCTGGCCCTTGTATAATGAGGATTTTTGTCCATTAATATAGGTGCCAATGCTCACACAGCTGTAGCTGGTGTGTGTGTGTTTATGCAGATAAGTGTTCTGAGCTGGGAGAAGCCCCTGTTGGCTGCACACTTGATCTCCGTGCTGAAGTGAACGACGTGAAGTGCTGTCAGACACGTCATTCCCATTCTCGCCTCAGGCTGAGCTTGCCAATGTTCACATTACAGGGAGACCACTTGACCCATCTCCACTTACGACATGCACACAAAATGCACTTCATGATTTTACTACAGAGTGTATGATTGCCTCCATGGGTCAACCTATCATCTTTCATAAATTCCAAAAAGAACAACCCCTTCTGGACAGCAGCCAAAATAAGGCCTGCTGAGGAATTTGATATTTGTTTCATGTTTATATCAGGAGGAGTCAAGCAGTGATAGATCTTCTATCACTTTACTCAAGTTTCTTACTCTGGGTTATGGGATGAGAAGTCAGTTGCTCCAAACAAAGCTGTGTAAACCTGTAGAAGCCAGTAAACTCATAACACACCAAAATATAAAGAGTTATTAGAAATGTCCTTTCTCAATTGGTCTTTGTGCTTAAAACTGACTATTATCTCTTTTACTTATCCATTTGCTCATTTCAAGGAAAGCAAAAAAATATGTAAACCCAGATTTTAATATGTTTTGTATTCACTTCTGCATGACAGAGTTCATTGCAGAAGCTTGTTGGGATCCCCTGGCTTCTGTTTCTTCTGGAAAGGTTCTGCACAGTCTTTGCAATCTGCAATTTAGTTTTTCTCCATAGCTACACCATTTCTTGGTGTTTGCCCTAAAGACTAAGGAAGAATTCAAGACAGCTATATCCTGATAATTGCTTTGCTATCTACTGCAGCTGCAGCAGGCATAATAAGAAGTGATTTCTTCTGGGGTACATAAGTTAATTTTTCTCTAAGAGCTCAACGATGTACAATTAAATTTGTAGTTTAATGAGACAGAGAAATGTCATATCATTCCCATAAATTAGGAAGGTATAAAGCACTTCCCAATGGGCCAAGTCAGACTTATCAAATTTTAAATTAACCATCATTATAGTGCAGAAATTATCACGGATTGTTCTTCCAAGACCTGTTAAAATGAAGATTTAAAAGATCACATAAATAATACCATATGCACAGTTTTAACCCCCAAATTTTAAGGCAGTAGAAGGCCTTGGGTGAAGTCTAATCAGGTACGTGGGCCATAAGTGAATTGCAAATCCTCAATCACTGTCAATGCAGCCAAAATTCCAGTTAAAAACTCAGACACTTTGATCCTTATAACAAAACTCTCATTTTAACCACAATTTTTTTCATTTATTTATGGTCCAGTCTAAGTGTCTTATATAACCTGGGCTGTTCTCTTACTCAAACATGACTAATTGCCCTAATCGTGCCAAGTTCTTGGTTCAAGAATGTCTGGTACAGTAAGTACCACAGGCCAATCATACAGTACATGAAAGCTATTTTTACCAACCTGAAATATCTGATCAAATGAAATTTTGCTTCTAAAATATCTTCTATGTTAATTTAAAAATTTTTGACTGTCTACATAGAAAGCATAACTGGCATGTGAACTGCCAAAGTGGGTAAGAGGAATGGTTATAACAGGAGCTTTTTGTTATTTCATAGAAATTTGTTTGCATTACTCATACTTTAATTTCTTTTCCATTTCTCCTAACAACTCTACTAATCTATTGTTACTCTTCAGATCTCTTAAACAGTCTTTGTAATGCTTTTGTTCAAAGGCAGCCCTACATCAGTCAGTATAATTCCGTTCACCTTAACTATTACCAACAACTCTGTGGACAATATTCATTTTTAGCTCTTTTCATAGTTGGGTAGATATTATCTTCATCTTACACATTGAAAAACTAAGTCTCTGGTATTTCTTTTTGTCTGCTTTACTTTGCTTTAATCTACTATGTTTTCTGGGTTTTAGCTGCCAAAACCATAATTATTTCAGGAACAGTGAGGGTTAAATAGTGAGTGCTATAAGAGGAAATTTAACCTAGAGCTTTCTTCCTTGACATCCAACCAGTCTCCGCTTTTCACATGAACTTCTCCCCTGTTACCCCAACATTACCCATGTCTGACCTGTTCCCCACCCCAGACTCCTTCAGCAGGTAGTTTCCACCACGACCTGGGCAATTTGTGGGCTATGCAACCAACCCATGAAGGAGAGAGTGAGTCAGCCAAGAAGTATCTGAGGGAAATTAATCTTCAAGATATGGTACTTTTAAAAGGATAGATATGGGTTATCTGAATCATAGGTTATACATATAAAAATATGGCATCAAAGAAGCTCCCCTAACAAACATTCTCTCCACCTCTGGTTGCACCCTTTATCTGACTGAGCAGCAAATTAAGTTGCAGCAGCAGGAACAAGCAGGAGCGCTGTTAGTGCAACACTGAGCACCTCTGAACCACCGAAACCCCCGGGGACCACCGCAGTGGAAATGCTCAACAGCAGCAGCGAAAATTCCAGATCAGATGTGCTCTGCTGCCCTTTTCAGAGTCTGCACAGATCTTCAGTACTCTCTTAAGAGGTCTTGGCTAGCAAATTCCCTGGGCCAGATCTGTAGCTGGTGTTCTGTGGATCAGCTTTCTTCACATTAATGGATCCAAGACACATAGGAATCATCAAACCTCCTAGGTTACTTATTCTATTCCCTTGCCATTGATGGTAACCTTGCCATCCAATCACTAACACAAGCTTATCACAATCTGTTTTAAGAGTACTTATCTCAATTGTGAGCACATTCCAATACTTTAAAGAAACTGGGGGTTTTTAAATTTTATTTTACGAATTTCCACTATCTCAGTTTTCCCCCTCTGAGAGATCCTGTACATGCAGATTATGGTTTCTTAAAATGCTTTGCAACTACTTTCCTTCTTTCTTTTTTTTTTTTAATTTAGGAAACGTTATCCCTAGGCCTTTAATTAACCACACTGCCCATCTGCTCCAAGCTCTCATCAAATAACACCATTCTCGCGGCTGTGCTCTTCATCTAGTGTTCAGAGCTATCACACTATCTGGCCTCCACGATAGCCAACCTGCTGTTCCAGGCCAAGGAATCATCTCTGCTTCCACCCCCATGACTGTGTTACTCGCAGGCACTTTGCTATTAAAAGCCTGCTTTCTGCAGTGAATCATTATTCCAGCCGTGAGCACAGGCAGGATGCAGCCTGGTCCTGGGGACCCCTCTAAGAGCAGAGACAGGCAGTAGCAGTGTGAGTCAGTAGGTGGCTCTATTACACGCCACTGCGACAGATTCGGGGTCTGTGTGTGTCTGTGTGGGGTGATCTTGCAGTCCTGCGTCTTTCTTTTTGCAAAGTGGGTTCATATCCAAGTCCATTTCTCCTCTGCGTGTGTTAGCTGTACATAAACTCCCAAGGAATAAAGCCCATCAAATCCAAAGCAAATCAAATATGTCAAAACATGACAATCCCCATATAGTTTTAAGTCAAATGCTAAGAGAAAGTGCCGTGACACCCCTGAGTATTAGGTCATCAGAATGACAAAATTCGTTACCTCCATCTTCCCTCAGTTTGTCCTTGCTGACAGTGCCTAGAGTTTGAAGGTGTTCAGAGAGGCCACAGCTTTTTAGTACCCAACTGGAGCCACTGCTCTGTCTTTGTTGCACTGTAACATTTAATTGTACTTAGCTATAAGAATGGCCATACTGGATTAGATTAATTGCCCATGTTGTCCAACATACTGTTTCCAACAGCAACCAACAGTGAATGCCTACAGATGACTATAGGAACATGTCAAGGAACTATGAGATATCCTGAGCAATTGCAGCCCTTGGCCATTCCTGGTTCAGGGCTATTCTAAATTGGAGTAGTCTTCACCTATTCAGTAACCTTCAACAGATTTTTCTTGCATGACCTTGTACAGCTTTAGCTTGCCCCCATTTAAGGCTTTTCCAGCAATAATATTCCACACCAAGAAGTTCCACAGCTCATCTACACAGTCTGTAGTGTGCCTCCTTTCATTTGTTCAGTCTTTCCCTGCCATCTTCATATGACATCCCTAGCTCCTGGACTAGAAGACTGAATGAACTGGCAGGATCTGCTCCCCTTCCTTGTGTAGCTCCTCATATAAGAGATTTCTGTCGCATTTTATTCAGTCCGTGTACCTTCTGTCCATGTCCACATCACAGGCCCAGTACTATGGCTGGAGATACACCCCGGCCAGGGAACCCCCATCCCCACGTGCCTTGCTCACCTGCTGCAGCTCAGTAGTCAGGAGATGCTGCAGCTGTGCCGAGAGACTGAGGGGAACTGTGGTACAGTTCATGACATGGCTTATAAACCCATTCCTGCCAGCACTACTGCACTGTCTAGCCCTAATAATGCTTTTTTCCCTCATTTTTTGCCTTGAATACCTTCATTTCTGCCCACCAGCAAGAGCAATTCTCACCACAAAACTCAACCGTGCCTTAGACTATGGTTTTTTTCAGGCCATTAAAAGGCAATGGTAGTTCCTGCTGAGCAATCATGGACATCAGGCACTTTGTACCTTTGGAAATGTCCCTCTAATAGTAAGACGGAGGAGGAAGGAAAAGTGTTCCCTGTGGATCCTGACACATCTCTAATTCAGTTATGACTAATTCTGCCTGTCCATCAGAGCTCTGTTCCCTGCACTGTGTCCTTCTCACTCCTCTGGCTTTGCCTGTTCCTCCTCCAGGAGTGTGCCTGACTCTGCTCCTGGCTGTGGTTCTGTCATTTGAGAAACATGCATCTTTCCTACCCCAGGCCCTCTGGATTTCTTTAAGTTGTGTATTGATAAATTACCAATTCACTATCCCAGGTCTGCCTTTAGCAAGTGAAATAGTTAAGTGCCCAGAGTTAATCTTCCGTATGGTAAAAGCCATATCCAGAAAGATATGATTACTCCAAAATCACTCTGTGAAGTGGCCAAACCAACACTTAAATATCTGGAAGGAGGGGACACTGACAGTAGGTACATTGCAGAGGTTTCAGTTCTTGTCACTGATATGAGAAACATGCAAAAACTGGCAAGAGCTTTTTTTTTTTACTAAAAAGTGGTTCAGCTCCTCTGGCTGTTTCATGTGGACAGGCTGTAAGGCTTTGTGCTGAACTGCAATAAACAGGAAGCATTAACAATAGCTCTGAGACAAGAAGGCTCCCCTGAAAGTCTGTGGCCCAGATATTTGGCTGGTGCTAATCAGAGCCATTCAGATGGGCTTTGGGGAACTGCATTGATTACATCAGGACCAGTCCCAGCTCACGTCTCTTGTAGAAAGAACAGGTGACAGCAATGGAAGGTGGTGGGGAGACATTTTATTGACCAGATGGATGTTTCTCATAGGTCAAAAATGAGCTCACCTTCCAAACTCATTTCATCCTATGCAGTAAATATCCCCAGTTTTGTCAGCATTTTTGAATCACCCGCAGGAGATGCTGGCCTGGTGCATCCTCTGAAAGGCTGGATCACCCAATTAATCATTTCACCACAGAAAAATTATTCTTTTCTCTGGTAGTTCCCAAGTAGCATCTGATTTACTGTCTGCAAAACAAACCAAAGGAGCCTGGTACCCGTGGACACCTTTGGAAGGAGTACGAGTGCAAAAATGCAAGTCACAAAAACCCCTGATTACTAAAGTAACTAAATAAACATCCATTTCCTCTTCCCATGGGTCGGCATGCTCAGCTCAGCCACCACTTGTCCCCACATCATCGTTTTATCTTTTATCTACTTGTCTTAGAGGCGAGGGATTCTTTTCCCTTCGGGTAGATGCTGGTACCTATCACAGAGCGGCTCAGGCTCTTGGCTGCCCTTAGGTGCCGCTACAGCACAAATAAATACATCAGGGTTCAGCTTGGTCGTTCTCATGTGTGAAACCCAGCCTTTGCACCGGCTGTCCTGCACGTCAGGGTCACAGGCAAAAAGCACCACAATTGCACCAAACAAGAGCCATAGAACTCTCACAGCTCCCCATGAAAGAGGTTGCTGGTTTGGGATTCCGAATTGTTAAGTTCAAGTGACTTGATCATTCCCAAGCTATTCCTTTACCATGTGTTTCTTCTGTAATCAGCACATTTTGATCAAGTCTGCTTCCTAGAAAAGGGGCACTGGAGTTCAGCTGTCCTGTTCCCTGTGTGGACAGCCCCATAGATGTCCAGTTCCTTGATCAAACACTTCCCTACCTCCAGCCCTGCAGGTGCTGCAGATTTCAACTTATTCCTTCAGGAAAATGACAAAGAACAGAATACCCCAGACCTTACAAGGTGTGCTGAAAGCAGTGATCCTTCACTTTCACCAGTGCAAGAACCACAAAGATTGAGGTGAAAAGGAAGAGAAGCAGTATGGAGCTCCGTGCTGAAGTCTACCAGTCTTGAGTCTTCTGTAAGTTTTGGTCAGTGTCCCAAGATGGCCCTGCAGCTCCTGGCATTTCCCACAGACCAGGGGATCTCAATTTCTCCATCCTATGCAGCCAGCTTCTCTGATCCTCAGTTGTAAGAACAGCTCCTTTGTTATAAAGCTTACCCTTCCTGTTTCTCTCTTCTGCCCCAGTTTCTTCTCCCTCTTTACATTTTCTTAAAGTGAGAACATCCTGATTTCTTTGTTTCTCTGTCTGAGTATTCTCCCTTTCTCTTCAGAGTTTCAGATCCCAGGCTAGATTCATCCTCTGAATATCTGGCATTCAAGCAGAACCTGGAATAACAGCCTTTTTTGCCTTGCAGCATAGCATTTTGCAGTGATATGGACTGGAGGAGTGAAAATGTCTCAAGGATATTTCCAGGCTGCAACAGGTTCAAACACAACATTCAGTAATGTCACAATTTCATGAAAATAACCCAAATTCATCAGTTATGCAAAGCCTCTCCACAACACTCCAGTGACTAAATTAGTGAGGTTAAACATGAACAAAACTCTGTCCCTGGGATAGGCAGTGGCTTGCCCACAGCCCCGGAAAGAACAAGAGCTAGATTAGTTTTGTGCCCACGGATATACAATTTCTGCCCTTGAAATCATTTCCTCGAAGGAAAGGGATAAATTAGAGGCCCTGCTTCCCTCTCACCTTGGGGAAAGCTCTGATGTTGTTTTGGCTGGGGCACATCGGGAGCTAGGACAGAATTGTTTATGTGGGCATGTCCTGCTCACCTGTAGGACCAGCCCAGGTGGCAGGTGCTGCCAGCCAGGACCAGCCCAGGGGACACCGCAGCAGCCGTGGCCAGACCCGGACACACCAGCCCATAAGCACATGCCAGACAGCTATGGCAGAAACCATCCTATGGAACACTTCCTTCCCTGTGTTCAGTCCTCTGGGTGTATCCCAGAGAAACTGCTGCCAGAACTAAGGCACTGGGACCTGTGGGTGTGGAGGGAGCCTCTCTAGGGATCCAAGTACAAGTATTGGTGCCTAATGTTGTGCACCCAGCTCTGTAAACTGTGGCCAAAGCATTTCAGCTAGGCTGGGTAAGGGCTTGCTTCTCATATTGCTTCCTGTGCTTTTGTGCATTGTTACTTCTAAAGTTATTCAAAACATCTAAAGGAGGCTTAAGCAATTACAGTGCAACTGAAATAAAGTCCTAATTTTGTAATCCACTTCCCCCCTCACCCACACAGAAAAAATCCACAATGAAATATAGTGCATGAGAAAATACAGAATATTCCACCCACCCTTCAACAGAGCATGTATGAGCACAGCCCTATCACAGCCAGCACCAGGCTAGAGAGCTTTTCATTAATTTGAAATATATATGGGCAGAAGCTTGATAAGCAAATAGCAGTGTTCCCAGCACACCAGCCAAACCCCATGAAAACTAAAAACAATAAATTTATTGAAAGCTTTTTTAAAATAGGAGGAAATTATTACTCATTTGAATTCTGTTCATGTTAAGGTCAATGGTCTTTTTTTCAGATTCTGATTGTTAATATTAGATGAAAGGACATTTCCTTTACATTGTATTTATGAACTCTAGTGGCACAAGGAGGATAACAGCCACATACATTGCACACCAGAAACATTTCTGAATTTTGCATTGTTTAAGAATTAGTTCATTACTCATTTTCCTTTGACCTTTAAGTTAAAGCCAGGGTTATTTAAATACTTTGGGCCTGATTCTGGTTCTAGAAGTTTTGTGTGTGTGTGAATACCTGGTTTGCATTCAGGCAATGGAACTTAGACTATGCCCGTGGATAAGACTATGGATTGAAAAACCATGCTCTGTGGGGATTCAGTTCTCTCACATTCTGTGTGATGGAGACAAAATTCCCAAGAGTTTACAGGATGGGGCCAGTGTCTTCAGTATCTCCTGCTGAGTTTGACAGAACAAGCCCTGTGTGTGCCCCTGAGGTTGAGCACCACAGCATTCAGCTGAATATGCCTGGCTTTGCATGCTAAAAGTTACCTGCATTGCATAATATTGCGGGTATTCACAAGGAAATTTTTGATTGCTCAGGTGAGAGCTTTCACGACACCACACGAGCACAAAATTATGGTCTTAGATTTGCTGCGGCTTTCTGCTAACAGCAAACATAATTTGACAACTGAAGGTAGTCCCAGAGCCTTTTGTGTGGTCTGTACCATGGAATAATTATCCACAAAACAATATACTCCTGGTGACACTTCCATTGCCCCCAAAATTGCCTCCTTTGACTCTGCTGGTGCTACAGTCATTTCATAAAATGATGCTAACACAGTCAAAAGCTTTCTGTTCATGTGGCAGAAAAAAAAGAAGCAAAACTCTCATGTTTGTCTGTGTTTAGGTGCTGTGTATTGCTCATGGTACATCCTTGCACCAGGTGATTGCTAACAATCAAAAGGGCTATAAATGTTGTCAAACCTTCACTTGGCGGTGGAGCCACCTCAGATCTAGAGTGGTTCTCAGATTCAGAATTCTGCAATATACTCCATGTTTGTGTGTCACTGAGAAATGTTAAAATATAGAAAAAAGTTATCAGCATTCTAACAGAATGAGACAGGCAGCCTTCTCCTTCCATTTTCTAATCTCCTCTGCTCACACATGATGTACAACAGCAAAGTTGCACAGAAGACTTTGAACAATTCTAATTTGTGAAGAACTCCACTAAAATTTTAGTCTCAAGTAAAGTTTTAGGACCTCATTCAGATTTCAGAGTTTTGACCTAAAGAAAACACAGGCTGATAATTTATTAGTAATGATCTGGATAGCCACAGCTTATTTCAAATTAGCAATAATATTGCCTTTGTGATGAACAGTCATAGATTTTATGTGACAATTTGCAGAAAAGGCATTTGGGGGATGCTTTGCAGCCTTTTGAAACAGGGCAAAGAACAGTATTTTTCCCATTAGACTTCCAAACTCATATGTCTAAGGGCAGCTTAAAATGAAAGACACAGTGAGGGTGTCCCGAGGCCGCCCCAGCTCCAAAATAACAATAATACACACATAGTTCAGCTATTGAATAGGTTTGGGTAATCCTTTGTACTTTTAGTATTTCACCATCTGCCATGTCTAAAAAGAAGTACATGTAGCCAGGAGCACTGTGAAAGACAGGCAGGCGAGGGATCATGACCCCTGCTTTTGACCTTGATGCTGAGAACTCACATCTCAAAAGAGATCTAGGCCTGCAAACCTGTCACTAGTCCTGCCCTTCGGAGGCAGACAATTGGCAGGGCAGATTCGTCTCTGTAAAAATGAGAAACTGTTGTGGGGGGCTTAAGGGAGGGAGGGAGCGAACACCAGAGAACAACAACTGCATTTCAAATAACCTCACTTATTCCTCTCAGCCCTCCAATCAGCATTTCCCTTCTCTCATTTCCATACCGAAGGCAGATATAAAGCTGTGAAAGATGTTCAAGATGTGGCATCCATTTGGAAACCTCCCAGGCAGTTGTACTGACATGTTTTTAAAGAGTGCCTGTAGGTCTTTCATCTGGATTAGCTGCACATTCTTCCCTTGACTCCTTTTTTGTACTGAAGAGCTCCCTCACTTTTATCCACTGCAGGACAAAGTTCCCCTTAAATCCCCACCTTGGAACTCACTAATTTACACAATAGAGGAGACTTGCTTACCACCACTTTGCATCTGTATTTACACACGAGGGGCACCTGGATGCCAGTGAAGTTCGTTTTGGGGATTGACTTCACTTTGCAAATCACGAGTACATTCCAGAGCTTCACTCACTTTAAGTTCACACCAAATATGCACGTTCAGCTGGCTTGCTCATGAGAGTAAGGCAAGCAAGAGCTGGCCTCCTACTTGACTTCACATATGAGCAAGGTCTGTCTTTTTAATATTTTTTTAGGTGCTGGGAGTAAGCAGAGGTTTCTATTTTCAAAGGAAGGACTGGATACAACACACTGATCTTGTCCTCATCTACTTCACTTTCATTAGGTTGTTTTTCTATTATTGTAGAGGAAAATAACATAGATGGAAAAAAACCCCAGGAAGATCTATGCCAGACACGTAAAGCAGAGGTGTTCATGTTCTGCAAATTGTTTCTTCTCCTGTCTGCCCGTTGATAATGGAGTTTTTGACACTGAGCCACAGAAAAACAGAAAAAAAAAGTTGCCTGCCTTGGCCAACCTGTTGAAAGAAATCATCTCCTCTTTCCAGTTTGTTTCCATTCCCCTCATTAATCCTTCTTTCCTGCCCAGTTTAACTCTCCCATCCTGTTATCTTTGCTTCATGATATTTCACCCAAGACAAGGCTGGTGCCTACCATAACAAATTCCTCTGAGAGACCTGGCAAAAAGAGAACATGACAAGAATCTGCAGGCAGACAGAAACCTGAATGGCTAGCCTTGAGCTAAATTGATATTTCTGTAGTGATACATACAGGGACTGCAGTAAAAACCTAGACCTTTGGCTCACTAGGGCCAGTTACTTGTTTTCAGATGTGGCTGCTAATTAGTCTTTCAAAGGAAAATGAAAAGTCCCTGTACTATACCTGCTACAGAGAGGAATTTTTTTCTTGATCTTACAAATCAGCAAGATCTGTCATGCTTATTCGAATGTTGTCTTAATCCAAATGCTTACAAATATTATCAATCAACATCAAATAACTGAGTCCTACTCAAAATCCAGGTCAACAAATATGTGTATGAAATTATGTAATTCGGTCATTGGTTGTCCTTTAAAAATTTTGTTTTCCCTTCATTTTGGAAAGGTTGAAATAAATGAGCTGATTGTCTCTGACCTAGTGGAGGGAAATGAAATAAGAACAGCTGGGTAGGTCAAGATGGAGATGAGTCATGTTACAGTCAACCCATCAGGAAGGGCCAGAAATCTGGACTACAGAAATTAGGACAGCTGAGTGGGAGTAAAGCAATTGCAAGTGTATTAGACTCTTATCCAAATCCCTTAAAATGGCCTTTGGTTCTCGCAAAGTCAGCAGAAAACTGGCGGTAGGTTGCTGGAAATACTTGACAAAAGTGGGAAAGAAATTGCTTTTAACACAATCAGTGGAAAATGTCAGTGCTTTCTTAAAACCTGGAAGGTTTTTGCAGATAAATTGTTACAGCAAAATACAAATAAATTTAGATGAAATCAACAATCTATCAGAAATGTCAGAAGATTTCTTAACCTGACTTGATGTAGGCTTTTTGGATTTCTTATCCCTGAAGTATATTGTACAGCCCTAAATCAACACACTGAAATCCTGGCAAGCATTGCCAACCATACATATGCTTTCATTTTACTATTAGTGGCATTAACGTTAGAAAGAGCAAACAGTGCTCTTTTATATGTATCTGATTACTTCCATTTACAAATATGGATTTGCTTTGTGTTCTTCTAGAACAGGACACACCCTGCAATGCTTCACACTTTTCCCCTGTAAATCATGCCTAAACTCCTTCCCCTGGCCAAAACTGACTGCATAACTTCTCCTGATCACTTCCACTACTTCTGCTTCTTATCCACTCACTTGATTTCAGTGTGTCCAGAGGTTATGAGTGTCCTAGTGATGTCTCAAACCAAAACAAGCAATTATGGATGAATGAAAAAAGCTCCGAGTCCACAAGACCACAGATAATGTGGTCATTAATACAATGTGCAGCAGGCCAGTGGAATAACTGAAAACTTTTTTTAGGTCAGTGAAGATCAGGTAAAATTGGAGGCAAGCAAAGACAGGCAAACAGTTTTTGGATTAAGCACATGGGTTTTTTGCTCTATGATTTTGCCTCAGGTTCATTTTGAAGTTTATAACATTTTTTTTAATTATGGCTCCAGTGTTTGAGGTTTTATTGGAATTTTGAGGGGTTCTTTTTTTTTTTTCTTTTCTTTTCTTTTCTTGTTTCTTTTTTTCTGGGTAAAAAGAATATCAAAATAGGATAAACACTTAGACAAACTGGCAGGGAATATTTTCTGAAACCAGGAGGAACAAAGATGAAGATGAAAGTACCAGTAACTCACACTGTCCTTACTAGTCACTCCAGTGCTGAGGGTAACTGTTTTTTCATGAGGAGCAAGAAGGAATTCAACACCTCCGAGGGACCAAGGACTAGCACTGTAATGCCCAGTACACGAACGCCCCGTAGCTCACTGCTAAATAGCTGCGTGGTGGGATGCATTCAAGTATTACACAACATCAAGAGAGCGATGAGCGCTTCAGAGAGTGCCTGTTGTGGAGTCTCCATCCTTGGAGATACTCCAGACTCAGCCAGGTATGACCCTGAGCAACCTGATCTGACTTTGAAGTTGCACCTGCCTTTGAAGTTGGCTGTGCTGTGAGTGGGTGTGTGACCAGGTGACACTGAGAGGTCCCTTCCACTCTAAGATGTTCTCTGGTTCTCTCTAAAGCTGCTCAAATTAGTTCCCTGTGCAGCTGGAGTGACATAAAGCAAGATGGTGATAATGCTTTAGCACAGAACCTGTAGGCAGCAAGGCAAGTGATGTCTCTCTTTCCAAGGGTGAAGACAAGATGTGAGAGTTGCTAAAGTAATGATGATCTAACGATATAAACAAGACAGTTGTTTGGAAGGTAAGATAGTATCTTTTTGTTAAGACAACTGATAAGGGTGGAAAAACAAAGATAAGGTTTGGGAATGTAAGACTTTTTCAGGTCTGCTTTTTTTCATGTCAGGTCATCTTCAGTTGATCTTGTAAATACTCATAATTACTGCAGTGCTAAACTATGGAGAGATGGTGACTCTATGCATAAAATTGCTTAAGAAAATGAAGGATATGAGATTAAGCTTTAAAATGTGCATTAAGGAGACCTACAGCCTGAAGGAAAAGGATCTTTGAGTTTGTTTTGAAATAAAATACAGTGTAAAGGGAAATTCTACAAGTTGGATTTCAAAAGTAATTTTAATTTACAGGGGCTTGTTCCATTTCCTTGGGATACTCCAGTTTGCACAGACTGCAAAACTACAGTTCAATTCACTGGAAATGGTGGTGTCTGGTGAAGAGAATCCCTGGTCTGGGACAGCAAAGGACATTTCAGGTCAGAACTAAAAAGTTCTTAAGTTCTTGGCTAGCAGTGATGGCCTTCAAAGAGCTCCCAGGAGCTGTGCTTGCCTCATGTCAGCCCTGTGAGTCACTCCTTTACACAGGCAGTAAATATATCCACATTATATATGCTTAATGCAGCAAGCCAGGCTTTATATCTTGTTTTTTTAGAGATGTCCTATTTCCTCAACTGTTCCACATGAAGACATCTCCCCAGTGCTGTGTGGCAGCTGTGTGTATCCTGCATTCGGAGAGCTGTCTGACCCAGTCAGGGCAGGTCTGTAGTTCAGGCAGATCCAAATCTCCCATGTTTTTGCCCTTAGATTACCCTCTAGATTATTTGCTAAAAAGTCCCTGCCATTCAGCAGCAGAATAAATGATTTGTTTAGAGTCTGAGGAGAACCCCAAAGCTTCCTTTCCCCTGGTTCCTGACTGTCTCCAGGCTCCATGCAGCTCAGCACACCGCTTCTACTGCCTCTTGTTCTGTGTGGATTAACTGAGGATGAAGTTATGTCGGCAGGACCCTGGGGGCCTCTTGGGACTTGTTTCCAAGTGTTGGTATTTTTAAAGAATCCAAGGTTATATGTGGGGTGGGCGATATATGTCCAAAGTAAGGCAGGGATTCTGAGGGAAGTCAAGATGTGCTGGTTGGAAAAGGCACAAAGGACCCACATCCAAAGCCCAGCGGATCAATGGAAGGATGTGCAGCAGCCTAATCTGATGCAGCACAGGGCAATGAGACGCTCAGAAGATGAAGCCTTTGATACCTGAGCCCTGTAGCAAAGATTCCCTGGATGCCATGAAGGTGAATTGAGGTTAGCAGGGAGCAGATAAATACAGGAGGGCGCAGACTTCCATACACCTGATGAGGGAGCACAGTTTGCTTTCATCTCAGCGAGGCCCTGTGTTTCCTAAACATTTCAGATGTGGCGTTCTTGTTTTGGTTTGGTTTTCATTATTAAAAGCGCAGCAAATGAAACCCCCAGAAAAGAAGCTGGAGGGAGAGCTGCTCCCACATTTTCACCTCTAGGTGGATTGCTTGACCCTGCCCACAGTCCCACCTCGAGTGAATAACAAGAACATAAATCCCTGTGGGACATGGGAAGATACTGGGTTTATGCACCAGCAGAGTGTGCCTCAGGAAAAGGTATGAAATCATTGCCAAGGAATTTCAGCGTTTATATGCAGCTCCAAAGTAATCATCTTCTGTTTATTGCCTGGGTAAAACCCTTTATTTCTTGGGTGCTGCATATTTGAGCTCCTACCTATCACAGACAAAACAGACATTTTGTTCTTCTTGCAGCTGCATCCTGTATACTCAGAGGTGCCCCGTGCTCTCTCAGATTTTTCCATATTTCTCTTTATTGGCATCATTTTCCTCATTGAAGAACTATAGTAACATTTTTTTTGCGCGGGAAACAATGACATGTACCAGGGCTACCGTGAACATCCTGTTATGTGTAAGCAATGCTCCCTATGCTTACTTTTCACAAAGAATTTTCAAAATTTTCAGACCAAAATGGCTTGAAAGCTCATTAGTTTACAAGAAGCTGTCCACTCTTATCAAGCCTGATATTTTTCTGAGTCTAAGCCTCTGAAATCCACCCTCAGTGAATTACGTTTATAGGGCACCAAGGGCCCTGTAGGGAGGGATGGAAGTTCCCTGTAAACTCGCAGGTCATGATTTAGGCAGTGACACCTGTGCCAGGTGCCCTGCCTGGGGAGCAGAGGCCAGTCAGGCAGCACAAACCACTCCATTCCCCATCTGCATCTATTGCACGTTCTAGTCATGCACCAGGTTCAGCACATCTTCAGCAAAGCAACAGCTGGTGGATAACATCTTTTTGACACCTACACAGACTCCAAATCTTTACAAATATGGTCTCTTCAGTATGGGATGAGAAGCAGCATCTCAGCTGACACATGACTTGTGCCTGACTTGTGACTATTGGTCCTTATGTGCCAAGGCAAGAAACACCCAGGCAAGGAAGATTGTTCATGGCCTAGGCACAGTCCTGGCAGTGGCAAATTAACTGAGTTGAGGATGTTACAGAGAGAGAATCTGCTCCTGGAAGCCACTGCAGACCTGATCAAGGGTCAGCACAAAACACAATCGACTGGAGAGATTTACTTGAGCAAAAAACCCTGGCATTCCTAATCACAAGCAAGTTTTGCCCTGACAATGCTTAAAAACTTTCAGATTGATCTATGTGTCCAGTGCCTCCTGGACAGCCATGGTACAGTCCATCCCCACACGGGCTAATGCACACCATTGTCATGACTCAAGCTGTTTGAGAAGTTTGTTGATTAATCTCTGCATGTCAGATAATGAGCAGCCACTGGCTGGGTGCAGGTGAGGGTGCATTTGCTCAGACCACAGCACTCAGAATGGCTTGGATCACCATTTCAGCAGTGTGCTATGATGGGAACACTGTAAAGCACTTTGGCAAACATGAGTGTGCACTGTGTGAATGTTACAACCACCAAATGTGTTCTGAGTCCCTGCGACTAACCAGAGCTCAAAGATTTCAGTAGGGATTTAATTTTGTAGTATGTTCCAGGGGAATGTGGGAAAGGCATCCTTTGTATAATTCCTTAGACCCTGGGGGACAACTGACACCTGTGTAAGTATTAATCCCAGGAAATTATTCTATAGGATTTTGCTAGAAGAAGGTACAGAGGCTTCATACTTGAGCACTCCGGGCCTAAGGAGAGCTGAGCTAAGTGTCCAGTCTTCCACAGACTCTGTCCCACGGGTTTTATAGGTGGGCTGGGGATTGCTGAAAGGCACCGTATCTTCCCTGGTTATACCCCAGGAGACTGGCACGAAAAGCACATCATCCCCCGTCTGCCCATCCCCTTATCCTTCTCCTCCATCCTCCACCTTCCCAGCCCAGTGCTTTCTGCCCACAGCCAGCAGTCCCAGGAGCTGCAGCACTCCGTGCTTCATGGCTGTACTCCTGGACGTGCTCCTGCTTTTAGGGGGCACGGCTGCAAAGCGCTGCTCTACCAAGTTCGGGTCACTTGCGGTCTCACTCTCTGGCTGTGCCGTTTCCAGGGCACGAAGGCAGGTTTGTTAACACAGCTACTATGATTTTTAAAAAATCACACCTTTTGCCTTGTGCTGGGAAATCTGTGGGTGTTGGAGCGAGATATACATACACATACACACGTATGTTTGTCTGTATGCATGTCATAGGGGTTCTGCATATCTATCTGTGTATCTGTATCAACTTACATACATGGGTACATGCACAGGTTAAGCCTTATCTGTAGAACAGGCTAATATGCCCTCTTTTTTTGAAAAACAAACATTTATTGCTGACTTGTCAGGCATATTCCTTTTTGTTGTTTTTTTAACTTGGCCAGTTTTTAGAGTACAATAGCACATTGGCCATCTGTGCAGAGGAGAAGAGGGGTTTAATGAATAGACAAAGCAGGGAATGATTGACTGATTGGGACTGTTTCCCAGTCTCATTCATACCAGCCATACAATGGAATCACTCCCCATTTACACCGCCAGAAGTGAAAGGAGAATCACGTCTGTTTTGAGTTCATTCCTCAGAAGCTCAGATCATCCTCCTGGGCAAAAGACTTTAAAGCACGTGCTGCTGAAGCCAGGCTATCTGGTTTATTCAGAACATGCCCCAGCCTTTCATACGTGCTAGTAAAATTAGCTTCTCCTCGGCCCCTCTGACGGTGTCACGCAGCAGACGTGGCCTTTGTATAGGGCTAGGACAGTTTGTGTCCGGACAAACTTGTTTATGCAACCCAGTATGCCCCTTCCTTTTTTTGTCCCCATGTATAATGACAAAGTTCTAGGCATGTGGGCAGATCACTTACTTTCCCCTTTTGTCAGAGTACAAATTTACAACAGCCTGTTTGCATACCGTGCGCTGGATTTTAATCAAGTTCACTGTAAGGAGAGATAATAAAAATGAGAACCATGATTACTTCACAGTTGATTTCATTTGAATAAAGAGCCGCTCAATGACAGATGGTTTCTAGAGCTGCTCTATATGTGAGCTGCCATGATGTTGAATAGTAAGGAGAACAAGAAAGTATGCTGCTGTGGTCTTTGGGTCCTTACTTGGTCTTATCTATATTCATGTTTTATTCAGAGAGGAAATTAGACTCCACACCATTTTTTATTCAGAAGAGAAGGTTGGAAAGGGATAATACACAGTATGCAAACCTGCCAGCTTCTCTCGGATCAGGTCCACATCCCTCTACTCTGCCAATACAGCTTTAACTGTATTCTCCACCAGCAAAATGCCTTATTGTGAACATACCTTATATCAGGGGAACTGCGCTTTTGGCAGTGTGACTTGTTTCACCTCCACCCTCAGCCCAGAGGAAAATCTGTAATCCCAGAAGACTAAAGCAAGGGGTTTTGTTTGCAAGACCTATGTGAGGAAGGGATGTCTCTCTGCACTGCCTGATGTGGCTACACCAGTGACTCTGCAGCACAGACATGAGCTGTGAGTCTGTTTCCACTGGCTTTGCATGTGGCTACTCCTGTCTGTTACTTTTGCCATATCTAGTACAGTACTTCACAAAACTGTTGGGGACTTTGTTCTCGGAGTTTGATTCTGTGGCAAAAATGCCCATCTGACATGTATTGAGGTAGTATATAACCTGAACAAACCAAAGATGCTTGGTGACACGTCCTTGTATGAATGAGTGGTGTGTCATCAGCAGCTTACAGCAATTTTAATCTCTCCCTGATTGCTTGCTTACCTTATCCCAACTGCATTATTCTGACTGAATCTTTCTGAGCTGCCATGGAAAATCATTGACTTGATGAATTAAAACCCTAGACTTGCTTTGCATTTGGAACAAGTTTTCCAGAAAAGGCAAAAATCTACGATTTCTAGTATCCAGTATATAGCTCAGTCAAAATTCATCAGGAGAAGGAATAGCTTTTCTTAGACCACCTGTTGTGCTTGGAAGGGTTAGACAAGTTTTTAAGCACACCACCGAGTTTCAGAAGGTACCAGTCTTCAAAAACAGGTACAGGTTGGAAACTGTTGCTTTGAAATCAGTTAATGCACCAGGAAGAGATATCACTCAAGATGAAAGGGAGTTGGTGCCTGTGGCTTGTTGGTGTCAGAAGGGGACCGCTACTAAAAGTGGAGTCCCGAAGGGCATCAGCCCATGGGGTTCAGAGGGAAAGAGACAGGTAATTTATCACCTCAGGAACACAGAGGTATTTGCTGAGAATAGTTACTGAGGGATTAGAACATGCCATAAAACCACTGTCTTTATTGCATCCACAAATTTTGCATCCAATAATGATTAAAGCCAAGAGGCAAATATTTCAGCTCCTCAGGCCTCATTAACGGGAGTCTTTCCAGTGGCTTTTAAATGCTTTGAATTGTGCACACATAGAGGACATTCATCTTGTAAGCATTCGGACTAAATTTTTTTGGCTGTTGAATCATGGGTTCAGCTAGTGACCACCTGTGACTCTTGAGATCACTGTGATTATTAGCTTAGGCAAATGCACTTGTCTTCCCTTCCTCCTTCCTGTCTCCATTTATCCTACCGGGGTATTCACCTGTTGTGTACTGTCTAAATCCTTGATTAGGAGGTCTCCGGGTCAGGGCTTGTCTTTGTTTCCTTTGTTAGATCTCTTCTATATTAATCCCTTTCACATTGGCAGTATATGAAAGGTGGATTCCTCACAAATTCTTATTAAGTACCCAATTAATAAGAGCAAGAGCATGCTAAGAGCACAGCACAGAGACAATGCTCCATTCAGATGCTGCATGAAATCTTGATGCTGATACCGTCACTTGAGTGAAGTCTGTCTAGGGCTGGGGAAGAATCCCATGACAAGCACTAGGAAAGGATTATTAACAGAGCTGGACATTATTTATTTATATGGAATTTGGTGTGTCTCTGTGTATAATGAAATAAAAATAATGACTGATTCCTTTGTTTTTTACTATGCACCATTTATACAGATTTTATTTTAGAAATTCAGATACAAATTGATTCTGGGGAAACAAAAAAAGAAAAATTGGCCTAAACGTTTGCCCCTGAACCTGAGCATAATCTGAGGCCTCATTCTGTTTTACACCTTCTCTAGAAGCATACCACAACACAGAGATTTTTATGGTCATTTGGAGGAATAAGCATCCTCTTCTGGGATAGCTCTGTGTTTATAAGGGACCCATCAGTTCCCATGTGCCAAATGATTGGTGAAGTTCAGACATCAGACCCAAAACCTGAGTAGAATAGAATGCCTAAGAGCATCAGTGATCTAGTGAATGGCATTGCCCTAGTAAATGGCATCCTTGCCAATGGCAGTGGGGTTGGAACTAGATGGTCTTCCAACTCAAACCATTCCATTACTCTGTGATCAGGAGGAATGTTATGGCAGATAGGCACTAAATAAGAGAGGATTGTATTAGTCTGAGAGATGAGCTGGAAGAAAGATGACTTTAGGGGAATAGGGAATTGGCAAGGGCCAGCTGACCACAAGGGAAAGCAAGAATAAAGGAAAATATTCTGGTACTCCTGGTTGAGAGAAAACCCTGAATTTTACCTGAAACACCAAATTAAATAAGCTGCCAAGCTACAGTATTTGCTTTCAGAATAAAAGGCTACAAATTTCTGGAAGGAGGCTCACACCTGAGGTGGGTCCAGTGGGCCCACACTGAGAGGTGCCAAGCTGTGAAACCTGGCTCTGCTTCTGGGATCCTTCTCCTTGCAGGGCTCCAAGCTTCCTTCTTCCCTCGCTCCGTGTCTCTGCACACACAAAGGTCAGAGAGCACAGGCACACGTGGAGTGCCCTGAGTTTCTGACTCTGCCGTAGCCGTGCCTTGAGAAAACATTCCCACGGTGCACCTCCGGCTGTGGATGCGAGGTGATGAAGGCATGCCTCTGTGCGCTCCCAAAAGAGCTCCCAAAGATACTGGGTGCTCCTTTTGCCATTCATTGCCCTATAGAGCAGCCTTTAGGCCGCTCTGAATGGTAACAGGTGCTTCTGGCCCCATTGTGCCGTCCCAGCTGTCAGGGATTTCTGGGGACCAGTGAGTGAGATTGTGTAGGAGTTGCTTTAGTGGCTCTTTGCCATTCAGGAATTCTTTTGCGCCAAGGGAATCCTCCAACAGCTGTTTGGGCTGGCTTGGTGACAGCTTTGTGCTGCCGGAGCTGGGCAAAGCAGCCCCAGCTGGGCCAAGTATCTGACTCCTTGCGTGTAACTTGCTTATTTAGGCCTGTCGCCCTGTTTTGTAGGTAATCTCTGCTACTGGTGGTGAATGCAGCAAGCTGCTGAAGTTGGTGGCCTTTGCCAAGGAGCAAAATACCGACTGATGTAATTGGAATGTGAGATCTGCAGCGCTCGAAAATTCTGCCAGAAAGCAGTTAAATGGAGATGGCATCTCATTAAAGGGAAGAATGGGGTCTCTGTGCATGTTTTCTGTCCTTAGACTGGGCAATGGGTCTCCAGCAAGTTTCCTCTGCAAAAGATAAGCATCTGAAAGAGAGGACGGAGAAGAGCTGCATCTGTGGGAGCAACCCACTGTATTCATGGATGTGACATCCAGGTGCAGCAAATGAAGACCTGTCTGAAGGCTTATAAACAAAGATTCTCTCTGCCATGCCATGGTTTTGGTTGTGCATGTGACCTGAATGTCTGTCCTCATCCTTTTGTGCTGCTGCCTATTCAGTAGCCACGAGGAGCAAATCATAAGGCCAGCTAGCGACTGTCTCCATATCTACTGAGTCACGATTGGCAATGCACGCCTCGAGGATCAGCTGTTTGATTATCCAGAGAGCATGTGGCTTTACTCAGCTGCCCCAAGCAAAAAAAGCCAAGAAGGACAACTGACTGATTGTCAGAGAAGTGTGGACAATGAGGCAGGAGCGGGAATCCATGTGACTGGTTTCTGAGTACGGCCCTTCAGTACCCAGTCAAAACAGAATGGGCCTGAGCTAAGCTGATGACCTGCATATGTAAAAATATTTGTCCTTATTCAAAAGGGAGTGGGACAACATATACTGTGAATGGAACAATGCATGCAAGCATTTGGAAATCCAAGATGTGCCTTGCAGCTAAATCATATGAAATGACATTATCTCCCCCAGTGTATTGTTGATGGGTAATCAGGTCCCAACAAAGCTGTAAAGAAAATAAAATGGCACAAAACAAACTACTTGCTAATGAGCAAGTCCACTATTTGTCTGCTGCTAAATATGTAAATACTGAAGCAGATTAAGCAGCAGTAGCTTAAAGATAAGTATTTTTCTGTTCATTTATCTGTATTTTGTAGCCTAATGGATTAAAGTGTAAAGCTGACAGGCTGCTCTAAAGAGATGTTCCTTGGGGGGCATTAAAAAAGTCTTCACACATGGAACCAGACAAAACACCCACAGCACTGTCTTTGCTCTGAGTGAAAAATCAGTGCTTTTTTGTCTGCTTTTTATATTTAGCTACTAAAGAATACTCTTTATTTTGGTAACTAGACAAAGGAAGGATGTGCAATAGAGTTAGACATCACCTAGAAACTACAGTATTTGCCATTATTTGAAATACATCTCCCTCAGGACCATTCACTTCCCTCACCTCCGTTGCAAACACAGTTATGGAATTACTTGGCCTGGGTCCATCCACAAAAATAATGCCTTGAAGGCATGTTCCCAAGGGAGGAATGGTAAATGTGATCCCAGGCTGCTCAACTATTTCCTTCTGGACTTAATGAAGACACTGCCTGCAGATGGTGCTCCTGAGGGATGCCAGGCTGGATGGGCCAAGTGGGTCTGTCCCTGGACAGCCTTCCAAAACCTACCTAGAAAAGACTGGAGCCCCAACACATCTCCATGTCTGGTGAGGAGCAGGGGCAGGCATGTGGTGCTCGGCTGTTGTGGACTAGCCTGACTTCCCACAGATCCCCTGGATTTGTCATATCCCTGGAAAGCTCTCAGTTGTGAACTGCCCAGCTCTCTTGTCTCTCCAGTCCCAGTTGTGGGCCTTCACCACGTTGGCTCCATGGTGGATGGAGGCCTGGCCTGGGATGATGGGCACACTCCAGATGCTCGCTTGCTCGCCCGGGGCCCTTGGCTTCCCTTTTTCCCACAGTGGGGGAAGCCAGGGCCGCATCCAGGGAGCCGAGCTCGGGGGCAGCTTCCCACAGGAGGGGAGAGAGGCTGGCTGGGTTTGGAGCCAGGCCTTCCAGCTATTCGAATGCAGAGGGAAACTTCATTTGCACCCAGAGCCAGCGTGTGGGGGGGTTGGAAGGAAGGAGGATGGACTCTCCCTGAGGTGATATCCTCCCTGCAAGGGACTCTCCAGGGTTTTTAAGCGTAGGCTGCACAAATCTTTTTCATTTGTACACACATGTTGCTCTTCTTTAAAACAAAACAATTGACTTCTTTTTTCCCTCCCTTCCTGGGCTATTTAAAAATCTTCTTCTCCCATGAAGACTTTATCCAAAGATAAAAGATTCCTCATTTTATTAAAAAGAGCCCTTCTGGGTATGCGCCATTGCACCAAATTAAAAATAAACCTGGAAAATATTGGCAATAATAAAAAAGAGCCTGTATGGTGTGAGAAAACACTTGTTAAGTATATTAAAATAGGAAAGAAAAGGAGAGGTTTCCTGAAGTGGATCCCCAAGGATCTCCTAGGGCAAAGACTGAGCGTTGCTGGCCCAGCTCCTGCCCCTCCACCCCTGCTCCCATGCTCTACAGAGTCCTCCCATGTCTCCTGGCTCTTCCCCATTACACAGTGACTCCTTTGCCATGTGAACTGCTGTGGCAGATCCATTCCACTGCCCCCACACCAGGAAACGTGACAGCTCTGTGTGTAAATCTCGGTGTGGATTTACCCTGCTCCAAAGTTAGAGCATAGTACAGATTAGGAAGAACAGCTCCACACTCCTCGGAAAGTCTGTGTCATCACAACCTGCTGCTGCAGGGAGAGGGCCAGCTCTTTGTTAACTTTTTTGCAGTGCTTTTTGTCAGCTTGAGCATGATTAATGTCAGCTCACTGATATTTTTCATGTTTTAATAAAATGCAATCAACACTTTGGGAACAGCATGCATCTACATTTTTTTCCTTCCGTCTCAACCATCTTAAAAATCAGCAGTACCAAATGCTAGGCAGTTACCGTGACCGACCTACAGTCACTGGTGATGATGGACCAGATAGGAGAGAGAGAATACTGTTTTCTAAACACCACATTTATCTCATACTTTAAACCCCCATCAAAGAATTTCATACATATTTCTCTACATATTGCAACTTGTTGTAGGGGCTGGACTTGGATTGTCTTTTTAGTTAATTGCTACTTCACTTTACATTTTATTTAAAATACACCAGTTCTAAGAAGTTCTACCAGGAGGTCATTGTCTCAGGTACTGCATAAATGTCAGCTATGTTTTCATTTGCTCCTTTATTTCCTTTTTTTCTTTTTTGTTTTGTTTGTTTGTTTGTTTTTTGTTAGGTTTTTCCTCCAGGCCATTTCTTCTTGAGGTTCAGAGCCCTCAAACCTCTGTTCCAGCTTCTTTACTTTCCAGCTCAGCATCGTACTATCATTCATGATGTAGTTCCAAAATGCACACATTCCTTACAGCTGAGATAAGAATCGCTGGGGTTTTCTTTGAGGAGCTGGTTTACTTTTGGCCTCACAAGAAAATGTTGCCCTTCATAGGAAATAAATTTGCACCTCTTTGATTCACAAATTCATCTCTGCTGTACTTGTGGACCTAATCCTGTAATTGGACCCAGACACAGAAGCTACATGTACACTGGTGAATTAAACATGGGCACGGCCCTCCCGGGCACTGCGGCCGGTTGGTGTGGGGAAGGCAATGTCTGTGCTACTCAACTGCCCGGCTCAAACTGTCCACATGGCAACCACTTGCTGGAATTGGTCCCTGCACTGGCCTAAGTGCTGTGCCTGACAACAGGGTTAGAATGGGCAAACGCCCAGAGGAGCTGTGGATGCCCCATCCCTGGGAGTGTTCAAGGCCAGGTTGGATGGGGCTTTGAGCAATCTGGTCTGGTGGAAGGTGTCCCTGCCCATGGCAGGGGGGTTGGAACAAGTTGATTTTTAAGGTTCATTCCAACCCAAATCATTTTAGGATTCTATGATTCTGCAAAACTCATGTCAGGGATGCTCTAACAGTTTGCTAGTACAGGCACAGCCCAGCACCTGGGGATGCTATTGCCATATCTGAAATTAGAAGCATAGCTGTTGCTGCCCAAGTCTCTTGCTACAGAGCCCGTGCTGTGGGAGCAGCCCTTAAGGAGCAGCCCACTATTTAATCTGAGTGAGTTGCAGTACTGTGGAGCAAACCACATCTGGTGTCTGAGCTGCATGTGAAGGTGTATTTGTCTTTAATACTGTGAGATACACTGTGAAGCTTAAGTCATTGCTAAATGACACATTATCTGGATGCACAGGTAGGTAGGTAGGTAGGTAGATGGGTAGGTAGGTAGGCAGATAACTAGATAGATCAGGATTCTTCATCCTTTGGCTCTTCTCCAATGTGTAATTAGAGAAGATGAGGTAGAAGGGACCTCAAAGGGATCTCAGTTTTAACGGTAGAGCATTGACATAAAAATCCTTACACAAGGCCACCCATGGGTCCAGGTACTCCAGGACCCTCTCTTTGACCTGCAGCAGGTTTGCAGAGAGTCCAGAGGAGGGCACGATGCACTAATCCTCCTGTGGGCATAGACTCCTCATACCTTTTGGCAATCAACAGCTTCCTCAACTTTTGCATTAGTAGACTCTAAAGGAATTTTTCATCATGAATGTTTCTGTTCCTTTTCTGAAACCAGTTATATTCTTGGCCTCCATAACACCCTGGAGTTTAACCAATCCATTAGATGTGGTATGAAGCAGTATTTCTTCTTATTTGAGTTTGCTGCTTGATCATTTCTTTGCATGTGTCTCGGTTCTTCTGTTGTAAGAACAGCTGTCTTTATTTACCTTTTCTATGCCATTTGCAATGTTAAACATTTTTTTCTCAGATGTTGCCTTTCATCATCACTTTTTTCCCCATAAGGTAGATTCCATTCTACTTGTTCTATCTTTGCATAGAAGTTATTTCTCCCTAAATATCACACCATATTCTGTCACAGTTACAGATCTAGTCTAGTTCTGCTCTATGCTCTTGAGGTGGGGGGACCAGACTATTTGAATGTACTTGGATTGAATATTGAATGTACTTGGCTTAATAATATAATCCATTTTTTCCCCGTATTATCTTTCCCGTAATTACCAACATCCCATTGGCCTTTTTGATCGCTACTGAGCACTCGGTGGTGTGATAATTTCATAGTACTGTCCCCAGTGATGCCAGTTTCCCTTTCCTGATTGGTAATTGGTGTATTAAAAGCCCTCATTACCTATGTAATATTCAGATCGTTTTTCTCTGAAGTGCATTACCTTGCACTTTCCAACACTGAATTCCATTTCTGTTTTACCATCCGGTCACTCAGTAACGCCAACCTCTTCTGCAATACCTTCCTGGCAGCTTTAGTTTTGACAGGCAGGACCTACCAATTTGGTGGAAACAACCGAAGCTGATTCTTTATGGCACCTTTAACTCCTCTCTTTAAGACAAAAAGAGGAGCCCATCCATTTCTTTGCAGACTCTCTCCAACCTACACACTATTGCTGCTGCCCAGACAGAAGTCCTGTCATGGCCTTGCCATTCTTCTCCAGTTGAGGCTGAACTAATGAATTAAATCTCTTATGCAGGTTGCTGGGAATAGGACTGGACTTCTCCTACTCAGTAAGCAACTCACTGTGCTCCACTGGTCTCCTGCAGCAGTTTTCATCTCCACACATCAAAGTACTTGCAAAGATGGGCGAGTATCAATGTCTCCAGGTGACAGCCAGGGAAACTGATATCCCTTTTAGCAGTAACACTATGCAGTGTTCTAGAGTGGCCTGAATGCTATTTGTTGAATAAATTAGTTAATGAGTAACAGCAATAGTTGCTAATTAACATACTCAATGAATATTTATGCTGGCATCTTGCCAGTTGTACATCTTATACAATGTGTCTTTCACTCTCACTTTCCCCTTATTTATTTCATACCGTGAGCTCCCATCGGAAACGACCTATCCTGGCTCTGCCTCCCCAGCATCTGTCACAAGGAAAGCCAACTTCTTCTTCCCACCCTGCAACGGCCAATGAGGATCAAATGTGAACCTCAAACATCATCCCTGGCCTCACTGTGTGCCTACTTCCCAATGCAGCAGTTGTTCCATGGCTCCTCCACAGCCCTCCTAGGATTTACACAGTCAGAGTGTGTAGTAGAGGAAAGAAGATCCCAACTTATGGGATGAGACAGAAATGATTCAAGGTCACACCTGCACATTTTTTGCCACCGTCAAAGACCAGGTTCAGAAGAGTTGTGCCTTCAAAACGTGAGTGTCCTCTCCTATTTAAAGCTTCATAAAGAAAATCAGCAACTTAATTTCAATGTGGAATTCAATCTGCAGCCTACATAGCTCTGGGCCCATCACTGTACCCCACGGCCTGGATTAACTGCAGTGTCTGGAATAGCCCCAAAGCATGTGCATTACACTCAGCTCACTAATCAGGCGTTTCAACTCTGTACTCCCTGTAGTACCATGAGATGAGAATTGGTGTTTGTAATTCAAGGAATGAGGGAGTCTGTTGGTGTCATTTCTCCTTTTGAGATGTCCAACACACCTTTGGTCCAGAGAAGAGCATCATACAGGCACAAACCCCAGGGCTTGTATCCAGTACTGATGGCTTGTATGCAGTACTACCCTTAAGGATGAGACTCTAAGCATTAGCCCCTGTATTCATCTAGCCCAGTTACTAAAAAGTGAAGGGTGACTCTGAACAATAAAACAACTAATGCTGCTTGTGAAAAGTCACAGAAAATCCCACTCTACCAGTGACTGAGATCTGACGCTAGCAAACGATGAAATAGCAAATAAAAGTTTCATGATAACAAATACAAACTCATGCTTACAGGGAAAAAACCTCACTCTAATAACGTCTACACAGTAATGGACATTACATTAGTTATTTCCTCTCAGGAAAGACACTGCAATCAGTGTGGATAGTGCTGGTAAGTACATAATTCAGGATCCAGCAGCACTCAGAAAGAAAAACTGATTATCAGGAACTATTAGGAAAGAAAAGGAGAAAACAAAAAGACACCTGTTCTCACCCCTGTGTTGCTGTGTACATTGACGATGTGTACCCCTCCAGGCAGGGCTGCTCCCTGTGCCTAGAGAAAACAGAGCAGGACCAGAAAAGTTCACAGGAGATCAACAGGGATGATCAAAGCTATGCAAAGTCTTCAAAATAAAGAAGCACCAAATGGGCTGGGATTGCTCAGCTGGAAAAGAGACCACTGGGACAGTAGATGAGAGAAGTATGTGAAATTAGGAATGGCCTGGAGAAAGTGATAAAAATGTGTCTCATAGCATGAGGACTGGGGAGGCTTTATGTGGGTAAGCGTCAGGTTTAAAACAAACACACCCAATGTGACACCCGCTGCCACAGGATGTCGTGGAGGCCAGAAGTATAAATGGGTTCAAAAAGCAATTAGAAAATTCTTGAAGGAAGAGTCCATCAAAGGCTCCTAGACTGCAGACATGAAGATACAGCCCTGGATCAGGAAGTTCCGAAACTCCAAATTGCCAGGAGCTGGGAGGATGAAGTGGAGGAAATATCACTGCACTTGCCCTGCTCCTGTGCTCTTTTGCTGAGCAGTAGCTATGGGCTGGTCGGAGGCAGGATATGGTCTGGGTGACCCCTCAGCCTGACTCAGCACTGCTCTTCCTGCAGCCTGGCTCCTTTCCAGCTGGGCTAATTCACATGATGGCTGCTCAGAGGCTGTATTTCTCTGTGTCCCGCTGTCCTGTGTAATTCGGCTTATCCAGCAGACAGAATTGTCTCTGCCAGCCAGGACAGACCCTCACTGGGATCAAGGCAAAGGGACAGAAGTTTTCAGACACAATGATCAGAGCTGAGAAACTTGGTGTTATGAGGTCAAGGGTCCTGATGGAGCTGCAGAAGAAAAGCGATGACAAAGACAGGAGCTAAAAGGGGCCAGCCATGACCTGACCTGCACTGGCTACGTCACTGGCAGGACCTCACTGGGGCATAGGAAACTGCACTCGGGCTCATTTCTTCTGAGACAGGCCCCATCTCTAACCAGCACCATATGGAGTGGGAATATGGATGTGTAAGGGATTTTGGATCCATGCCAGGCCCAGCACTTACACGGTTTCTGCCTACTTTGCATTCTGCCAGGGTATAACAGCTCTGGGTTTTGCACTGGAGTTCCTCGCTGAACTAAAGAGGGGGCGAGTGTTGCTCCAGGCTCCTACCAGGCTCTTCTCTGAGACTTCCCAGCCTTCCAGTGGCAGATGCACAGAGCTGCAGGAGGTTCAGATAAGGGCTCATTCCGAAATTAAAAAAAAAAAACCAAAAACACACACCAAAACCCAAAAAACCAGCAAAAACCCAAACCACTTGAGCACCCAGGTAATGAGCAGCACCTGTGCACCTCAAGGCACACGGCGCTTCCCAGCCGAGCTGGCAGAGCTGCTCCACATGCTGGAGATGGAGATGATGCCTCCACTTCAGCATTTTTCAGTATCAGGGCATAAAATGGTGCAGAAAAACTCCCCTTTGCCTCACTTTGTAAAGCTACAGCGTTTGTGAACACCGTGTTGCAGATAAGTAGTTTAAGTGCATTGTAGCAGTGTGGCTGGTTTTGAATTACTAAAAATCTCAGCACAGAAGCTTTGTCTGTGATAAGCCTAATCTTCTCTTCTCATCATTATCATGCTAGAAACCATGCTGGAGGCCTCTATAATCTGACTTCATTTTGCATTAAACATAATTGTGAGAACTTGCTTTCTGCATACATGTTTGGGCAGAGATTGTTTGCCAATGACTTTATACAATTATTTTACTCCCAGAAGTATGCCAGAATTAATTTCTTTTCCTTGATTTAAATTTTTTTTTTAAAAAGGGATTATCCCAGAGGAAAAAAGAGAAGGAGAAGCAAAGAAAGTCCTTGTTGTACAGCTTGACTCTGAAGTGTACAGTAGGGGCACAAATTGCAAAGTTAGAGATACTGGATAACCAGGCTTCACCAGCCAGCGTGGTGAGCACTGCTTCAGTGCACGTTGCTGTGACAGGTGATGTCCCCACACACCGGCTCTCAGGGGGGGACATGTGCAATGGCTTGCATTGCAGATGTACCTTCACCTTTGTTACTCCTGTTAATACAGATACAGTGTTGGGTTGGGACATGCTTTTCATTTTCTTCCACTTCTACCAAAATCCACGCTGTCTGTTGACTCATAACTTTTTCCTTTACAGACTGTCAGGAATATTCCTTACCTCTAGGGACTGACCCTGCTCCTTTCAAACCAAGGCAAGACAGGAGAGGTGGGCTGGGGGCAGGGGCTGGGCTGGGAGCTGCAGAGGAAGATCATCGGAGTCAGTCAGGAGCTACAGGGATCAAAGAACAAAGCCAGTATTTGCAGCTGCAAAGCAGACCTGATGCTGATCCCAACCCTTTTAGATCCCCGTCTGATACGAGAACAGAAATTTTCATAGTCTTTCCATTAAACACCTTATCAGCAGTGTTAAAGCATCTGGAGTGACTGAGTGCTAAGGAGGAGACACTCATCAGGAGAGGTTTATAAAGAGGAACACCTAAGAACATGAAACCAAAGGTATTATTATGGCTAATGAAACAAAGGCATTTGATTAACTACTGACATCGCAGAAGTACATTTTTAAAAGTGATTACTATAACTAGAGATGCTGAACATGATAAGATGCACTAAACAACACACAATAGGGCAGGAGAAGATTTATGAGATTCCTCTGCATCTTGGCTGCAACAAAGTTCATCAAATCCCAGGAGTTCACAGGAAGAGATCTGAAGAGCTGTGCATCTTCTCCAAACCCCCGGAGAGCCACATTAACTAATTGTGACTGTCAGTGATCCAGATACCATACTGGGAGTCACCTGGGAGGGGGAGAAGGCAGCAAGGCTCCTGGGCTGGTGGCCTGTTCCCAGTACAGGGGGTATGGTCGTTTGGCCCTGACCAGAATGTGCAGGGAATTGTCTAACGGGGGGCATGTGGGGCAGTCGAGGTGCTCAGGCTTGGATGTGCCACTTGCTCCTGGCAGCCCTCATGGAGCAGTTTGGAGGTGGCAGGGCGTCCTGCCATGGAGAGGTAAAACTGAGTTTTCCTGAAGGGCTTCACCGTGGGAAGAATTCTAGCAGGCACAAACCTAGCTGCCTGCTGGTGCTTTCAACCATCCTAGCCATGCTGGAGTCATACAGTTTTCCTCTTTTTACTTTGCCCTCCAGCACTTGGCCCTGGACAGTTTCCTCAGGGAACACAATTATTCATGAGCCTCATCCTCTGCAGTGAAGGGAATACATCCTACCTCCATTTGCCACTGCAATCCCAGGGAGGTGGGGACAAACTGACCCAGGGAGGGGAAGACAGGCTCTTGTAACCTCCTGCTTCTAGATCAGGATGTCTCCAAAAGCTGGAGCTACCTGCATTATAGATACAGACATTGGAAAATGGGTAATTTTTCATCAATGCCTTACACATTACCAGTCACTGTGCCTGGTTCACATTAGTCACTGGTGGCCAGCAGAGCAGGCTGGAGGCTACCTGCTATCTGCTGCCCTGCTGTTATCCCCTTCCTCAGTCACCAGCCCCTGGCTGCTGTCTGAGAGCACCAGCACACAGCCAAAACTCAGGTTACACATTGCATATTAATTTGTAAGCTAATTTTGCTCCCTTGGCTCTGTCCGTGCTCTGGCTCCGAGTTCCTGCTCACAGTCAGAACTAGCCATGCATATTTAGACAGTGACGGTGAGGAGGGAGAGCTCAGGACAGGCAGGCAGCCGAGCCTTTAACATTTCCACCTGCATTCAAGTTGAGGGCATTACCTAGAAACACTGCTCCTCTCTGCATTCTGCATGGAAATACGGTTTATTGATTACAGGGGTGCAAACACAGCCCTCCTGAAATGGCAAACAAACGGTGATCACAGAAAGGAAAACAAGTTATATACATATAAAAAGAATCGGATATAAGAAAGCAAGTTGGAACAGTGAACACTGGGGACTTGTCCAAGGGCCAAGAATTAACCCAGTGTTCGTAGGTGCTCTTGGACACCAGTAATGTAAAGATTTGGAGCCAGATTCTCTGTCAGGGTAAGCAAGCAATGAAGTAAATTGCACTAATCTGATTTACAGCAACAGAGACTCTGCCATTAAAAGCACAGATCCCTCCAGAAGAGCAAGGGGCATCTTTGATGAGTTGCTGCATGACAGCAACTCCTTACACACTGGAGAAATATCTCAATGATTTCACTGGCAGACACATGCCCTTAGGGATGTTTCAAAAGGTGAAAAAAATAACAATATCCTTAAGCTACCTATAACAATTGCTAATTTCCAGCTACTTTCTTTTTTAATCTTCGAGACTGGTGTGTTTTGACACTCCTCTATCATTGCTATTAATCAGATTGGACTATCTCTGTTTAACTACCACCTTCCTACGCCCCATGGCATTCTTTTGCATTTGTACGACAGCTCCATTACCTTACCCGCGTTGCCCCGCACTGACACCGAGTGTAACTCAACACCTTCAGATAAAGGTGCTCGCACAAAACCTGTTTGCAGGTGCCCCGAACGCGGCGAGGGAGGGAGGGAGGGAGGGAGGGAGGTCGGTCCCGGGTCCTGCCCTTGCCGGCAGAGGTCACTGCAGAACGGGAGTGTGAACGCACCCGGCGACCCTTTCGAGCCAAGCACCCAGAGCGAGATTCTCTCTTTCCCAGACACGCACACACTGGGTATAAAAAAAAAAAACAAAAACAAAAAAAACCCCTTGTGGATATCTGAATCCAAACAGTGCCAAAGCCTCCCGGTAGCCCGGCGGATCTCCCCACAGCTCAGGTGACCAGACACAATGTTTTTCTAACACTCCTCCCAGTTGGCCAGATCACACCAGTTTTAGGTGAGGGCACCTACTATAACCAAAAACGTTACATTTTCTGAACATGGCAATACATTTTAATATCACTACTAGCAGATTGGCTGCTGTTGATAGCGGATCTATTGTGTGAAAGAAAAAGGGGCCTATTTTTTTCACTTGTTCTTTATCTCAGTTTTGGAGGTGCTGACATTGAATGCTGTAATCTCAGTGAGATTTAATTCTGATTACCTAGTATGGAAACATTTCTCCCATTCATCTCTCCGAGGTATATAAACACCCTGTGAATATGGACTATATGGATTTCCCAGTGCACCCAGGGTCACACAAGGGTTGTCAGACCAAGGACTAAAGGGCCTTGGCATGGAAGATCAACTGTGCTGTACGTTCAGTTTTGCCGTGGAAGCTTTCCCCCAGTCATCTGTCCTGCTGTATAACCCTGACATAAAATCATCTTCCACGAGCTCTTCTCCATCTTCAGATCTTGCAGAGGAGATTTCAGGAAGTCATCCACCCTGGATTTAAAACAGAAACTGAGAATCCAACTTTACTCTACTAAGTAGTGGTTAATTACCTTCAATTTTTTCACTTGCCTTCTGTTCTCGATATATCTAGCATCAACAACCAACCACTAGATTTTATTATGGGTTTATTTTCTGCTTGGAACATCTGTTGTATTTTCCCCATGCTCATACTTGTAGACCACAAGCAAGTCACCCATCAGCCTTCCTTCAAACAGAAGAATTCCACAGAGTTCTCAGTCTCCTACCATAAGTTTTCCAGGTCTCAGACTGCTCATGTACCTTTCCCTGATGCCTTTCCAACCTGCCAACATCTCTTTTGAAGTGTGGGCTTGAAAACAGGACAGAGCGTTCTGGTGGTTGCCCCATGCTGTTGTGCACAGAAATAAATCCAGGTCGGGGCTCCTCCTGTGCATGTTCAGGACATTCTGCACAGCAGCATCACACGAGGAGGTGACATTCACCTGGTTACTTACCATCACTCCTACATCTTTCCAGCTCCCCTATGGTGCTGTAAGGACTGGAGTCCTTTTCCATGGGATCTTTGGTCACCCAGCTCCATACACGGACTGTAATGAAAGGCCAGCTCTGAGCTCGGGGAAGAAAATGGCTCCCCTGATCCTTGGACCATTTGGCTTAGGACCAACCCCAGGTTTAAGTCAGAGCCTCAAGGGAGACTCCCCAGCTGCAGCAGCACAAAAAGGATGGAGCTGGGAGCAAGGGTGGAGCCTGCATTCCTCAATCTAAAAGGAGACTTTTAGTCTATTCCTCACCTCCCTTTCTTTGAAATGTCTCTCAAGAGATGGTTAGAGAACAAAGGCAAGGAATGAATAAAACAGACATTATCAGTACTTTGCATGAGTTCTGCAGAGAAAGGTGGTGAGATCCCTCCTTTTCCCCTCCCTTTCTTGTTACTCCCTTGCCACAGTGACTCTCCCAGCTGTGGCTTGGAGTGACTCTCTCACTCGGCATCCTCCTTGCAATTCTCTGCAGATCTCTCCTTGGAGCCACCCGAGATGCTGGCTCCCTCCTCAGAGGGCCTCACTGCTTTGCTGCTGCTGCTTTTTAGCATCCCAGTTAAAATTGCCTCCTTTGGAATCACACAAATGGCAGCAGCAGAGGAAAACACACAAGAATGGGGACAAAATGCTGCACAATGATAAATGAAAAGCTGTAACTGCTGAGGGGTGGTGCGCACCGCTGACTCACTGGGGAGCAAAGCAGAGCCCTATCACTTGCTGCCATCAGGAAAACCTGGAAGGACTAATGTTATATCTTTGAACAATGACACTTTTGAAATGAATATATTCTTTCTTTTCTGTCTCTTGAAGCATACTTTGGAAAACTACATTGTCTACTGCTGCATCATACTCCTTTTTTTGTCCATCGGATTTTAATAGAAATTACTTCCTTTCTAACCCACAGAGCTTTACACACAGTTTCTCCAAGTATTACACCATTACTGCCAGGCAATGGAAAACCAAGCCCTACAGCTTGTACAAATTTTTCAGTTATTTGTATAGGCCAGAAAATCTTTTGAATGCATTCTTTTATTAGCTATTAGGAAGTTTGTGCCTTTTCCAAGCAAGTTCTGCAGAAGATGAGCATTTGCTAGTCTGCAATACATCAGCATAGCTCCATGAATGATGTAAAGCCATATCTGAATAATGCCATTGGTGTTAATTTGCATGACTGCTTAACATCATCACAGAAAAGCTGGATAGGGATGGACTGTCAATTGTTTTTTGCAGTGCTTGAACTGGGTTCAAAACAAGAAGTGGTAGTTTTGCATGCGATAGATAGTAGATCTGTGGAATTGCTTGCCAAGGGATGCTGTGGATGATAAAATTTATAAGGGTTCAACCAGTGACTGGACAAGTTCACAGCAGAGAAACGCAGCGAGGTTACTAAACAAACCACACCTTGCTCAGGGAGTCCCTGACCTGAGAACAGCTGATGCTGGAAAGGGAGTGTATCTCATAGGTTTTCTTCTTCCTTCCTCTTCCCAAGACATCTGTTTATGCTTACAGTCCAAAACTGGATGCCGGGCTAGATGGACCTTGACATGACCTGGTACAGCTGCTCTTCTGGTTTTATGTTTGTGGTGCAGATAGTGGTGATAAGGAGGCTGTAGTTCATAGAAGCATAGAATGGTTCGGGCTAGAAAGGACCTCAAAGATCATCTCATTTCAACATCCCTGCCACAGGCAGGGACACCTTCCATTAGACCAGGTTGGCCAAACCCGTTTCCTGAAGTGTTCGGTTCTTAAGAGAAAAGTGACCCAGATATTTGTATTTTTTTTCTACCATTACAGTATACTTTGGGTTATGCATGTCTTTCAAGAAGCAGTGTTGGTTAATGGCAATATTTCTTCTTATCCTTATTTTCTGTGGATAAATTGTATCTTCTTTATTCTCAATCTCACAAAAAAACCAGAACAGTAAAAAAAAAAAAAGAAAAAAGAAAAACAAAGAAATCAAGTACACGTGTTATTTTGACCCAAAACAAGTCCATGACAGCTTAGTACACACAGACATTTCAACAGGCATGTTGGCTTTATAATCCCTTTTTTTTGGCGTCAGCAAAAGTGATGAAAGGTAGCCATGTGTCCAGATAACTCCATATGAGTGATTAGAAAACCTGGTCATTTTTCCCATGGCACAGGCCCCTACCTGCCTTTTTAGAGACAGCTTTCATCCCAGATGCTTGATGAATGCCAGCTTGTTGGAGCATTATCAGTAATGTCATATACCTGTGAATGTGCACTCCAGCCCTACAAGAAGCAAGTGCCAGGGAAGGGGATGAAAAGCAGACCCTAAAAGCCTGAATACTCCAGATGGGCAGGCTGTCCCCAGGGAATAGCTCTCCTCTTGTTTCTATCAGCAAGCAGAGGGAAACAGTTAAAAGAAACAGGCCTTGTTTGCATTAATATTTTAGAGTGTTTTGCCCAAAATGTAGCTAAATAATGAATCTGAAGGTACTAAACACTGTTGTGTGAAGCTGGAGCTCAGACCAAACAGAGGGAGAGAGGTGGCACGAAGGCATCCTGGGGAAGCAGAGACCCTGCTTGGCCCTGTGTGCCATCAAGATTTTTCTGGAGGATTCCACAGAGATCAGACTGCAAGACCATGACAAACCTGACAGCAACCTCACGAGGAAACGTTGGTGACAAATTAATGGCCACTGGAGAGCTTTCAGTGAAGCAGATAAGGACTGCAGGTTAGCTGGCAAAATCCAGAGAGGGCTTGTCTATCCAGCAAGCCAGGATCACCTTTGCTGAGCTAACCACTGAAAGCAGGAAAGGCATTGCTTCCCTGAAGGGATGGCCATCACCTGGACTTCCCTAACTCTGGTCAACAGGACAGTGGAGAAATGGGCTCTAAATCAACACCACAGTACGGGATGCTCAAACTGCAGGTGGGGAACTGAACTCCAAAACTACTGAGAAGATGCTGCTGGGGGTGGGAAACAGCAAATCTCATTGAGCAGCCACAGATTAGATCTAGATGCAGACGCAGATATTGTTGCTTTATTAATGCGCCTGTTCTCGAACTGGGTGGCAAGGCCCCCCGGGGGGCTGGAGCATGGAGGGTTGAATAGTTTACTTCTGTGAGGGAGAAAAGCAAGTCTGAAGCAAATCCCCCGCACTGCTTCCCTCTGTGTTACTGCTTGGATCAACCAGGGTTGCTCTTCCAGGATGCCAAGAGCTGCAGGCCGCATCCAATGTCCACGTGGAGCCCCTGGCTCTGCATCGCCTGTCCTTCCCCAGCCAGGGATGTGCCAGGCCGCTCTCACCATGGCCTTGGCACTGGCCTGGCTGCATTCCCAACCCTGCACCAAACAATCTGCAGTTGTTCCTCCTGCTCTCCCAAATTAGGGTATTTTCCCTGGGGACTGCTGTTTTACTGTCAGTTTTTCCAAGCTGAGGCTTTGCCAGCTTTGCATTTCCTTTTCTTTTCTCATACACTAACTCAAGCTTTGTCTGTGGGAAGTTTTCTCTTATAAAAGCACCTGGTGAAGATCCTACTTTTCGCTAGGGTTCAGGCAGGTGGTAGCCATTATGCCTGATGAAATCACTGGGCGTTTAAAACCACCTCTGCTGCTATCAGTGGCAGCTGACATAGGGTTTGTAATATCAGGGCATACAATAGCAATTTATAACAATGAATAATGTATAAAAACTGACCAAAGATTGAGGTTCCATGTCTGATGCACAGGTGGTCCCGCTGCAGAGAGAGGTGGTCTACACTGATCAGCAGTCCTGACCTTCCCGATTCACTGCCACCTATTTTTATTTCTCTTCATGCAAATATTTGAGTTTGTTCCTCTGGTGCAAGAGGTTGGTCCTGGCTCTTGCTCAGGAGGGTGTGCTGCCACAGCAGTCTCCTTGTCTGTGCCCCGGGAAGAGGCAGAGGGCTAGTCCTTGCCACCTGGGCACTTCTGCCCTGGATGAGGAGCATGGGCACCCATCTGTCAGTGGTGTCTCAATCCTCCTTCAGTTCCTGGGTCATCTGGGAGAGCATCAGTGCAGAAGAGGTGTGAGAGTGGGTCAGAATAAAGTTTTTTGATTTCCAGTGACTGGATGCTGGCTGAGGTCCTGCCAGAGCCCTTAGGTCTTCTATCACAGCCAAATGGTTGGGCAGGAGATGCCACTGGGATTACCTGATGGGACACTGAGGCCAGAGGTGAGTTAAGTGACCAACGAATAGATCAATTCACCGGGGCCACAGTACTGGAAATGCATGAGTCATATAAGAATAACACGACTTAAAAGAAATATCACCCAGTGATGGGTGAAAGGGAGGAAGATATTCTGCCTTAGCGTCACCTGGGTATCTTCACAAGTTTGACTTGGTTGGAAGAAGGCTCTTAATTTTGTGATGAGGAATGCAGAGGTTGGATTTGATGCTGGAGAACTCACCAGCGGAAAGCTGGTGACTTTCCATAAACAATCCCTATCAGCAGAGCCTGACGTGGCTTCACAAAGAACTGACTTTCATTCTAAACAGATATATTTGTTTTGGAAAGGTGTCTGTAAAGCTGAATGTGGTGCAAGTATGCTGCTGGCAGTGCATTTTCTGGCAGAGTCCCTCTTGGCATGCAGCAAAGTTACGAGTCCAGCCCTGTCATTCATGCTGGGCCTGAATCACCAGCGTGTTGCTGCAGTTTCGTGCTGGTACCATTCCAGAAAAATGAGTGAGAGGCTCCAGAGAGCCCCTGAGCAATGCCATGTCCCGCCTGCATGGCAAAGTCTGTGGCAAAGCTGCCTGCCAGCAGCTGGCTCTTTGCAGGAATGTTGCTGCAGCCATGTCAGGATCCTCTCGGTGTCATTTGCCATCTCCCTGCCCGTGCCTCGCTTTCTCTCCTGGTCCTACACCAGGCTGGGTGGGCAAGGAGCAGCCAGTGAAAGGGATAAGTGGCTGCCCTGTCTCCTCCAAAAGGTAAGAACAGTGTCCCAGCTGTGGTGATGACAGGGAGGCCACAGTGGAAGTTGAGGAGAGGCACAGACCCCTGATAAAGTTTGCACATTCCTCAAGGTTAGCAGAGCCCTGCCTTGCTGTAGGAAAGGGTCAAGTGGCTTAGAGTCAGAGGTGTGCCTTGTACATACAGGCAAAGAATCATTTTGAAGCTAAAACCCTCAACAAAGGCTTGAAATAATGGGATTTAGTTCTCACCACTGTCACTCTCATGTCTCACCAAACAATGTTATTCCTCCATGTTTCAGTTCCTTCCCGGTGGAACGAGGAAATCTTCCTTCTCCCACCCTTTACTGCTCCTGCCTATTTAAACAGCAAGTTGTTTCAGCCAGGAGTCGTTTCTCACAAGGTGTGCATACAACATATTCCAGTGCATATTCCACACATCTAGGAATAAAAATGAAAACTTAGGACTCCTGTAAAACTGACAGGTCTCAATAAGGGACATGCTCACCCTGCAAGCTGTGTCTACCAAGCGGCTGCCTATGTGGTCAGAGCTTTGAGAGACATTAACGTGATGTTTCCTTGTGCCCCCAGTCTCTTCAGCTCCGTGTGCTGCCAGACATCCATGGCTACAGCAAGTCTCCCTAATCATGGGCTGCTGGCAAATACACAATCAGTCACCAGCCACTTCTGAAGTGTGCCAGACACAGGGTGGAATATGTGCTCCTCTCAACCCATCTGCACAACAGGCTACAGATGCCAGCTGCTTTTCTTGGAGTGACATGGACGAGAGAGAAAGAAGGGAAAAGGAGAAAACAGAGTAACTGAAAACCACATTCCCCGTGCTTCTTTTAACCCATTTCCCTCTTGCTTGCATACTACTTGCAAATTGTTACCCCAATTTTTCTCTCCTTTTCATTTTTCCATTGATTAATTAGGCTATCATAGAGTTAATGAATTTTCAATCACACGACAATAAAACAGGGGATGTTTCTTAAGTGTCTCCATGCTGGTCTTTCAAAATATAGGACTTGGATTCAACATGTCCCCTGCTCAATGGTTTAGATCACTTGAATACACTGACACGAGCAGCCAGTGCTGAGAACCCCTCGGTGCAACTCACCCGCCCTTCTCAGAGAAAACTGGCACTGCAGTTTTCTTTGGGAATATTCCCAATTTAAACAAGGATAAGATAGAAAAGAGAACAAGCTTAACCTTCTTCTCCCTTATACTTTCCCGACACTGCTCTGACTTCACTGACCATGATGGCAGTACTGTCGTGTTGCAACACTATCAACAGGGTGATGATTTCATCAGGATTCTTGTGCGGGATCGTATATATTTCGTGCTAATATTTAACAAAGAAAATTTGCTGAAAATTTTTATCCTCCTAGTGCAAATCTACATGCAAATCCACTTTTAAAGAAACATAGCTTGAGTATGATTTTGCACATAAAGGCACACGAGCGTGGCTGAATGAATTCCAGTTCAATGGGACTGAACTACTAATACAAAACAAAGTGCATTGGAACACTAGGATGTAGGAAACATCCTCACTGTGTGCAACTTGTCCTTTTGAAAACACAATGAATGAAAGCAAGCAAAGGTTAATTATTCCATGTGCCTTCAGATGAAAGGTGCTTGATGAACACAAGAAGTCATCCTGGGAGTTTGGGTTTTTTTCTAGAGGACAACCTTTGGTGAAATTTTCAATTCGGGCAGCATCTTCCACATCAAGCTCCCCAGCTTATCTGGGAGCCCTGCAGACCCTCCCTGAACGTGTAATGAGTAAATAAGGATTGTGAACAGCAGAAGCCACGTTTCTTCTGAGTAAAGTCTGCCTGCACAGACACACCATATGAATGGAGCCATTTTCAATTCACAACTCTTATTAATTTGGTGGCAGAGGGGCAGAACGCAAGACTGGTGGGTACAATGAGCTAATTGGATAAAAGGCATGTGAAAACACCGTACCTATAATGTACCTCGTTAGCATATGCAAATGAGATAATTATACAGGCAGATAGCAGTTAGGCACAGTAATACATAGCCCATGTGAACTGTCCACAAATACTTTTGAGATCAAGAAATAAAAGTAAATTCTTTAAACATCCTAATTGGTTGCCAAAAGGAAATTCATTCCAACTACAACTTAATTCAGTGTAAAGTAACGTAACTCATTTGATCTCAATGAAGATCAAAAAAACACAACCATATCCAGACAATCTTGGATTAGAACACATTGTTTGTATATATTTACTACATAAAGTTATTATGCAAAAAACAATCTTAATGAGAAGAAGGTTCTGTGAAATCAGTCATTACTATTTCTTATGTGTTATTTGTGAGTCAAACACTGTCCTGTTCATGCAAGAAGACAGCAGGTCTTCCTAAAATCTGGGTTTGCATCCAGGATTTCTACAAGCCAAATGGATAGTCAGGTGTTTCTCATTCCCTCAATTGCAGTCAGTGATTTTGCACTTCAAATTTAGGCCAGCCTCTCACCTTTCAAACTATTAATGTACCTCAGAGACATTTTCTAGGGAATGATTCAGGTAGACAACATTTTTTCTACTTGATTTGCTATGAGATGACAAGCACTGTTAAACCAAAGGTTAATCATTGATTACGTTTAATGACATTAAAAGAAACAGGTCATGTGAGAAAGCAATTGAACTTTCATTTTTGCTGTCACAGGTCATTTATAGCTTTTGATTCAAATTCCACCCCACGCAAAGAGTTGCTAACAACATCCTACTTCAAATTCTAATGTACTACAACTCCAGAGCAAGCATGTGAGCTGGCAGTAATCAGGCCATTTGTAAAGCATACACAGATTCTTTCATTCATCCTGGCCATTAAACTATTTGAAAAGATTATTTTATTGTTCCACATTATGAGGCAGTGCTTTTGACAACTTGTTTTACAGAGAAGTGCCCCATTTTATTTGTATGCAAGACTGCTCTGCCATTTTTGTGCATTTCAGAACCTCATACTGATCGTCACCTGCAGTTCCTCCCGATTGGGTATGGACTCAAAAGAAAAGAAAAGAAAAGAAAACAAAACAAAACTAACCAAACAAAAAAACCCAAACAACAAAAAAGGAAACCAACTTGAAAATAGATGATTTATTTTCACTGTGGCCAATAGCTCTCCCCAAAACATGAGGAACTGAGAAGGCAACTGTAAGACTCTACAACTCTTTCAAGGATGGCTACCTCAGCAGGGAGCTGCTCAGAGCAGTAACAGAGATTGCTGCTGGTCTCATCCTCCTTTGTACCCTGCCATATCCATTTGGTTCCAGGTCATGACTCTTCCTATACACCAGTATCAAGCAGATCAGGATCAAATCTTCCACCTGCTGAGGGAGAGTTAGTGGGCATTGTTGATCCAATATGCATCTATGCTTTGGGCTACTAAACAAAATAATTGGCCCTCTAACGAAGAGAGAACCCTTTAAAAACTTAGACATGGGCAGGAAATAAGCAACAGAAGCAGATCATGAGGCTTTCAAGGCTATATAAAGCCTCTGTGACCTTTCTTTTCTTCCTTTTTATCCATGTAATAATAATAAGGGCCTACTGCTCTAAGCTTTTGGGCACTCACCTCAGGACTCTCATATTTTAGGCACAAATGTACAAGAATTTTCAAAACTGACCTTGTTTGAAAGAAAAAACCCCATAAAGACAGTGATATTAGCTTGACCTAAAAAATCACAATTTTTGATACAAAGAGGACTTATAGGCAAAGTAGAACTGTACTTCCCAAAAATTAATGGCGGGACAAAAGACATGGAATTGCCTTTATTTGTAGATTGTACATGAATTCAGGGGTGAGTCTGGCTCTTTGGAACTAGACTGTGGCCAAGTGCAAAGCTGCAGAGAACAGTTTGACTCTGAAGCTTAGCACTGAATCTTCCTGCAATGGGCAAATGACTCCAGGTGTGATTTGATGAAAATGGGCTGTTGGTGTAGCCCAACTCCAGAGTATCTCCAGAGCTCATATCAAAAAATTGGCCTTAAAATGGTAGTAGAGCTGATACAACAAAAGGAATGCCCTGGAGCCTTAAAATATTTCTCTTTTCAAAGAATGCAGCAAGCATTGTTCAAATCTATAAAACACAGGGTGAGAGCTTGTTTCTGCAATATCAACATGACTTTTTCCCCTTTAAATTTAGTTCAGGAGTGACCATAAAAAGTCTGCATTAAAAATTCTCATTTTCAGTGCGGCAGAGCTGGACCATTGCCCCAGGCTTTTTGAAGAGTCACTTCACATCCACATCTATTTTCACCCTTTCAAGCCAGTTCTACATTGTTACTGCTGAGTGGTGGAGCTGCTTTTGAAAACATATTCAGCAGGTGATTTTCAATTGTGTAAAGCCATGTTTGACTTCAGGCATTTGAGTTCATGGGAATAGCCTTTCAAAGTGCCTAGTCCAAGCCATAGGGAATTCAATGGAAAATCTCCAGGTGATTTAACTGGACCTTGGATCTGATCCAAACCGTGGAGCCTTGAAGTCTGGAAGTCTCCACTGGGCTTGAAGTTAACCCCGATTGTTCAAAAACAGAGTAAGAATTTTGCTAGGTCAACCTCCTCCACACACGCTGTGTCCTATTTTGCAATGGCTTGAGAGTCTCCTCGAAGGCTGCAGGTGTTCAGCACCTTGCAAAATGACCTCCCATCTCACCAAAGCCACTGAAGTAGATATGCAGTGGATTCATTACATTGTCTCAATCCCTCTCTGCCAAAATTCATCCAGCTGTGCAGTCTAGCCACCTTTAGCTGCAAGTTGTGGTTGCAACTCGTCAGCTAAACTTAGAAAGCCACAAGGAAATTCACTTCTAGGAGACTATTCCCTCCAGGGATTGGCTAGGAAAAATAAAAAAATAAATAAAAATACAGAAATTAAAAATGTGATCTGACCTCCATAACAACTCTTTATCCATAAAGTTCCCACCCAAGGAACCAGTTACATGCATGTTTCAAGGGACATTATTGTTTAAAGAAACTGTAAATGCCACACAGTTAAAAGAGAGAGATGCAGCTAGATTTAGTTAAACAATTGACCAATAACTCAGTCAACATTATTCTTACCCTAGGTAGTAGTTATCAGCTTAGACAGCTGTTACAGTCTTTCACTGTAATACTTAAAAGGCAAACCACCAAATTCAATACCATATTGTTTGTGTAGTAGTGTTTGTTTAAAGGTAAATCACTCATAAAAGTGCAATTTCCTGCTGATACATAATGGTGGATAGTGGCAGGAAGCCGATCCAAGCAGACAGACCCTGAGATAGGCAGTGCTAAATCGCCAGCAGTAGTTACCCCAGCTCTAAAACGATTGTGTTTTTACATCCAATCACACCTAAATTAGCATCAGCATATTAGGCCTTCTTGCAGACACCTCTTTTCTCTTTGTGCAACAGCATAAGATAAGAAAAAGTGCTACAATTGACACAATGAAGTCATGTTTCTTCAAATAAAGATTCCTTTCCTGCTGGGGAGACCCTGCTGGGCAAAATTCTCTCCCCAGTCTTTTTCTTATTGATTTGTTACAGAATCATGCTTATATTTTGGGAATCCTCCTGCTTGCTTTCTACTCTTCACACTACCTCATAGGATTTCATCATTTTTGGAACTGCTAATTGAAGCTCCCAAATCTGCAGCATTTTGTTCTCTGGTTTCTGAGTGTCAGCGGCACAGACAGAGAGCTACTGCAGTTGGCTTTGGGAGAGCTGCTCTGGATTCATGCCAGTATAACCAAAACCCCAATTAACTTGCCAGCACGTACTGACCCTTCACCCAAAGGCCCCTCAGCCTGTACAGGGCCTGGCAGTGCCAAAGCAGTGGGGATGCTCCCAGGGATTAAGCCTGAGACACTGACACTGTATCAATCGCAGGATGAAACATGCCCTGAGAGGAATCACTTTCTGTTTCCGTCTTGGTCCGTGGAGCTGAATGTCTTTTGTCCAACCTGCCTAAATCTCAGGTTGCTGAGTCCAAGCCAGCTCACTGCACCATTAAATTATAATCAATGAAAAGAGAGGCAGAAGATAATTCATACTGTGCACTCCGTGTACCTTTTTTTGGCAGAATGAATCAGCATCCATCTCTCAGATAGTCCCTAGTGCCCAGGGTGGGTGGATATGCATTTTTCTTTCCTGCATTTCTCTAAAGAGATTTCCTGGGATGCCATCAGTATGCCTTGATGGCCTGATGCCAGAGCACTCCCCATGTGCCATAAGAAAGCACTGGATAAAATCTTACAGCCTGCAGCTCAAGCCCACGCAGAGTGGGGAGGAAAGGACTCTCACTGCATCTCTCACCCTTTCTCTGCCAAAGCCTAATTGCTCAGTCAGATTAAGAGAGGAAGAACAACTTGTGTCCTCTGCTCTCTCTTACCCATCTATACCTGAAAACCAGGACCCAGACAAACACCATGGATCTAAGCCATGGTGTTCAGAGGAAGTTTTGACAGACTGAGGATGTTGAGCCTCATTTGGTAGGAAGGGCAGTTGCTGTGGAATTTGTACCGGGACTCTCTTGTTCCTTTGGACAGGAGAGACCCTTGCTACGTGTATACACAGATATTTTTACAGAATTCCTTTTAGCAGTCCATAGAAAGGAAATAGGAGTCCTGCAAAGATTACAAAAGAGTGAATTACTATGCTAAATTTAAATTCATAAAATATTAATAGAAGGCTAAATTGGAAATCAGTTCCATCTTTCTCCATCTGCCAAGCTCTTCTTTCTTAGCAGCAAAGCACGTAGCTCAGGGAAATTCTCCCATCTCTCTCCATTAGGGGTTGATGTTATCAGCATTTTCCTGTCACATACCAAAAATTATCTTTAATTAGCTCAGCTTACAGCTACACTACCCAGACTTGGAAACTTGTTTTGGGATATGAGGAACCAGTTATCTTCTCAAGTGTCTTATGAATCATCATCAGCAATAAATACATCAAAGCCCTGTAGCTCAGGAGTGTTGTCTGGCATAACCAAGGCCAGTGGTTATCCCTGGAGATGGAGCTCCAGTGCACATGCCATCCCTTGTGCACAGCCCCCCATCCAGGCCAGCCCAGCCATCCCTGCCCCATGGCTACCTCAGCACCGAGACGGGCAAGAACAAAATGCTACCTTGCCTTCCAGCGCCAGCAAGTGCATCCCAAATTATGACTTAGATAGAATTTCTTGCCTAAAAATGCTTCTTTTCCTGCCTACTTTTGATTTGTGTTTTTATTTGTTTTGTTTTGTTTTAAAACACAAATGCATTTAAGAACACAAGTCTCAGTGTGGTGTGAGCTGCTCCCATTCCCTGAAGTTCAAGTTATAGAAATGAAGGGGAATTCATTTCCTGGTAAGCTGAATAAAATCCTTTTGCAGGTTGCATTAGTTCACAACTAAATATAGCACTTGTCAATGCTTTCCTCACCCAGAGGAAGAGAAGATTTTCTATTGGTTTCCTCTTCATTAAACAGTGGCTAAAATAAAATGTCTTTGTTTAATTGAATGCCTCTGCAGACCTAGTCAGGTGCAACTCCTACTTCTTCAGACAAAAAGATAACAAAGGAAACATGGAACTGCCATACAACTTTGTCATTTGCTTTGAGGGGAGGAAGAGTTATACACCATTTATACACTTCCCTCAGTGCTTCAAGGACAGAAGGAGCAGCTGCCAGTCTGGGGGCAGCAGGATGGAGGAGGATCACACACTATATAAAAGCCGAGTAGCATTTGGAGAGAAACTGCAATCAGCAGAGGAATGGTTTGGAAAGGGCTGTGAGGGACACAGTTTTGACACGGCAATTCTCTTTGCTGGACCATCAAGTTTCTGCTGAGGTAGGTGGTTCATCACCCAAAAAGTTACCTTGAAGCCAAGAGAGATTTTACAATGACCATGGTGTTGGTGAAGACACCATAATTTGGCATCACTCGTGCAAAATATACCTATTTGGTACGAGGACTGAGCTACTGACCTGAGTCAAGGATTGGGTAAATGTCTGTCCTTTTTAAAATAAATATAACTTACTATTGTTTGTACTGCAACCCTGAGTGAGAACAAGATCTCATCATACTTACAGAGGAAGACCTTGTCCATCCTAACTTGCATTTGAAATCCGTGAGACAGATGTTTTATGGCAAAGATAACAGAAATGGAAAGGAAAGGATTGGATTGTCATAAATCACACAAGAGGTGAGTGGCTGCGCCTGAATGCTGATTTTAGGATGCTAATTATAGAAGGTAGGAATATGGGGAAATAATTAAGGAAATCTCCCAGGTGTTCATCACACAGTAGATGACAAAATTCCAGGTTTCTGAAAAACACTCTGTGTTATTCATATTAACAGAATTCAGAATTATACACTCTGAACTATAACATATGTAGAGCCACAGTTTTGCAGTCTGTAGTCCAAAAAAGCATAGCGATTTCAGATTTTTATCTTCTTAATTGATCATGAATTTGTACTCCCTTCAGTTGCAGCGGAGTCAATGTTGTGGGAAACCACTGAGTTACACCAGCATGGAGTTCAGAAGAGAGCACACCAAGAGCAAGTCACCTGCCATGCAGCTGCAGTGAGACTCTGCCTGCATTGCTGCTGTGAGACATTTGCCAGCCTGTAAATGACTTCAGTGTGAGCCTGAATCTCCTCATCCCTTTCTCCCCACCTTGATCAGAACAGGCAAAGCCAATCTCTGGCTGTGGCAGCCCATGCACTCACAGCTCATGGTCTCGTGATCAGATAGCCTGACCTTTGGAGTAACCCAAGGTGGAGAAATTCATGCAGAAAGCTCCTGCTCAACCTTGCAGTCTCAATTTGTGGTTGCTGGTGGTTTAAAAACGACGGCTTGCTCCAGTCTCCTGATGATGGAGAATCACCACATTCCTGGTCAGGTATTGCTGTGGTTTGCTACACTCGGTGAGTCACTTTAACACAAATCCTCTCAAGCCTCACAGGTCTCCAAATCCACTTGCAAACCTGGAAATCATGACATTTTGCAGATTCGGTTTCAGTACAATATAAATAAAAGTCTCATGTTGGGTCTATTATTCAGCCTAAAGCATCCACCAGAATATGTGGATATTCTCTAAAAAGTGTCACTGGAGACAGGAAAACCAACTTTCTACCTCCATCACAAATTTACAAATTGGTGTATTAGCCGACCCAGACGTTGTTTAAGCCAGTCTTGGCCTCAGAGAGACAGTCTAACTTTGCCAAGATGCTCCTAAGGACATTAAAACTGAACTTCTTTTCCCCTTTGAAAACATCTCGCACAGAAACACTCTTTGAGGGAAATCACAAATGCAGGAAACAGCAGCTACAGTGCTGCATGTTTGTCCGTATAGGAGGAATGTGATGATATCATTTTGGAATGTGCTTTCTTTCTCAGGTTTTTGTTTTGGTGGTAGGAATGTCACTTGCTTTAAAAGTAAAGCACATTCTTGGCTGTTGTTTCCCTCCCCCTCCTTCCAAATTTTGCCTACGAATCAATATTCCCATCTCCTGCCATGTGTTTTTCCCAACCTGTCAGATACTGTTCTCATGTTACTAGCACAACCATCTGATGTCAGGCATCCCAACAGGCAATTATAAATAGTCATTTACTATTAGCTTAGAAGGTTTATTTCTACAGATATAAGCTTCAAGATGTTCTTTGCTATTTTAACTTGAAAGCATTATTTATTTGCATTTGACATAGAGGATATGACCAAATAAAATACGTCCATTTCCTCCATGCTGTAGTAAAACGCCAAGACAAACCTTAGCTGTCTGAAATGAACAGTAAACACCTCATTCTATCAATTTTCAGAGGAGCCCAAAGGCACACGATGTCTCGCTCTCCCCAACTCTGACTGGGCACCTCTCTGACAGCTCTGCCTCAGAGTGCCCAATTCCCAGTGGACATATCTTTACAGCCAGAGTCAGTGCAGATGAAGCTGGCCAAGCATGGAGATCTACTTTGCTGTGTTTTCTGTGGAACTGTCACGTTTTTCCCCATTTATACCTAATCCATGTGTACGTACTGCTACTACGTCCCCTATTACGTCATGATTTTATACTCCTACCTGCAATTGTTGTTAAGACTAACTTAAGGATAAGCAAGATCCTAAACCAGTTCCTCAATGCCCCCAAGGGACCGAGATGCTGGAGAAAACACCTGCACTTCCAAGAGGCAAACCTTGCCTTATCATGCCAGGCTGTTGTCCTTCCATCTCATGGAGCAATGAAAATTCAAAATTAACCAGGAAACAAACCTTCAGACAGAAGAATCTGAGAGTTTAACACTATTTTTCTCACCTGAAGTGGCCTCTTGCTGTGGATCTCAGTGTGCTTTGCAGACAAGCAGGAAAGCAATGATCCTTCCAGCAAACAGCACAGGGGAAACTCTACGTGCCTGGAAGTTTCTCTTGTCCACATGGGCATGATGAGAGTGGCTTTCCCAAAAGACAACACTGGTGCCTCAGGAGTTTGTCCTGAAGGAGTCTGGGACCTCTTCAGATGGCAAGTGGATCCTTGCTGCTTGGAAGGACAAAATGAACTTTTGTCCACCACAGCAGTCAGACACACTGTGTTCAAATTTTGATATTGAGAAGGGCAATGCATATCAAAACAGTGAGTTGCAAGAATCCCAGTGATCCCTAAAACCAAAGTGTTTTCTGGTGGGTGCTTCAGCCATGAACATCCGGTAAAGAATACAGTAGAAGAACAGCAGGGCATTGCCAACATGGGAGGCAATTCAAAAGCAAAAATGTTAAATCCTGTGTAAATGAAGCTGACTCCAGAAAGCTGTCTTGGAATCTTCTTGTCCTGGTACACCTCATGTCTCAGAGATGACATGGTGTGCTTTCTGAGCCTTTATTCTCAGAGAACAACAATGTTAACATCAGTCAAACTGCAATTTCTGATCAGGATCATCATGTTGACAGTAATGAAGCAGCCTTAGTGAAACCCAATTCACTGATCTAATGTTCTGTCTGATCTCCAGGGTCATTTGCAAAGAACGCTGCTGTGGTTTTTTTATCACTGAAGTCCTTTTACTGAAGAATATTTGACAAAATGCTAAGGGTCTATAATTTGCCAGAGGATCAAAATTATCTGTATAATCAAGGACACTGCAAGATCAAATATTGACTTTGCATAAGCAAAGCCATCGCTACAAAAGAATTAAGAAACCTGGCTGGGGAGATGTAATCATGCAAGCATCAGCCAATACATTTTTTTAAGTCTCTATACTGGCTACAAAATGCTTATGCAAAACCAGAGGCTTCCTACTGACTTAAATCAAGATTGTGTGTGGGTGTAAGGGTGTGCCTTTGCTGGAGCAGTTTAGATGTCAGAGGCCAGAAGTCTCTGTATTTTTTAACAATTAGATAAACCAGTAAAACGTTCATAATTGCAATTCCACAAGGTAATTTCATGTGCCTGGGAGATGACAATATGCATACAATTAAAAGAAAGCTTTTCATCCTTGCAAACTATATTACTGAATTCTACGATCTTTTCTATTTGCAGCTCACAGGAGAAGGGAGGGCAGGGGTCACCCTGCACAGGGTGGAGGTACCAGGAGGGGAAGAGGGAATCCCCAAGGCTGTAAATTCACTGAGTTCCGTTCAACAGAAAATATGGAAATGCAGGTCTCTCCTATGCTACATCTTCTTAGCAATTTTCATCTTTTTGGTTGCATGCAAGAGGGAATGTCTTGGGATAAGGTTCTTAGATCTAGTATAACAAATAGGGTATAAAAAATCCCCTTTACTCTGACCATCTTTGAAATAGCAAAGCAGCTCAATTTCTGAATTATTGTATTTAAGCTGTCTTTCAACTTTCCCTTTTCCCCCCGACAGCTTTAAATCTCTCTGTGGGTGGAGGTCTAATGTCAGCACATGCAATTCTATACTTTAATCATTTTTTAACTACAAGATCAAAGCAAATAGGTTTTTATTCCTCCAGTGTCCGATACTTCAACTTCACTATTGAATGTCACGCAAGAGCTCTTCTCAATGCACTACATTAAAATAAATCTTTCCAGCTATACTTCCTTTCCACCAAGAATGAATTAAAGAAAAAACCCAACTTTATTATTCATATGAAAATAACAAACTTGTTTCTACGTTTACTCTGGGGCTGTGTAAGCAGCACACTGCCTAAGAAGAAACCCTGTGGCAGACATCGTTAATATTCTCATTTTGTTTTCATTTCTAACACTTTTCTTCACTTTCCCTGCTTCCACACAGGAACCCAGAGAAAATAATACCTGGCCCATGGCCAGACTGTCTGGGTGAGCAGTCCCCTGGGGTATTATTCCTCCGGCCACAGCAGTGCAGAGCCATTGCACCAGAAGAATGAAGGCATCTTTCACTCCCTGATGTCAATCCCTCCCTAACTGCACCTGCATCCCATCCATGGTCTCTCTCCACTGCCCTGCCTGTGGGAATTCCTCCCATCCATTTGCTAGTGTCTCACCCTCATGACCGGGTATCACAGAGATAGTTTTCTGGACTGGCTGCCCACTTGTTTGTCCTTTCACTGACACCACTGGCTTTGTGTTTGGGACAGTGACTTCAAGACAGGGCAGAAAGTTGATCACTCCTTTATACTTCTGGGGAAAAGGTGTCACTTACAGTTATACACGACTTGCTAACGTGCTCCCTAGTGCTCACAGGAAGGTGGCATACTCCTGTTTAGTCCAGAGGAATCTTAACAATGATTACAGCGTAAGCTGTGAGCCAGCCTTTCTGCACAGGAACCACTCTGGGCACTGGGCAGTCCCACTGACCCTCACCACTCAACTGCTCTGCGTGCACATGGATCTGCTGGGCAGCACTTCCAACAGAGCCGAGCACACACAATGCCTGCACTTTGTTATCCTCCCAAATACTTCTCTGTCACAAGCTGCTCCAATTAAGAAGGCATGCAATAATATCCCTAATTACATTTTGCTTTGATGAGAGATCTAGGCATTTTTTGAAAATGCATGTTGTATAGGGTTAGGAGAATCTCCATTTCAATTCTTTGCATATTTTGGCAGGAGCTGTGTCTCCGCCCTCGGCGGGCTCCAGGCCCTGCAGGGCACGTGCATCCCTTCTGCTCCTGCAGCCCAGGCTCTGGATGCCAGGCACAAGCAGAGCAACATGGGGCTAGTTTTTGCTGACTAACCCCAACACCACGTCTGTGAACTCTGACAGCTCCAACACAAGAAATAAAAAAGACCCTGGGCTGTCCAAGGGGCCTGGATGGAAGGGCCCTGCTGTAAAATGCTCCCTTGGAGCTGTCAGGCTCAAGCAAGAGCTTGGAAGGAGATTTATACTTTGTTGATTACAATCGTAATAAGCCACAAACACAAATTCAAAGAGTAAGAGTGAACCAAACCCATGTTCCCTTTGAGTGAGATAAAATCTCTACCTTTTACACGCCTATCTATTGATGTGTTCCTGGATAAAAAGTGTAATTTTAATTAACTGAAAGTACCTGCCTTTTATATTGGACTCGGTGCTTAAACCAAAGAAAACCAGAGAGCAAAAATGCCATGCTGGCTGAGTGCATTTTTTCTTCCTGCTGAGGATTTGGGATGTGCACTGCTTCCCTCTCAATCAATACACATAAGGGTGTAACTGGTGACTATGAAAATATCCCCCTTCAAGGTGCTCAGTGTCAGTTAGAATCACTTTGCTAATTCTCTTGCCGAATGGGTACAAGCATTTATATGTTAAGCTTCTCTGATGCAGGTTCCATAGATAAATTTCTTTCTATTAGTGAAGCAGCTACAGGGAAGGTAATTATCCCTAAAATTAGGAAGGAAAAGTAGAAAACCTAAAACCAAGCGTGTCAATACAGAACTAAAGTTAAGCACAAGGAAATTAGATTCTTTACTGTAATTTTTTAATACTATTCTAGTATGAAGTATTTGTCTCTATTATTTCAACTATTATGTCAAAACTATCTCCATTTAACACATGTATAGATGGAGGTATATATATTATATTTATCTATGTATATCTCAGGAGTGCTGTGTTTTTGTTGGGTCTCAGGATTATTTGGTCAGTTCAGATCCCTTGATCATACTAAAGAAGAATTCTAGGTCAAGAATTTATATTTACAGTGAACCAAATATCTGAGCAAATGGGTGTTTCATTAGAGCTAACTTTCAATCTCCATCCAGGCCCAAGTTTCAAACACTCCTTCCTGGATATCCTCTCTCTGCCCAAGGGTTTTGCCATCTCTCTCTTTCAACACCACCCTGTTGTTTGGCTAGTGAGACGCGTTATTTCTCTATCTCGACCAAGGATTTTGCCAAGTCCTGTTGCTTCCACTTCTGTAGCATATTTAGAATTCCTCCAGCCCTCTCTATCTCAAAATTCTTGGCCCTGCACAACTGTTTTATTTTGGCTGCTAGAAGCCCAAACTAACCTCACCAGATTTTGGCTGGCAACACAGATCTTTTTAACCATGTCTGTTTTTCCCTGGGCACATCCTTGTTTACTGAGTCTGGTGGTGGTGGAACCAGTACAGTAAAACTCAGCACACAAAGACACCGAGGAAAATCCATGTTTAATCTTTAAAACAATCAGAAGTGCCACAAAATACAGCTGAGGACACAGCTTTGCCTAAGTTTCAATTTTTTTATTGCTGTTGTGTTTTTTTGGTTGGTTTGGTTTTTTTTTTTTTTTTGAGGATACATGTGTATTTCTACTGACTACAGCTTCTTTTTAATGTTCCCAAAATGTAAGCACAGTTTTCATTTTTCCTGCCCAGTTTGCACACAGGTGAATGCCCACAAGCAACTCTCTCTGGGTGATGGGAAACATGATGCAGAGTCTCTGTGATTCTCCCATTAAATCTGACTGAAGTGGGCTATTACAGCTAATAATGTCTGTTAATATATTAGTGGACTGCTGGTTAATGTACACTGATAGATAAATGTAGATGTTGGTATTGGTGATGGCAGTGATAAAAATATAACAGTACAAACACAGTCTTCTGCTGCAAATAACTTTTTCCTTTATTACCTTTCCCAAGTAAAATTCAGCTTTGATTCTAGTACAAAACTTTTAAGCAAAGCTCAGGTAACACTTATCCCAGACTATTTTTATCACTATTATCTTACTTTTCTGGTGAGTTAGATAGAATACTAACTTCAACAGTTTTCCTACATATGAGGTGCACAAGACTGCTTTCGTTGAAGAGTTGCTTCAGTGGTTTACTAAAGACAGAGTTCATCTTTCTTCTTTTTTTTTTAATTTTTCAGAGCTTTTTTATAAAACCCATTTTCACTGCACTTGGAAAATGTGACTATACAATGGGAAAGGGCAGGCCCTCCTTTCTTTTTTTTCTTGTCTGAACACAATGGCAGGATAAGGGAGGCACCGCTCATTACAAGGAATACACTTTAATCAAGTTGCCCAGCACCAAGTGTTTGTCTTCCACCACTTTAGATGCCAATGTTTGTTTTCTCTCAGGGAGAAGAAACAGACAACACTTATAATTTTAATAAAAATCTTTCAGAATGAAGCAAACAGATGACCTAACTTGAAGGATCTACCTCTCTACTTGGGTTGCAAATAAAGGCAAAGATGACTGGCGGGCTCCCATTGCTGGAGGAGATTTAACGCTTTCCTGCTCAAATTTTTAGCTGGGAAGTGAGAGATTGATTTCACTGCTGTTTGATTCGACTCCCCCTGCTTCAGCAACATTGCCATTACTATCACATTCTGCTTGGCTTGAGTGGGAAATGCAAAATATGCTGCTGTGACTAAAGCTCCAGTTGGAAAGGTGAAAATCTGATTTTATTAAACACACATGGATGCCTGTTAAAATTACTTCTGCAACTAAACCCAGCACCTCAGTTTCACAACATTCTCATTCTCTGGTACGAATCCACTGTTTCCAGCTTTAAGAATATCAAAGTAAATCTTCTGATATGTTTCTTTAACCTATAGTACTGGGTGTCTTAAGTATACAAAGACAAAAAAGCAGTATCATAAGCAAGACTCACCTTTAACCTAAATAATTCAATTCAAGCCTCCAAGTTTGTGCAAAACCCCACAAAATTGTTAAAGACTCATAGTGCAGGGAAAATGAAACGCTTATTTGTTGTGAATACTCATTAAATCATGGCAAATTTCCAGGATTTGGAGTTCGAGTGCTACATACTTTATGCTGTTGGCCAACAGCAGATATTATCAACACTTGAGGACTTCAAGCACCTTGTCCTGTCTGGATGTACCATCCAGTAGCAGCAGAGACTTACTCTATTCTCTGCGACCAGGCAGAAATAACAGCCTGAAGACCCCTGTTCTGTTGTAGGATTCTTCTCCTTCAAAGACAGATCTCCCATCCTTTTCCCCCAGCAGCACTAAACTCCTAGAATTAAGGGAGGAAAGGATTAAAGGAAGGGTGAAAAGGCAGAAACATGAAGCCTAAGTCCTCTTTCCCCTATGTCACCTCAAAAACCAAGGAGCAACCCTGTGGTCACTGAGCTGCAGACACAAAAGGTGCCAGCCCTGCAGTTTGTCGTCCTGAGGCTCCCTGCTGGGAACACAGGAGGGACGCCAGGTAAGGGGAGACAGGAGGTAGTGGAGGACTGGAACCGATGTGTCTTCTGCCACGCACTTCCCGCCAGATAAATCCCTACTTGCCTTGCTCACACAGTCCGTAACAGCTGAAACTCGGCAGGATCTACCAACTTGTCTACAAACTACCAAAAAATATCATATTATCTATCAGCCACCATGAGATGGTTTCCCTCGGAACTTGTGCTCCCGTGGTGAGTGATGGCCACTCTTGGAAACACACTTCTTAGTCTTCTTTTAAACTTGCCTTACTGTAGCTTCCTACTGTGAATTCTGGCTGTGCAGTGCTGTACAGCACCTCCCTGCAAGGGTGAATTGGGCGAAAAAAGAGGCACACCATGATACTGCTTTTTTTGTTTGTTTGTTTTTGTGAGCAGATTCCGGGATGCTCCTCTGACTGCCGGCACTAGAGCATACAGCAGGTACTACTGACAGCAACGAGCTGCTTTGGAGGCCCAGGGTGCTGTGCAATGCAGCTAATGAAGGAAAATAAATGGTCTCTTGTAAGGATCTTGCAGTAATACCTGGCTGGACACTGAACAACTTCAGTGGGGGGTGCTGACTGATGACTAGCATGGCATTCAATCTTTGTCCCAGATCCATCCGTGAATGGACCAGTCCTCCTTTACACAAAATCACTGTTTATTCTACTGGCCCACTAATTACTACTATTAAAGCAAATGGTACCATGCATGGTCTTGCAGAGTATCAACAACCTGGAGCTGCCCAGCACCTAGGTGTGTTGCAAGGTGCTGCATGCAAACACCTACACCCAGAACTGGGGCATTTCTTTGATTACTGCTCTTTTACCTTTGCCATCTCTTAGGGCAGTTGCCCTCCAAGGGCACTATCCACAGATACCATCTGCCCACCTGTTTGAGCCAGCAGCTGCTACCAGCTCTGTGCTATACATTTGGCAGAGCTCTCACACCTGAGCAGGTTGTTATGGTTTATGGGCATTTTCCTGTGTTGTGAGGACCAGGAATGCAGGTGCTTTCGCATGCTTCGGGTCCACATCACCTCTATCCAGCTTCCTGGAACCACATCCTCTGTTTGCTGCTGACATTGGGGATTCATATGGATTCAAGGGTACAAGATGTGATTTAGTACCTACTTTTCCTTCCAGACACTGTAAACCACCTTGGGATTTATTTTACCATTTATTTTAGTATTACTAGGCGGATGTTGGATTAATAGTTCCTCTACCAAAACCAGCAACACTGTCAGCACAGAGTTTGTCCCATAAACTGGATGGGAGCTGGACAGGCAGGACTCCTGCCTGAACAATGGATTGTTCTGGAGAACATTCTGCAGAAATCTTGCTATGTCTCATGCACAGAGAGGTGTCAGAGATCCCAAGATGGGGCTAAGGGGTAACTGCTGGCACCCAGGATAGATTCCTGAAGACTTCACATAAAGCAGCCACTAGGCTATAATCAACCCCAACATAAGGGTTTCATAAAGATCAAAACAGTTCAAAACAAGCATCTCACCATTCATTAGTCACGTTCTTTTCTGTTTTCTTTTTTTCTCGTTGTGAGGAAATGGGCAGAAAACAAGCAGAGAAATATAAATTTATTGTCTATAGACTGGAAATCTTCTTTTTTCCGGTCAGCTCCATTCCTGAGTCAGCTATCTGTGTACACTGCCAAAGGAAGTAATGGAAGTTGTCTATACAAAAGAAAGGGAGCACAAATCAACAGGAGAGAAAATTGGGTTTATCTTGAGCCACTGGCAAAAACAAAGCTATCAACTATGTGAAACGAGACAGGGCTCACTGCAGACTTGCAGAGACCCTGCACTGTATTGATGATATCTAAGTTGCACAATTGCTCTGCAGCTCTTTTGCCTTTAATCCAAACAGTATCAGCCTTCAGATTGCTTCTCAGCCTTTCTGTCTGCCTGCAGACACTACTGCGTCGATTTCCATCTGGTGCATGTTTTAAAAGTTTTCCTCACAACCTTAAGGATTAACTGCCCTGGTTTGTTGGTTTTTTTTTTTAACAGAACGTCAGATTCTGAAGCTCACTGAAGAAAACAATCACAGCAAAGAAGCACCAAATCTCCTGCAAACTCTGCCCTGATCAGTGGGCATTCAAAGATCTACCAGCAGCTGTTAATGTCGTGTAATGGATGATTAGCAGGACTTCCTGTATCTAATGAACATGGCCCTTTCAGTGAGGAGACAGTACAATGCTGTCCCAGGAAAATAAAAACGATGTAACATTCAGTCAGGAATGCATTTACTACATGGCCCGGAATGGTGAATTGATCTCATGCTTCTGTAACAAAGATCTCATCTGTAGTCCCCACGCACTGCTGGCACTGGCACGGCTTCAGAACGAGCCCGACGATCCGGCTCCCGAAAGGAACTGATTAGGAGGGATGTTCTAGGAGCTATTTGATACAGGCAGCACAATCCAGAATACCACTTATAGAGTAAAAATAAAATAATACAGAAATCTTAAGTACATTTATGCCTAAGAATGCCAACAGCATCTTCTAAATGATAGTGATAATAAAGGCTTTTTAAGCACCCCTATAACAATGGTGTTCCTGGACTTGAAGCACGTAGAGTTGATAGAGAGATGTTTTGGTGTGAGCATGGCACGTAAGAGAAAAAGGTTCAGTTTGTTTTTGCTGTTTTCCTCTTGATTTTGACCGGACCTATAAATTTAGGTCCATTTAAAACCCCACTGCTCATATCTCTACGTCCCTGCACACAACAGGGATCCAGGGTATCCAGGGGTATGTGAAACAAAATGTAAAGTTGTGTGATGACCTAATGGTGAAGGGAACAAGGATGATGTAACACAGGCAACTTGTAAGAAAGGCTTTCAGAATCTTTTGCAAAATATCCTACTTGTGGCAACAGTGCAAGCAAGGGAGTAAAAATGTGCTTGGAGTTTTGCTTCATCAATACTATAAAACAAACCCAAGTTAAAATGGGTGTTGCCAACCCAATTGTCAAACATCACCGCTGCAATATAAGGACAAATGTTTATTGGCTTAACTTTGAAACTGCAGTAAATGCTCTTCTCTTCAGTTAGATAAACAAATACAGGACAGAGTATATAATAGGGTCCTTTCAAGTAAATTATGCTTTCTAAGTCACGTGTAAAAGAAAAATGACTATAATGTTTATATTTCTGTAAAATAAAAAACCATCAAGGCTCTCCTTTGGCTATATTCTAAATATAAAAAAAAAAAAGAATGTTTAAATGATGTCCCTTTTATGACAAAGTCAGCAAAGCAAAGAAGCATAGCCAGGCTGACAATCCAGCTTTTCTTCTATTACAAGAAAGAGGGAGAAAAGAATTCTTTATTCTGTTCTCATTTACAGTAGCACAAATCCCCAGGAACTGCACTGACTTCAGTAGGTTATTTTGGATTTACAGCATGCTGAAAGAGATTAGAATTTGGTCACACATGAATGAAGAACAGAACATCCACATTCACTCTAAACATATTTTCCTTTCTTACATACACAGAACAGCAGTACTGTCCTTAGCAATGACACATTATGTGCTATTGGTTTACCTGCTTGCCTAGATATATTTATACAGGTAACAGGCAGGATGCCTCAGTGAAGGAAGTACTTTGTTACCCTCTCCAGCAAATGCATCCCAATTTATATCCAGGGACATCCCAATTTATGTCTCAGCATCAGGAAGTCAGGCAAGGGGCTAATACACATACTCACAGCATTATGCACCCAGTGATGAAAACCACCTGTTTGTGAGTCTGTTCTCTTGTCTCTGCAAGAGACTGGCTCTAAGTCCTGGCAATTTCTCATGCAGATATATTAGCATACATTAATTGTGTATCTTTAAAATACTGAGTAGAAAACTGCAGTTGTCATTGGAGAGCACTATGGTTGAAACAATATATAATTCCTGATCTGGATGGAGGAGGGCATTTTCTTCCTACAGTCTGCTTAGTTCCGAGAATCTCAGATCTAGGCTCAGCAAAAAGGCAATGCAGTGAATAGATCCCTGTCGATTTAAAAGCAGGGACACCCCCTGCACAGCACAAAGCAACTTCATCCCCTGACGCCCCATGCCTTGTCCGCCTTGCTCGGCTGAGGTGCAAACTCCTCACACGTGAGCAGGTAGCCAAACAAAGAGTGCCTTTCCTTTGGTCTTGACACCTGTCAGCATGAAACACATCCACCTCCTCTGCTCTGCAGGCTTTCTTATGAAGTGGCTGCAGGCGAGGAAGAGGCATTAAGAGAGGGAGCATTGCAAAAGTAAAACGAAAATAGGCTGCTCTGGGAGATCGACAGAGATTAAGGTTGGGTATCCCTGGGCTCAGTTTTACTGTGAGCAACTAATGCCCACAGCTCCAGTCGAAAGGCCCTGGAAACCTTCTCTGCAGCCTCCAAGAACACAGTGCAAAATAATAAATCCAGCAAGACGGCTCACAAATCGGAAAGAGGACAAAGGGTGGATTTTTGTGGTTATTTCTCTGAACTATAACCAAAGAATTGAAAATGTCCAAGTATGCAGCATGTTTATTAAAAAAAATAAAAATTGTCAGGGTTTCAAAGTCAGGCACTCATAAGTTAGGAAAGGTCAGTGCCAACAGTTTTGAGAATCCAGGATAAAATGCCTAGGATTTTGTTTTTTCGGAACTTTGATTTTTATGGAGATCCAATCTCTTGGAGACCTAATCTTTTAAAGACCCAAATTCTAACTTTCCAGAGAGCGCTCAACAACAGATCAGCTCAACAACTTGCGCAATCACCTCAGCTCACTCAGTCCAACCCTTCTATTGCTTCCTGACTTCAAGTCTCTGATAATGAAATCCTGCTGCTCTGTATCTCCAGCCCACACCCCAAGCTGCCATAGCACTCCCAGAATCATTGTCTGTGCTGTCTTATAGTTTCATATATTTTTTGAAGAAAAGTTACAACTCCTTGAACTAAGTTGTGGAGCACTTACCCTGTCCTTCCTCCGAGCTCTCCTTCAACTCACTTGTAACCACAAGAATCTCATCAAAGCATTTAGGCTGTTTTGTTCTGTGATTTGATACCAATGACCACAATAAAGGTCTGGGTTCCTAAGGACTGGCGCAATAGAAATAAATATGAAAATAATATAATTTGACTAACGAAGAAGAGGCAGGAAGATAGCCAGCTGTACATCTCTACCTTTCTATCACATAAAACACATATACATATATTTATATTTAACTATGTCAAAATAGAAACCAGGTACCTGCTCCCTACATCTGGTGAAAAAAACCTCTCCAACTATATTTTTATTTTGGAATGTCTCAATTTACCAAACAGAAACATTTCATCCAGACAAGTATTCAATTAAATTCCTTTGAAAAACAGGCAAGCTTCCACTGGAGCTATGCCAGGCCCAGCTTCTGAGCAGCCCAGCTGGTAGTCTCCTGAGGACCAGGGCTTCCAGCTCCCACAGTTTCAACAAATCGCGCTAGACAAACTGCCTGAAGGTTACGGACCCTCGGGCTTCTACTGCCTGCAGTCCTGGGCATCCTACCAGGCACAGCACAGTGTCCTGGTGACTGGGGAGATCAGAGATACCAGAGTAATGGCTAGAGCCGTGGCCAACACTCAAGTATCCAACAGCTCAGGCTCCAGTCCTTTTTACAGGCGATTTCAAACCGTTGGAACATCAAGGTTCCCTGAGAAATCAAAATACTTTTCTCCTTCCAGCTCTATTGCATACATATGTGGCAAAAAAAAAGAAGATTCTTCTTGATCTTTTGCTTTCCTTCAGCTGTTCCTTATTACCATACGTTCATCTTGCTTGTTCTTTTGTGCAAATTATTTTGCTGCTTCTTTGTGAAAGACACCAATTTTCTACCTGTATTTGAACAGTTTCCAGCGTAATGAGATCCAGATATTGGTTGTACATGGTTCTGTAATACAAACAGCACAGTGTTATCATTTTCTTTTTTCCCTCATTAGAGAGAAGTTTATTGAAAAATCAAAGCCTTCCCTCTAATCATTTTCACTCTGTTAGCTGTAGGCAACATCTGTTGGATAGTAATTAAAATAATATAAAAGTATCTAAATTTTGCATGCATATTGTTTCTTATTTTTTCACAGACTGTGTGTTTGTTCTTCCCTCAGCTGAAAAGCTAGAAACGAGAATTTACTTCCCATGTTCTCACCTCCCTCCCTCTACTTTATACCATATTGCAACTTGTCATATTATACTGTGAATAACTTAAGAACTATTTGACATATTAGTTACATATTTATGTTGAAGAGCTTTTTTCCTTCACTATTTTTAGAGAGATCAATTTTACATGTCATGATATCTGTATCTATATTTATACTGAATATGTTTAATTTTTTTTCTTACCATATTTACTTCAAGGTTTTTAATGATGATATGCACTAAAAAAAGAGCTTTTTATCAGCCCTTCATTTCACAAGGCAGATGGATAAATTTCAGTTCTTCTGGGAGATCACACTAATCTAACTAGACACAGGTGAGTTTCTTGGTACAGCCACAAGACAGTTCTTGACTTTACAAAGCAAAGACCAAGATGGTTGCTCTCAGTAAGAGAGACGCACTTTGGGTTTCTGAAAACAAGGAGGAGCTAATCAAAACACCTAAGGGAAACAAACTGAAATATTCCTCTAACTTGCTGTGGTGCACATCAGCAATACCACACACCATGCCTGTCTTGCTCATGCTGTCAGTCCTTACAAACCAAATTCTGCAAACCCATACAGGAATAATTGCTCCAAGTTCTTCACACTGAGGCTATTCATGGGATTAAAGCAGCTCTGAACCAACTGATGGTGAATAAAATTGTTGGAACATTATGTTATGTACTGCAGTGTGGACCTCTAATTTTATATTTTGCTATTGAAATGCAAATAATTTATTTAAAAAAATCTCTCAGAAAAGTTACTACTAAAATCAAAACAAATTTCTCTAGGGCCCTATTTACAATGCCAAAAGAATTGCATAAGCACAATTCCTGACTTTCATGAATGTAACCAGGGTGGTTATGCCCCAGAACTGAATAATAATTAAAAGTTAGATATTGGCAGCTCCAGGCTTGCTTTTCCACAGGAGCCTAGGGGGTAAACTTTAGAAGGCAAACTTCACAACAGCCACTTCATTACAGAAAGAACATGCATCTGATCCCCAGAAAGGCACTCAAAACTAACGTCTCTGTGGCGATAAAAGAATGGCCCACATGAAGAGGATAAGATTTCATGCTGTCAACCATAAGGATTCCCAACATGAATTTACAAAATATACTTCATTTTGGACACTTTCATCCAGCTTTCTCACTAAGCCTGTACAGCAAAGCCTGATACCCCTATGTGACCTTAACAAAAACTGCACGTGGTCCAGGGAGCTGAGGAGGAGGAGAAGGAAGTTCTGGGAGCAGTTTCTAAACAGAGGACAAGTGTTCTGATGGTGCCCCAGCCATCTGCTGCTGGATGGGGCTGAAGTGGGCACACAGCTGGATCCTGGGTCAGCTGGTGCCTCTTGGCTTCAGCAATCTCTGCCAGCTTTCTTCTGCCCAGAGCTGAGGATTCAGGTTATCTGTCACCCCAACAACAAAGCCTTTCTACCAAGTATGTGGCATCACCTTGGCACAGGATCTGTGCCTAACAGCTCAAAAAACAGATGTTTGCCACCATTTACAATTCCATCATTTGCATTTCCTGGCTTTTTTTTTAATCTGCAACCATGAGGGTTAAAATTATTTTCAAAAAATGAAATCTGAGAATTGCAAGTCAAGTGCCTCAGGTTGCTGAGGTTTTCATACTTGTAGTATCTTAGTAACTACTGTACTCACAACTATCAAAAGAAATACAAGAAAGTAAAGATGCTCTGCAATATATTAAGGAGTCCTCTGGAGATGAAAGGCTCAGGACTTGATGATATTTAGTTCATGAGCCATGGAATGTCAAAGAACAAAGTGAGCCTGGCAGGAATTGACAGAGATTAAAAGTACATGCAGACAGACACACACACACAAATCACAATGGAAAATATGCTGAATGAATGAATCCAACAGCTCAGGCAGCTTGCTAAGCTCCATCGGGAAGAGGGAAGTACTGCAAGGGACATTCCTGGGTGTCCACTCATGGCAAGCCTGTGTGCAGGCAGAGGTGAGAGGGTGCGCTTGGCTCCCGGAGCCACCGCGAGCAGAAGGGCAGCAGCACCAGGCTTGGGAAGGAAACATTCCCCGTTGTGTCCCAAAGCAAACAGCAATAAAACAAACTGCTAATGAGGATGCAACCTGACCCTCTGCAGAGTGCATGCCCAAGGACTGTGTGGCTGTAAGGGGAAGGGAAGGACTGTGTCTGCAGAAACTTCAAGCTCAAGGGGATTTTTTAAAAGAGCAACAGAAAAAAAATGTTTGGGTACTTTGCTGGTAATAAAAGTTACTCACGAAGTAACACAGAGCAAACAGTGCTTTGAAGGAAAGAGAAGTCTGTTAAACAAAGAACCCTACCCTGCGGAAAGAACTCCTTTTCAACACTAATGTTAATGTTTCATTTTTTGTGAGGAATCCCAGTGAATCTCCCCTTAATACTCTTCAGCTCCAGACGGGACACTTCTCTTTCTTCCCTCTCTGCCTGCTGACATGATCTGCTGATCTTCCTTCCAGGAAAGAAACAAACTTCTATTCACACTTTCTGCTTTTCTTTATTAGGTTCTTTACCACAGTTACACTAACCGTTCTCAGAGCCATTAGAGCCTGTGTGGGGGAAACATCTAGATTTTACTACTTTAGAACAGGAGACCAGCAGCTCCAGGAAACTAAAGAACCCATGAGCAAACCATGGGTTTGCATGCATGCAAACCATGCATGACAGCACTCACAACCTTGTATCTATTTTTTTTTAAAATAACAACATGTAATACTGAAGCCACTGCTAAAGTAGAAAAAGGATTATATTGAAAGGCAACCTGTCATTCTGAGATGTTCTTGGTTTTCTGGGAGTCAAATTAACAGTAACCCTTAGCAAGGAAGATGTGATGGCAAAAGGCACTTGGTTTGTGGAAGGATATCAGTGGCAGCTATTCAAATTAGAAGTGCTATGATAAACCTGGATAGTGCTCTGCAAAGCAAATGTGACAGCCAAGACTAATCCAGGATGTAAGAAGTTTGGGAACTGATGATCCAGGGACTATATTGTAGAAACATAAATTATATTTACTGGAGTAGTGCTAATCAAACCCAAAAGATTTCACAAGCAGTTACACATGGGCTTAAACTTAAGTATTGGAACCACCTCATTGAAGGTAATACACATGAACACAGTCCTTGAACACTTTGGAATTATGGATACCTGTTTTCCCAGTTTCGGGAAGGAATACCACCACTAGTACTTCTGCTTTAAAAAGCAGCAGACACACAGGGATGTCAAGCAACACACAACAGAGTAGTTGGGGGAGTTTACTGAGCAAACACGTCTGCTCTCTCCATGTCCTTTGGAACCAAGGTGGGAACAGAGTTCTCCTGACCCCTGAGCTGAGGGGCTGAGCAGCATCTCTGTTTGTATCGGCTCCTAATTCTTGCTGTGAATTCAGAGCACTTAGAGCCAGGTTGATGTCACCATGCCAGTCAGCACAGGCAAGCCACAAAAGCAGTGAAAGGGAATAGGAAGCAAAAGTGTCTCACCCATCCAAAAGTAAATTGTTCCCCTTTGTTATTGTCCCTCTGAATTAAATGAGAATGGAGAGAAATTTCCTTCTTGGGATTGCTCCTGGACAAGCAAATGCAAAGCCACTTGCTGCACAGGGTATCTAAGCCCTAAAAAAGAACTGTAATGAAATTCAGGTCCAGGTGCTGAACAATAGTCCCACCGTGCAGGACATATTTTTTCTATTTACTTTTTGCTCAGATTTCACCTGTAAAATGGGAACACTGAGGCAGCTCCGCAATCTCAGCCTGTTAAATCCTTAGTTCAGCTGGCATATTCACAAAGAAGATTTTCCAACAAAGGAATCAAGAGCTTTCAATTGCAACACTAGAGCATCCCGAAAAGTGTTTTCCTGTGACACTGTGCTCAAGTGTTCCAGGTACATTAACGAGATCAGGTCTGTGACACATCACAACCCCAAAAGCTTCCCACCTAAGACTAGGAATGGAACAAGCAATCCATCACACAGTATGACACATTCCCCAAAACACACACACACTCAAAACCTGAAAGTGGTGTCAGAATGTTTATTGAAGAGGGCGATCTGACTGGCTGAACCGACCTGGGTAGCCGGTAACTTTTAATATAAGCAAACAGAGATACTGTAAACCGGCTGTGCATGGAAACTGTGTTTATACTTAAATTGGACTTGGACGACTGAAATAACTTATTAGAAAAATACAGCTTAAGTTCCCAGGAGCTCTGAATGACCTTGAGATCATTCTGAAAAAAACAGAAATATGCAGACATATACAGTCATGCAAACAGAGTTACACAAATATTTTCGAAGTCAGTTAATAAAATACATTTCCTTGCCTACTTTTTACAATAGCTTTGCAAACATACTTTTAAAACCACACTTTTCAGCCCCACCAAGCATTTTTTTTGCCACTTGCATTATCAGAACTGATGGTAAGCATTCTGCAATGTAAGTACTGCCTCATTTACTTCTTAGCAAGTTTTGTAATTGCTGGATCTGTTCCTTTCAGCTAAGATTCTTACTACCACATGACAAGATGATAAACTTTCTGCAGTGGAAGTACATTAGAAGACAAAAAAAGAAACAGATGCAAGGAATTTCAGTGCGGTCGATACATTGACAAAATAATTTGATTTATACAGCAACTAAAATAGCTGTACACAGGAACATCTGCATTGAAAGTGATCACAAATCAGAGAGATAACGACCACTACAAATTGTAAGCTCTGCTGCTTATGAACCTATAAAGTCATTATTAGGAGTATTAAAGCAGCCAGAATAAGGTAACCTAATGTTGCACAACTATGATCAAACTCCTATGGAAATCAGGAAATTGTTAAATCGAATAGTGTTTTGTTTAAAAAATAATGAAGTAAAAGGCAAGAGGATAACTATTTTGGAACTTTGTTGCTGAAAACTGCCAGAGGAGGCTAAATGCTCTGCATTTATTCTTCTGCCATGGGCTGGGTGCGTGGTCCCGACTGAAAGCTAACCCTGAAAAGGAAAGTTGGAGAAGCATCGAGTGACACGTCCCATGAACCTGTATTCGTACCTGCATTTTCCACTCATACAGCTCCCATTTGGCATGAAAGCGCCACGCAGGCAAGCAGAAGGGACTGCGCTTTAACAGCAAGGTGCTCATTCTGCAAAGCCTGATGTACGTCCCGGACCGGGACAACCTGTGGAAAAGGGAGCACCGTAGGATGCACCAAGGCTTGGGAGGAGAGGGGCAGGTTTCAGTTCAGTGCGGGAGTACCCCATAAATTCTGGTGTAAAATGTGGAAATAACTGACCCCCCGAGAATATCCGCCAAACTCTTGGGAAAACAGGATCGCACATAGGTGTTTCTGCAGAATAATTCAACTTCCTGAAAGGAGGGTGTAGTGAGGTGTGAGCCGGTCTCTTCTGCCGTGCCTGCGGTAAGAGAACAAGAGGAAATGGCCTTAAAATTATACAGAGGAATTCAGATTAAGTATTAGAAACATTTTTTTCACTCTTAGCGTGGTCAGGCATCGGAACATGCTACCCGCGAGGTGATGGAGTCACCACCCCTGGAGGTGTTCAAGAGGCGTCTGGACCTGGCACTGGGCGACTGTGTTTAGTGGTTTAAGGGTTACAGGGGCAGTGCTGGCTAGACGCTTGGACCTGACGATAGTAAAGGTCTCTTCCAGCCTTGGTGATTCTGTGAATGAAGGCGACGAGGCTCCCGTGTCCCCGTTTCGGGGGTAAAACGCAGCATTCAGCGATCCCGGCTCTCTCTGGGCGCAGGTGCCGGAGAGCGCCGCAGCCCCGTCCCAGCAGCTCCGGGGCCGCTCCCGACCCGTCCGCCGGCGGCTGCGCGCGCCTCTCCCCTTCCTCCACCTCCTCCTCCTCCTCCTCCTCCTCCTCCTCCTCCTGCTGCTGCGGTCGCTGCCCCCCCAGCAGGGATGGAGGCCATCGAGGAGCTGGCGCTCCAGCCCTGCACCTCGTCCCAATACCTGCGGCCCTTCCGCCTCTGTTACCGGCAGGTGAGTGGCGCCGCCGGCCCGCGCGCCCGGCCTCTTCCCGCCTGGGCCCGTCACCCCCCGCCTGCGCCATTTTAGGGCAGCGCCGGTGTCGCCTCATGGCGCCGCCCGGCCCAATCCGCTCCGCCCGCAGCGCCCCCGGGGCGGCCGCGCTGCCCCCGGCACCCTCTGGGCCCGCCCTGTGGTGGGACTCGAGGAGGGCAGCGCAGGTGGCCCGAGAGCCCGTGGGGTCACTGCCTTGGGGTGCCCCCCGTGCCCACTGCACAACAGAGGATGCGGTTGTCACCTTCACCCCGTGTTGGTTTTTGGGTTCACCTCTCGATTTGGGCCTTGCTTTGGTGTGAATAGTTCACACCTCGAGCCTTTTGCTGGGCAGACCTCAGCAGGCTGTCACTTACATGCCCGAATGTTTAGGGATCTGCAGCATCTCTCTGATGCGGAGACACTGCGGGAGCTGGGCCTGTTCAGTCTAGGGAAGAGAAGACTGAGAGGGAACCTCATTAATGCATATAAATATCTCAGAGGAGGGTGCCAAGAGGATGGTGCCAGACTCTCTTCAGTGGTGCCCACTGACAGTATGAGGAGCAGGGGCCATAAACTAAAACGTAAGTTTCACTTCAACATAAGGAAGAAGTTCTTTACACTGAGGAGCAGGAACAGGCTGTCCAGGGAGGTTGTATATTCCCTCTCTGGAGACATCCCAACCCCACCCAAACGTGTTCCTGAATCACCTGTTCTGGGTGGCCCTGCCTTGGTGGGGGCTTGGACTGGATGATCTCCAGAGGCCTCTTCCAAGCCTGTCTATTTTGTGATTCCATGAATTACTCCAGTGATCTGCCAGCCCAGGCTCAGTGCGTGCAGGTGGGAATTGGGGAACAAACCCTGTCCCTTATCATGTTTATATCAACATGAGTCAACTTGCACAGGATAACTAAGAACTGGTACCTCCAACAGCGGCAGGAATGCAAGGTGTGAAAGGAAAGTCACTTCTCACAGTGGAAAGTGTTGCATGTTCCTTGGAAGCTTTCCTTGGGCCTGCATAAACCCAGTTGTTTCTCTCACTGGCTGGTCCAGGATGAACTTTTACCCAGGCAGAGGGGTGGAAGGGGAAATGCAGGAGAATTTGGACAGCCCTAGGACTGGATGCTGCAGAATGCCTCTCTCATTCCTTTGCTTTGCTTTTAAACACATCAGTTGGAAAGGCACAAAAGGAATGTATTAGTCCAACAGTGAGATAAGGTACGGAAAATGAAAAGCAAGGGTTCAAATAGGTTGTGTCAAAGCAGATAAGCTGATTTTTAACTTTTTTTTAAAATACATTTTGTATATGGTTTTCCTAAAGAAAGCTCTCTTCTCATTGGTTGGGATAAATACAGCATTTTGATTTATGAATAGCTGAGAGCTTTACACTGAATTATTTCTTTTTAGGTATCAGAAGTAAACCTGAAAAACATTCTTTCATATTCTGAATTTTTGCTGGCTTAGGTAACAAGTGACATGTATTAGTACTTAATATTTTCATTTCTGAGTCATGCTCTGTTTACATGAAAAATGGGATTTAATTAAAATGTACAAAACAGTATTACAAAATTACATTTAATTGAATAGATGTGCCTTAAATGTGATGAGTATAGTAAAGAAGAAATAAGGTTAAGTTTGGTCATGTGCTGTGGATTGACAGAGACCACCAAGTGAAGTAGGCTTGCCCTTCTTGCTGCATCCTCCTTTGCACAAGTGTCTGCAGCAACAGAGTGAGCTGGACCAGGGTCAAACCTAATCTGGCCAAAAAAAGAAGTTAGTTCTAACCTAAACAAGATCAGCAATTCCATTCATTATTCTGGCAGAGGAGAGGTGGTAATGTGGTAGTTAGGGATGAGTGTTTGGGGCCTGTTGAGGGCAGAGATTGTTTCTCTTGGCTGCAGCACTGTCTTAAAATGAACTTGAAAATGTAGTTTCTATGGTGTCTATACAGAGACTGGCTCGGGTCCAGCCTACTGAGAGCATAAGCTCAATGGGAGCATGACTGTCTGCACCTGACCTGAGAGACAGGCCCTATCTTTATTAAAACACATTTTTCATTTAAAAACTGACTTACTAATCAGAGGAAATACTAAATATTTTCAGTCATTTGACTAATTGTTTCAAAAGCATTTAGGTCTGCTGAAAACCCCATTAAATAGTCAAGTGTCTAAAATCCTAGATTCCTGTTCTGCTTAAGAATTTTTGAAAATTCCACCACTTCTCTAAAACTGACAGTTGTTTCCAAAATCTAGCCCTTGATCTTAATGCTTTTATGCTGAGTAGATCTTCTTGTCCAACTATTTTAATTCACTAGCTGGAAGAAGAAAAGAAACTTTTCTTCCCGGTTCCTAATTGGTGCTGTGTCTTGCAGTAATATTAGTTTCCTCCTTCCATGAATTCCCTGCACTTGCTTACTCAACTTGACCCAAATCCAATTAAAAAGTCATTCTGAATAACAGAATAATCTAATGAAGAAAACTGAAATAATGGCATTTGTTGCGCTGAAAACTGAAACTGGTTTGGATACTTAAGTTATGCAGTATGGGGCATCATGTTGTAATTGGAAGGCTTGGAGTGATCTTACAGGTGTGTTTTGTGAAGCTGTAACATGTTCCCTATAATTCACTGTAGTCCAAAGAAGATTGATTGATGCATTTTTTTGTGTTTGTATAACATTAATGAAGGATAGTTTGGGACTTGAAGACTGAGAATCTGAAATCTATTTTCAAAGAGATAAATTCCTAAAATAGGCATTGATTGTTTAACATATATCCTCTGTCCAAGGACATATATAGAGTGAGAGGGTTTTTATTCATTTTTGGACAACTGCTGCTTTTCTATACAAATAGGAAATGGAAAGAATTTTTATATACAATGTAGGATTTTAAGATTAAGCATTCATGAATGCTTAAGTTACAGCATTGATTTTTTAGACATTTCATATCAAAATTATGCTACTTGTGTGGAGATTATTTGAACCCCATTAGTATAGCTAAGACAGTTAAGTCTTCAGCAGTTAAACATAAATTTAGATAAATTTAGATAGGTGATTTATATCACAGTTTCCCCTGCTAGGCTGATTTTATCCATTCCACCTGCACCCCGCTGAGTTGTAAACCACTGTTGTTCTAACAGGTTTACAGACCATTCAAAATCTGCACGGCATCAGAAAGGGATCTATTTGGGGCTGAAATTTAAACAAAATGCTGAGTAAATTAGCTCCATTTGGTGCTAATAGCACGAGAGCTGCAGGCTCAGTCCCAGTATGGGCCATTCGTTTGAGTTGAACTCAGTGATCCTTGTGGGTCCCTTCCAATTGAGAATATTCCGTGATTCCATAAATACTGTTGTAAACCCACACAGGTTACACATCTGAAGAAGACTGTGGTCACACCTGATGAAGAAGTCTGTAACCACACAGACTCAGGTGGTTGTCTGCCTGCTCTCAGAGGCACTTTGCACACTTACAGTTGCAGGCCCAAGGACTGGATTAGTGTTTTGGCCAGCGGAGTATCTTCCTTGGATATATCCGTGTTCAGACTGTGAGCTGTGGACGCGCACCGGAACAGAGTTGTGTGGACGTAGAATCAAGTCAGGCAGTTACTGTCATGTTAGAACTTCAGGTTTGTGCTCAAGTCCCAACTTCCCCTGTGTTTTAAGAGCTTGAGTCATCCTTTAGATTGTATTTGGTTACACACAGAAATGCTCTGCCAGAAGGCCATGAGAAGAATGTCAGTTTCTGGCTCTTCAGCTCTAGTGAGGATTGTTGGAAATCATGGCAGTTCCTGAAGCTAAAGCAATTTATGCTTACAGTGAATCTACTCTTCCCATAGAGGGTCATGAGATCTTTTCATATGAGGTCTTTCATCATCCTCTTCCTCTGCCCACTTATATTTTAAATGAAAGTGATGAGCTCTGACTTTTTCCTGTAGATAGTAAAAGTAGGTGAATAACCTTCTGAAAGACTTCCGGATTTTGAACCATGTAGACTGAGACACTATACAGCTTGGTGTTAGGCATCCAAGCTATGGAGAATAGCGTGGCTTGCTGCACAAATCACTGTACCAGTCACTTAATTTATTCAGTCTGTCTTTGTGTAGTGAAAAGGTAGAAATGGAAGTGCAGACAAGGAGTTGTGGAATTCAGCAAACTGTAGTCAGATTTGGTGATAGCCAGTGTGGAGGAGTAAAGTACAGATTAAAATTACGTTCTTCAAATTAGACACCTGACAGAACCTCAGAAGGGACCCCAGCTTCTACTTGGGATTTTTAGCTGTCAGCCCTGCTCCAGGTGGGGCCCTCAGTCAAATAAGCCATGTTTGAAGTGAGGTAGCCTGGAGTTGAGAGATAGACAAAGTACCTCACTTAGCCTGAGCAATATCTTCTTCATTTTTTCAGTAGGAACCCTGTCTACATGGTGTGGTTCTGCTTGGTACTCAGAGAAGAGAATTCATTTTTCTCACATAGAGGGATAGCATCTGTCTAGCTTTGCCCCCAAAGTGCAAGTTGATTTGTTGTCTAAATTGGCTTCTTTTTTAAACATACATCACCTCCTGAAGAATTGGCTTCTTTACCAGGAACTCCATGGTAAATCTCTTTTCACTTTTTCCTATTGAAGTTTTTCTGCTTTTCATAAATAATTTATTCAAGAGACCAGAGGGATGGCTAATGAGAGATTAACTCAATGCCCAAGGGCTAGGGCATTTCCCTGGGATGTGGTAGAGTCAGGCTGCAAGATCTCACTTCAATTAATATTGCTTCCCACATCACAGGAGAGTGTGCTCACTGCTGGGAAACACATTTGTGTGTAAATCTTCAGCTTTCTTTTGTGTATGCTAGCCAGGCAGTAGCCGATATATTAGACAAAAAAACCTCCCTCAAGTTTAAGAATTCTGCCGAGATTCCCAGTCATGAAATAGTCTTTGAGTAGTTAATGGTTAAGGAGAGTTGTTAGGTTTGTGAGCAGCATTAAGTATCCAAATGGAAATTTGGATACAATGTAGTCTTCTTTATCAGTAGGTAAGCAGGGATTTTAGTGGTTCTGCATGTTGGATTTGGATCCTTACACAGGGTTTTGACAGAGCTGTGGCGGATCTTGCTGTAGTAATTTAAGAAATTACTGTGTGCAATTTTTTCCCCATGCTACTGGTTCTTACCCCCTGAGAATCAGCAGAAGGTAGCTTTGCTCCGGCTCTTATTCTGTTGTTGCAATTCAAACCCACTGCCATGAGCCCTTTAAGCCAAATTACTGAGCTTTACACAGAATTAAGGAATTGCCTTTGCATATTCTCTTTGGTGACCTCTGTGCTAGTGACAGTATCCTTCAAAGGGGAGGCAGAGCATCCATCAGCTGGGGGGAAGCATCTAGCTGGGGGAATAATACCTTGAGCTGTTACAGAAACTTTTGTCCAGAGCTCACATATCAAAGCCTTTGGGGATCTCACCCAGACTTCTATAGCTTTGTTTTTGAAGGTTGTTCTGGCAGGGGAGCTCTTGCCACTGTTTCCTTGCATTGTATAAACGTATATGTGCATTCTGCCCAGGAACTTTCAGAAGTTTGCCACCAGACTAGAATCAACTGCCAGTAATTTTCCCAGTGTATATGTATGTGAGTTTGTGTTTTGAATCTGTGGAATGGTGAATGGGCATCTGTTTCAATGTTGTGGGTGGGATAAACCTCAAAAACTCCATGCATATCGACTGAACCATGCAGTCAGTAGTGGTAAATTGGAACTATTTGCTCTTTTCTGAGCTTCACATTCCTTCCACACTTCAGAGAAGGTCAATGCCTTAGCATCACATTTCCTCTACTGATTTAATGCTTAGAATAATTCATTTTAAAGTTAAACATGAGAAATGCTCCCTTCAAGTTCATTTTAATGCATGATGTTTTTCATTCACTGTTAAAGGAATTAAATTATTATATCTGTGAGTTTTGCAGTCCTTTTAAAGTAATTTTCAACGCTGCTGTAGATTTTAACATGTCATGAACTTCATTATGGGTAGAAAATGTGCTTCATGAGCAGAGTTCAATTCATCAGTGGAGAAGGAATTTCTTGTTTCTAATCTGAGATTTGCTACTGCTTCCTTTTGTGACCATGAGCAACCACTGTGTCTTACAATTTAATTATCTTGGAGATGTCATCAAGATTAAAGTGTGTTTATACATGGAGAAAGAAGTGAGGTCTGTATCATTAATGTCATGAAAACTTTGAAGATGAAAAAGCAAAGCAGGGCAGTGTAACGATAATACTATCTTATTTTGCATTGAGAAAAATTTTTATATGGTAATAGCAATATGAATGTGCCCAGCTGCCTGAAATATTCTCTGGAACTTCCGTCTGCTTTTTTATAAACATAAAACATTCTTTTCTATTTTGACAGTTAAAAATTATGCTGTTGAGGGAGTAAACAGATTTTTAAGTTACCTGTTCAAACAAGTAAGTCTTCTGTTGAATCTTCAGAAGGTTCCAGTAGTAGGAAATATGTTACCAAGTAACACATTTATTTGCAGTTCATTTTTTTAAAGCAGTAGTGCAGTGAAAGGAGATGCCATTTTTTCCTGCAAAGTTTGTCTCATTTTCTTCAGCTTGTCAAGTCTGTTATGTCAGTACATAGTATTAATCTTAAATGAAAACATACCACTTCTAGTTCAGGGAGTCCCTGAGCTGCAAATTACAGGAATCTGAGGGTGTATTGACAATATATTCTTCCTTGGGCATCTTGGCTTCTTCTCAGAGGTAGGATCCTGGATGAGACTGATTTTTGATCTGTCTGCTGCTGTGTTAACTGTGAATTATGGTTGAGGTACCGTTCAATTATTTTATATGGGTGAAAGAAAAGAAACATAAAGTTTTTGCAATGACAGCATTAGGGAGTTAAATACTGAGGGAACATCATTTCCTTTGAGAGAAATGGTGTTCTCTGCAATTAGAACACAGATTTAAGAAAAGGAATTAAGGAATCTAGGCATATCTGCTTCTGGCTCTGCCATATGCTTTGACTTCAACTCTGGAAACTTGTACAAGTTATTTGTGTATGAGACCTTTATGAATTACTAAAGGGGGAAATGAGAAGCATTAGTTAATAAGAGCTGTAGTTGAAAAGAAAACTAGCACTTGTTTTTGTTTCAGTGAATATTATGTCGTGTTAGTCTTAATTTCTTTATCCATCATGCTTTGACAAGTGAATGTAAGCTTTGAAGTAAATGCACGAAAAGTAGTTGACAGTGACAAAACTTCGTATTTTTAGGTCAGTCATATTATGAGTTAACACACTTGTGACAGCAAATGTCACTTAGCAGAAAGAGTAAAGCCTTGTTGAGCACCTTTTGTAGCTGAAATGTGTCTGCACTTACATAAATGAACAGTAAAATCTCTTTTTATGCCATCAGACTACTTGGGTTGCTGCACAATAATGATGAAGTTGCGATTGGGTGTAGGAGGACGTACACAAGTTGTCGTCAGCTTAAAGCGGCACTTCTCAAGTTCTGATACGTAGCTCTCTGAGGGCCATTGGAATACTTGTAGGTCATCCATATGAGCCAGCTAAGAAAAGCAGATCAATTACCAGCAGATTTAATGTGCTACCAAGGCCTGCAGCTTCACTGGAAGGTGTTTCCAGGTCTGCAGATGAAGAAGTTGAAAACCATCAGCTCTGACAATACTGCTCCAGTAGCCTCATCTGCAGGGACTTGTCTACACAGGACCTTCCTGATTAACTCCATGTCTCATTCTACAACAAAGAGTCTGGTTCTGTTTACGTTAAACCATTTTCAAAGTACGATTGCACTTTGAATTCATACCCTACCTTAATCCATGTTAACTTTCCAGTGCGTGCCCTAAGGGAGCAGTAAACTAAACTGGATGACTGTGTCCACGCAGGGGTTTAATGGAGTTTAAGTAGCAGAATTCAAGTTCGTCAAGGTACTTATTTCAGATTCATTTTCTTGATGTCCTGGTATAGACAAGCCCTAAGAATAAAAGTGGTTTTTTCTAAGTGAATGAACCAAGTTAAAAAATTCATCACTGAGGTTTTATTATACTTTTTTGTGTGAAATATAACTACCGTAGCGTATAAAGTAGGCTTTTTTGTCTGTTCGGTACTATCTCTTTTGTAGTAATTGCAGTGAGATCTCAGCAGTAAAACAGTGCTCATGTTCTTCAACAACTAAGTGCTGTATTTGTTTTTCAGTTTGGATCAAAATTTGTGAGTTTGCTTAAATAGCAGAAGTTTCTTTTTCCCCATACAAAAAATCTGCCATCTGAATCACAATCTCAGCTATGACATTATGTGTATTTGATATGTTTTAAAGCAGATGAACACTGTAACATTTTAGGTGTTTATAACAAATCTGAATATCATGGAAATCAGACATTTTCTGTAAATGGCAGTATTCTTTAAAATGTCAGGGTCTGATACTCTATATGTAATGAAACTATCCTATTGTATTCCTCGTATAAGTGTATTTAAAATAATTGTATTTAAAATAATTGTATCTCTACTGCTGCCATATTTAAAATACATTTGTATTTTCAGCTGTAACTCATAAAAGGTCAGCTCCTGTGCTTTGAAAACTCTACACAAGTTGATACTGCATAAATAAGCATATTTTACACAGCAGGCATATAATGTTATCTGCCCCTCTGACTTCCATTCAGATTAATTATTCTTCATAATTTTTAACTAAAACAAGTTTAGGAACTTAGCTTTTTGGTATTGTCCTTCAGACATTGATCAAAATCTTGTTAATACAGTAACACTAAAGTTTATTGAAGTTTAAACAAAGTAAAGCTCAGTTTTTCTTAGTGGTCAGCTCGTGTCACACTAAAGCCCTGATCACTGATCAAAACAGCATTAATTATTTGTTTCACGTTTCGGTTGCTGTGTCAAAATCCTTTAAATACCTCTTGGAGCAGAGAGGGAATCTTACGGCCTGTGACAGAGCAGCTGGTGTGGACATGGGCTGATGCCCCAGTTGACAGGTTGTTGGATTAGAAAGAATATCAAAGGCAGTGAGTAAGATTAGGGATAAGTGAACATCTGACAGCAGTTTGCAGCAGGGGAGAACAGATGATAAACAATGGGAGCGGGGTGCGTGGGGGGGGTGAGAGGTGAGAAGGCCATGGGAAAAGTGTGGCGGCAATCACTAAAGCTCCAGGTTGCTGAGCCTCATGAATAGAACAGGAAATGGGATTTGCTGGGACAGATGTGCTGAGTGGTGATGAATACATTATAGGGAAATGAGGCTAAACTCCTGAAGGTGAGAGATGTTCTTTCTCTGAAAACAGAAAACATGGGAAAAGAAAAGTTTACCTCTCTGGAGAAGAAAGCATTCATACTTGAAATTTAATATACAAAGAAGTAATGCTAATGGTAATTTAAATTAAATTATTATTCTGCAGTAGTGTTCATAATGAATTCTAGGTCATGTACTTCTAGCATAACAATCTTACAGTACTTTTACATATGTAGGATTGAAAGTGTTTATTTTAGTCATAAGACTGCACAAATGGTGGAATAGTTTGAATGACGGAACAGTCTGGAATAGAGGCTCTGACTGGATAATGCTTAGAAGCATATTCTGTATCTGGCATGTATTATATAGCACTCACATAACATATGTTTGATCCTGCCACCGTTAAGAGACTTGTACTGACTGATCTTGTGAGGTCCTTCCAGCCTTAACATTTTTTCAATTCTGTAAAGTGATTGAATGCCTGTAGAAAATCATACATAACTCTTCCTGTTCCTTAGGGTATTGTTTCTGTACTTCTTGGACTTCCTTAGTTGATATTTTTGATGGATCCTCTTCCAATATTTATGATATAATTATGTCAGAAAGCCAACAGAAACTTTTTATATGTTTACTCACAGGACTGTATGTCAGTTCTCCAACTTAGAATTTCTTACGTGATTTTATTTTAACATATTTTTTAAAGAAAAACTCATTAAAAAAACATCTTGCAGTAACATTTTAGTAGTGTATTCCTTTAGCTGAAGGAGGGGGATCCAGAAAGTGTAGATGTTGTTCTGAGGAAGTATCAGTAAGATTTGTTCAGAAGACATCTAGAAATGTATTCCATAGTGTATTCTCACAGTTTGAGTTACAAATACAAGCTTGGTAAAATAATGTAGAAACACAAACTGTGAGAGTCACCAACTGGAAAACACAAAGCTTGATGTTGTAAGGACAAGAGGTGACTTAGCTGTAATGGGAATGCCACCATCTGTCCTTCCTGACCTCAAATCCCTCGTGTGTGCTGCCCCTGTCCTCTAGAGGAGGAGACATGAGGCTGGCCTCCTTTAGTCCCTGTTTGCTCCTAGCCATGTGTACTGTAGCTGTAGCTCTAATTTCTAAAAGAACAAGGGCTTGTAACCAGAATCTGGGATTAATATGTCCTATAGCCCTGCTTCGTGGAATTAGCTGTTTTATGTTCAAGAAATCCTAAGTGCAGTGTTTTGACCACAGCAACATCACTTGATACAGCAACTGAAGAGCCTGTAGAGTTCTGGAGTTACAGATGTTCCACAGAATTAGTGATCAATGAAATTTGTTCTTCATTTGGCCATAATCAAAGAAATAAAATGGTGGCAAGCTCAGCAAAACAGAGACCAAAAAAATCCATTTTACTGATTCTGATTAGCATAAGTACTGTCCTAAAAGATCTGTGTTCCATAAAACTTTGATCTCTGTATTTGCATGAAACTATAACCAAAGAACTTACCATTTGTTACAGGCAGTTCCCATTTTTAAAAAGTGGTTGAAGATCATTTACAGCTGACTTGCATAATTCTTTGCTTTATATCTCAATATTGAAACTGTTACAGGGCCACTGTGGTTATGAAAGTTTCAGAAATATTTCAGTAACACATTGAACTGTATCTAAATCACTAATCAATGAATCACCAATTAATTCAATTTATTGAATACCAGTAGTATATGGCATTTAAGCAGCACATCCATTTCTCTGTAGTAGTGCTCTCTGTTAGAATGGATGACAGATTAGATGTTTATAAGTTACTTGAATCTTTCTGTGTATTACTTTTTCCCAGTGGGAAGATAAGATGGCTGCCTCTAAGGGAATCAGATTTCAGTTGAGTCTATCAAAATTGGGAGGTAAAAGTGAAATTAAGAAAAGAGCAGAATCTGGAGCTAGTTGCATCTGTCACTTTGAACTGATTTTTTGGGGGGTGGAGAGAAAGGAGAGGATGAAAAGCCCTGAGGATCTTTGTGAGGAGAGTCTGTGAGAAAGTCTTAGGAGAAAAATCTAAAGATTGTTGCTAAGCCTTGGCTTCTGTTAGCCCCCTGCTGCTGTTCTTCATCAAGTTGTTTTAATGGCTTTCAAAGCAAGTGAGTGGAAAATGGTTTCTCTGGAACTTTAAGGAGTCTGAACTGAAAACTGTCATTGCTTTATAAGTAAAACACATCAAAGATTGATGGAAGAATTGCTTGTTAAACACATTGTAGATGTAATTAAAAACATGGGCGATATCATAAAAGAGACATCAGATCATCATAACTACCTAAAGGTGAAAGTTTAATGGCTTGTCATCTGCTCAGGAACCTGTGTTAAGTATCTCTTTCATAGCTTTTGTGACCTTCTGTATGTCTGCAAGATTTTTTTTTTCCCAAGAGTGGGTTTTATTCATAATGTACAGATGGAAAAGTACCTAAACATAAAAATGTAGGTGGTCGTTAGTGTGCTTTTTAATTTTCTGTCTTTAGGGATGCCTTTTTCTGGTATTTTTAATTAACTAGTGCTTCAAACTCTTATCTATTTCTGAAATAGTTGTTTTTCTTTTTGTTGCAGTGCATAATATTTGTTCTGTGTGTTCAGTGTGTGCAAAGTGCATTTGTGTATCATCTAGTAATTGCATGTTTCTTCTGGAACCTTGTCCTCTCACTTTCCTCTCCTCTCCCCACTGTCATTTCCCTCCACAGTCCTCCCCGTCAGTAAACAGTGTGTTTTTTAGAGTTGTGTTGTAGAGCTAATTTAAAGAAAGTGCAGGTAAAACAAGGTGTGCATTGAAAACAGCGTTTCTATTCAGGCTCTGAGCCTCATTCTTTTAAGCCAAATGCTTTTTCTTATCTCATGCTGCATATGATCAAGGTGCACAATTCAGTAAGCAAATACAAACAATTGTTTTAAAAGATCAGACGAATTTCCCAGCTGATTAAGCACACTCTCCCGTCTTCAGATTTCAAAAATAATGTGTTGTAGTTCCAGTGTTAATTCACAAATTCTTTCTGGAGTAAAACAGTTACATCTATGCTTGATTTGACTCAAGATCTGATTCATAATGTAGAAAATTGTTTTTCCCAAGAATCTCATACGTGATGACTGCAACTCCTGGATTTTCTGCAAATGATAGGCTTAGAAATAGTGTGTTTCATCAAAAAGCCTGACACTGTTTGAGTGAATCTCCAAGATATTAATGATGTAAAAGATTATTTAAATAGGGAGTAAGAATATAGACTATGCAACCAATTATGTAGAATTTGGTCACTTGATGTTTTTGGTTTAAGAATTCAATGATACTTGTCATATTAAATGGTGTTTTAATTAGCTGTAATGATTATTTGTGAACTTAGAATGTATGCAGCATTTTGGTTTGCTGCATAAAAAGATTCTAGACTAGTGATGTGTCTGGCCAGACATCACTATCCTTAGCATGTATTTTTATAATTTCTGATATTCCAACCTTGCTGAATAAAATTATATTTTGGCTCCTCTTATTGGTGAGGCCAAGTCTTCCCTTGCATTGATTCTACTCAGTCCTAGTTTAAGCAAATTCTAAAGCAATTTGACTAATTTATTTTGGTTTTTTACTTGGTGAGGTGATTGGAGTAGCAACAATTCAGTGCTTTTTGACCAGAAATTGTATGTTCTGACAAACTGAGCTGGAAGTCAAGGTATGGAAAAATATGGGGAAACATTAAATTTGTATCTTGACTATTACATTATAAATAATTTTTTAAATACTTAGGATATCAGGCTGTATAGGTCTTGTATATATTCTTATCCAGAACTGCTGAAATAAACTATCACCGTTGACGTCGTTCAGTTTCATTTTGGCTTGAAGATAACCTTTGTTATCATTTAGCCACTTGTTGAGCTTTTGAAGCAGCAGGATTAGAAGAAAAATTGGCTATCAAATCTTATTGCAAATCTGTCCTAGAATTTCATATGTATGTCTACACTTAGCACTCTGCTTTCAGCATCGTAACATTTCTGACACTTGAAAATATCGGACATCGGCAATTTGTGACTCACTTTATTACAAGGCTTGTGCTGCTCTTCAGTGACATTTCCATAGCACTGCAGTTTGTACAGCCTAAAATTTTACCTGTAACTCATCTGGTTTGTACTGCTCAGATGAGTTAAAAAGCAAAGTGAGATTTTTTGTGTAGTGAGAGGAGAAGGGAGAGTGGCCTTGAACTGAAGGAAGACAGATTTAGATTAGCTATTACAAGGAGAGTGGTGAGACGCTGGCACAGGTTGCCCAGAGAAGCTGTGCATGCCCCATCCCTGGAAGTGTTCAGTGCCAGGCTGGCTGAGGCTTTGAGCAATCCTGTCTGATGGAAGGTGTCCCTGCCCATAGCAGAGGGTTTGGAACTCGATGATCTTGAAGGTCCCTTCAAGCCAAGAGCATTCTGTGATTATCGGCCTCCTATTCAGTGAAACGAATCACTTATTAGTACAGAAATTACTACTGTAGTACTTTACGGGATACTTCTGCCAAATCTGAAACGTAAATGCCTCCCTGATTGTTTCTGTAAACCGCCCTTTTTTCTTGTCAAGAAGAGGTGGTTGACCTGTCAGTCTGGAGAACCCTCTTTCTTTCTATCTCATTACTTTCTCTTTGATCTGTCTAGGAGTTCAAACCTCTTGGCAGAATTCTCACAAGACTCATGGGAATGTATGAGCCTTCGTAGAGCATTATGGTACACTCCATAGAGAAAGATTAATTTGTAAAAATAATAATATAAATGTCAAGATTTAAGTGTAAGAATTATGTTGAGGGGTGGGAGAGTAGAGATTTAATCACACCCAGAGGCTGAAAAAAGTGAGTCAGGGAAACTATTTCACTAAACGGAAAAACTGTTGGAATATTTGCTTTTGAAGTATTTCTCAAAAAACCTAGACGTATGCCAGTTGGCACTGTGTTTTCCCACCCCTCTGTCTGTACATTCTTCTGCAGCCCATACGATAGAGCAGTGTCATGCCTTCCAGTCCTGCATTAAGTGGGATGACAAACCACACCTAACAGTTGTGCCTTGGGGAGAGGATGAAAGGGAAAAGAAACAACTTTCTGCACTGCTATGTTTTGTATACTTTTTAGTCAGAAAAGTGTGTCTTGCTGTTGCAGGGGAAGGTTGTGTGATTGCTGTAGTACTTGCGGAAGTTAAATCTTCAATCTCAAACCAGCCCTGCTGAACCGGTGCAGTGAACTTGTGACCTTCATTCTTTGTCTAAGATTTAGGCTCTTCTGTATATGCTGAGTTCATGCCATTGCATGCTCAGAGTAAAGTCTTAGAGCTTAAAGTGTCCTGGTGTTCTACTGAAGGAGCCAACAGAAACAGCCAATAAAGAGTTTTAACATGCTCACAGTATTCAGTAGTGCTGAGGAGTCACACTCAAAATCCTGGGACCTTGTCTGTGAACATACTTGCAGGAAGTGGTAACCTTGAGTTCCTGTGAGACTTGGTGTGTAGGTTGTGTCCTTCCCTGCTCTTAGTTCACCGTGGAGACATGGCAGTGCTGCACCTGGCTTTGTTCCCAGCTCGGATGAAGCTCAGGATCTCCCAAGTGCTGCTTACTAACCTTGGTCAATCTTGTTAATGCTAGTTCTTTGCTGGCATGTACCAGCCTGGTGTGCAAGGCAAGGTCTGCAGTGCATTGAGCTGTATTGTTTCTGCATTCGTTTGACTTCTGCATCAGAAATATTTTGTCCTTTGTAAGATATATATAAATGAATAGATTTGTTAACTGTTTTAAAATTATACTCATGTCCCAAGGTAGTGCTTTTGAGGTGCATTAGGAAAACCAGGTAACTTTGCGGTTAAGCATAATGGATTGTTTTCTGTGCTGTTTTGGGTTTTTTAAATCCAGTTTTAATGATACAACAGCCTGTATCAAACACAGGCTTTTTCTTATCAATATTCTGCTTCAGGTGACACAGTCGGTAGCTGGGCTTTTTTTGAAATTAGAACAGCGTTCATCAACTGCATAGCTTTTTAATGTAGATTTATTATCTATTTAAATATGGAGTGGGCCAGTATTGTGGTAGAAGAGGGCTGGTTTTATTTTCCTGCTGGCTCTTTGTCAGCCAGAAAAGATTTTAATCAGATCCTGTATAAGTTGCAGTGGACTGTTAGAATGACTAAAGAGGTAATGAGAAGTATTAGACAATTGATGTTGGTGATTAGCTTTTGGCTGAAATACCAGTGGCAACTTAAACTGTGGTTTTATGGTGTTGTCAGTGTTGTTTTCCTGAATGACATAGCAAAGTTAATGATGAAAGGACAGTTTCTTTCCTTCCTCTTTTGGATGAGGGTCATGACCTAGGGGAGCAAAGAAGAAGGAATTATGCTTGTAGGCGTAGTGGTTGCCTTGGGACTGATGATTTTAAGATTCATTTACTCCTTCTGCCTACTATACTTGTGTTTGCTTCTCTCCCTGCTGTGCCTGCAGAGATGAGGTGAAAGCCCTAAATTGCAGCGAAGTCAGGGGTGAATCTCTCTCTGGGTCAGAGACCCTCCTTGAGACTGTGCTATACCAGTTACTGGCCAGGGGAATCATGAGTTGTGGGAATGTGATGTGGACCAAAGCAGTGTTTGTCCTGTGTGTAGCATTTGGAGAGTCCTCTTCCTAAAGGGTTGAAAGGTTGTTTTGACTAATGAGTGCACAGGATGAGTACAGGAAGGAGCTCAAGAATATTGAGTGAGAATTCTCATCAGCTGGGGGGTCTCGAACTCGCAATGGGTACTTTATATTGAATTTCACTCTGTCTTGAAACAGCTACTACAGACAGACATGATTGATCTAGGTATGTTATGATGAGTGCAGAATTATTTCCCCTGCCTGTCGTTAAATATCACTAGTCTGAAATTTCAGTCAGGCCCTTTATCTTGGTAACTCTGTGGTCAAAAGAAGCAGCTGCCAGAGGACCAGAGAAGATGAAAACAGGTTTCCTAGAGATATTTTTAATTCTTTTGATCTCTCTAAAACACAAAACTTCTTTTTCTTACAGTTACGTGTGTCCCAGTAAAATTTAGAAGTTTGGAAATGTTGTCTTTAATAACTTAGGTGTTTAAGTGCCATTTTCCAAAGGAATTTTCAGGCATCAATCTCACTGAATTTCACTAGCACTCTATCAGGTAGAAGAGCAGAAATAATTCTGTAATCCTAGACAAATATTGCAGTTTAAATCCTACCACAGAAATTATATTATTCAATAAAGATGTTTAGATGCTGTTTGGGGGTTCTGATGTTTGGCTGAAACTACAGTGGTCCAGAGTAAAGTCTAAATTAAATTCTTCCATCTCCCTAGTGAGAGCCTTAAAGGTGAGGGTTATTGAATGCTAAAAAGTGCTTTCTTAAATCTCATCTTTTGGAGATGTTCATGAATTATTATAAGTTGGGAGTAGGGATATGAACCCATGTCTATGTTCCCCAGATTCATTTATTACTGAACTACAAAGGCCATGCTTGTTTGTTTGTTTGTTTCCAACTAAATGAATTCAACAATTTATACAAAAAGGGATAACTCCAGAAAAAGAAATGCAGCACAGAACAGGCAGGAGCTCTCAGCAGCCTTTGGCTGAGGTATTTCCCTGGCTTTTACTCTCTGAGCTGGAGCCAGCAGATATGCCTCCTGGATCTACGTTTCTCAGCCTCCTATTATAGGTATTGCAAATTGTGTGAGATTTTTTTTCTTTAACGATAACAGGAAAATAGTGGTAAAATATTGGAGAAATGGCCTTTTCTGTGGAGGTTTTCAGCAAGTATGGGTAGAAGTGGCTGTGTGAGATGTGCAATACATCTGTTTGAAAGTACAGCGCTTATTTACAGTAAAGTATTTTGCTGAATGCACAGTTTGCAAATTATATTATCTCTGTTAAAACATCTTTTGTTATTTGGAATATATTCCTTACCTATGTGCAGTCAAAGTTTCAAGTTTTATGTTTTATTTTAATGTTGTGGAAAAAGTAGTGTAAATAATTCTGTAAATATGGAAAGCGTATGTTCCTTTTATCCTTGCAAAATAAGAAAGTGTGTCACAGACTTCAAAGTAAAAATACATCTTAGTGAAAACGGCAAAATAGAGGTAGCAAAATTCAATAATATAACGGGAATTGAAGTAAAAGAACAGTTGAATATTTGTTTTAAATGTTGTCATTTGTATATAATGACACAGGAGTCTGAAAACTCTACCAGTTAGCAATTGGTTCTTTCGTACAGAATTGGTTTTAGCTTAATACGAGGAAATCCCCATCTCTATCTCAGCTTATAACCTTACATTATATGATGACTTCGCAGTAAAATGATGTGAGAAAAGCCATAAATTTGACCTTTGTGCATATTGTGTCTCTTAACACAAGCACTCTGTCCTTATTCTTTGTAGTATAGATTTCAGTGCACTACTGTGGATTTGCCTTGGAATAAAGTGTGTTTAATCTGTACATGCAATTGTTCTTAATAATGATGTATATTAAAAACAGAAAAACAAGGTGAGAAAGGAGATTTGACTTAGTTTAGTGTACTTGTATGTGCTTAATTCTCGTGTTTTATAAATTTCATTCAAAGGCAGGCGATCCTAATGATAGCTGAATGCCAAGGTAAACTGCAACAACTCCATTGTTGAAAAGTACATGCAAAAAAACAAACTGTGACCTGAAAAGTAAACTTCCAGAGGATTATAGGAGAAAGTTTACTTACACATCAAGTATCTTAGTTGTAATTGTTCTGGCAGTTGATGTACATAAAATGAACAAAGTGGCTTGGCCCAGTATTGCATTAACAGTTGAATAAATTAATGCATTCTCCATTGTTTATTTTACCTCCCAAAGTGTGAAAAAATTGCACCTTTGAACATTAAACCCTATTGCTATAACCATCTGTTTGCAGTTTCATTACAAACTCCTACCAGAATAACCCTCTCTTTGAAGAGAAAATTGATATGGGTTGTAAAAATTACAGTCTATGACCTTAGGTTTTATGTCTCTTGAGGTATCCCTGGTGTGGTCTCCACTGTTATACCTTATGGTTTCTTCAAGAGGTTTTTTGTCTTCCAACCAATTTCAGATAAGAAGCCCATGCATCAAAGAGCTGGCTATCATACAGAGCTGAGCACTCCTGTCTCTTGTTCAAGCCTTGAAATGGCTGTAGTGAGATCACAGAAACTTTGTCCTGAGCTGCCCAGAACTGCTGTGTCAGCTGGTGCTGTCATGATGTTCTGTAGTGTAAAGGATGTTTTGTCCCCATGGACTTTGCTAGCTCAGTCTTACTTCTGAGACTGTTAATATTGTCAATTAAAGCCAGTTAGTAGCAGTAGTATTTGTGCTTCAGGTAGAATGTTCACTTGTAATACTGTTAAGAAGTAATCAATTTGTGTATTTTTGGATGCATATTCCACAAAGGCACTAAACTCAGTCCTTTCTAACTGAAATACTTGAATAGGGGAACTTAAAAACTGAAAAATGCCATTATTTGTAATCATGATGCTATTAAAATAAACACTCTGGATAGTTTAGTAATGAAGTATTACAAGCTTTGTTTAAAAAGCAAACACTCCCCCCCCTTCCTCTTGAGCTTAAACAGTGGCTTGTTTAAAAAACCCAGTAAAATTCCATAACACTTAAACTCTTTTGAAGTAGTTTTCAACATCAGCAAGTAATTCTGCAAATTGCTTTTGAAGATGAGGCTTCGTTTACTCCAGCGTGTGCAGTCTGATGGAGTGGATTAGTGGGTGTGGACTGAAATTGTAATTTAGACTTTTCCGTGTGCATGTGTCTTTCTGTAGAACACTCCCTATCAGATACATCTCTGTGCTCTTGGAGTAGTTGTGAGTAGACCAAGGCTGTTCTGTTTAATAGTCTGAAGACTTGTGATGTATATAATGGCACTACGTTCATGTTGACTACGAAATACAATTTTTTAATTAGTTTTTTTGGTCAATAAAGGAATTTTTTTAAAATTAGGTCAGTTCCCAGAACCAGCCTGCTGTGCAGTTACACAAATGTCAATGGTGGGGTGAGGGTAGAGCAAAGATGTGCAGCTGGAATAGGAAAAGGGGCAGCCTGGGTTTTGTTTGACTTCCACTGTTTTGGGACTGCACCCCAGGACACAGTGAGTTCAACACTTTGCATTTGCATTAGTAGTTACATAATGAGATAGGCCAGCATAAGACAGTTCCGTGGTACTGATGTATACATTCAAAAGGAAAAAAAAAGTCACTCAACGAATCCAAATTAAAATTATTTTATTGATTTTAATATTTTTAACTGAATTACATGATTTTATGCCAGCTCAAAGTGCTTCCTTTCATTTTGAAAGATAATGTAGAACTTTCTATGAAGTCTGTAATTATATAAAAAGAAGACAGCATTCTCCCTGCTTGCCACAAATCAAACCTTTCAAGCAGACAAAAAAATTATGATAAGTCATTATTTCAAACAAATTTCAGATGCAAAGTAGTCTATTCAGAACAGGGTTTTTCTTTTAGATTAAAAAGTTGAATATTAATTGTCCTTCAATTTTTGACTGTTCATTTGCACTGATTTTTTTGTAGATGAAGATTTTTAGATACAGCATGGCAGTTCTCTAGGTTCTATAAACAAAAATCCACCCCACTAGCTCTTTAATCCAATAAAAATATTCAACAGGAAGCAATGAAGCTTTTAAAGTGTATGGAAAAGTATTTTATTTCATTATCATTTGGAAAACTTCAGAAGTCCAAACTTGCTTTTGCTGTCTATCTCAGTTTGATTTCTGTACTTCATACAGGTTTCACAACTTCATGATGACTACCAATGCTTTATTTCTTTTTAAAAATTCCAAACTCTGTATTTTTGGGGGTCAGAGCTGGTGATTTTTTTTTTTTATTTTTTAACGTAACTTTCTTTGTCTGTGGCATGTGCTGAATATACTATGAAAACTGTTCAGACAATGCAAGGTAATTTGGTGACTAATTGTCTCTGATAGTGAAGTGAAAAGCATAAAGTATTCAATCCTGAGTTTGTCCTGGAAGTGCAGCTTCTGTGGGCACATCCTTGTGGGCACTGGAAATATTATGTATTGATTCCACATAACAGAGAGTTACAGCATTAATAATTTAGCTGACAAGAAGTGGTTTATATTAGGTTATAAACCCTCATATGTTGCCACTGAAAACCACTGCAGATGTGACATCAAGTTCCATTAAGCTGAAAAAAGAAATGTAACAAGGAAACCTCAACTGATAGCAGCACTTCTTCTGTAGGAGTGGAGAAAGGAAGGGAAAGGTTCGTTTGCAGAAGGATGAGGACATAACTTTTTATGGCTTTGGTGTAGTAAAGGGAAGTCCACTCTTTAGCCCACGAGCTGTGACTTGAGGTGCAGCATCTAATACACATCTTCCCCATTGTAGAACCATATATTTTATAAACCAAAAAGTTCTTAATTACTGAGTTGCTTTTGTTGCAAATTTATCTCTTGGCAGCTTTTACTGGTCATAAAAAGGTGAATATGACTGAAAAGCATTAAGCTAAGACTACTTAAGGAAATAAAGGTGGCAGGAGGCAGCAGGAGCTGGCTGCATTGGTGCAGATTTTTGTCTGTCTTCATGAGTCAGTTCCTTGATTCTCCAGGCACACTGCTCATCTGGATTAACCTGACAAAACCCCATCTAATAAAGTGACAGGTTTGGTGTTCTCTTGCCATGAAGTTCTGGGAACAAATAGACACCTCAGCAGGAGAATGCATGGTGAATTTCCAGATAGAGGCATTGCTCTGCACATTGATATTAAACTGTGTAGATACTTTTGTTCAAGATTGGTTGAATGTAAAAATAAGTGCAATAGAAAAAGAAGTTTTACATATTTTTTAAAGAAAAGCGTAACCCTCATACCTTTAAAAAGTTTTATGAGAGCAGAAAAAAAGCAAAAAATTCATTATTCCTCTAGGGAGTTTCACTTCTTTGTTCCATGTAAATCATTAAACAGGGACTGCACACTTGCCTGGCTTTGCTGACTCTGGTTTAAGACCGTTATTTTGCCAATTAATCCTCTTATCTGTTTTTCTGTACCTATAGCGTAATTATTTTATTACATAAAGAATGCTCATTATCCCTTTGCATTAAGGACATTTACTACTTTTGTGTCTTAGGAGTGTGGAAGCAGAGTAAATGGAGCAATGAGAACTGAGTTATTTTTATGTTATAATTGCTTCAACTTCTCCAGTTGGATTTTTTTCACAAATATGGAACATTTACTTCTTGGGTGACTGCTTTAAACCCAGTCCAACTGGTAGAGACTAGGGGATCATGACTGTTGTCATTTTAACCCTCATAACTTGTGCATGTAGCTTATCTAAATCATAATGTATTTGTCATTTTTCTTAACTGCCTTTGTTTGTTTACATCAACTTTTGTCTGGGCTCTAACTGAATTGTAAGATCATTGAACAGGAACTGTTCCCACTACATATGTTTAGTGCCTTTCACAATGGGTCACCAAACCTCATGTTGTCTCTCCTGTAATGTAAACAGTAAGAAGTTAATCATTGTCATGGACAGATTTTTTTTTCTTTCTCTTCTAGTGGTATGTGAAGTTAGTTTGCTTATTTCGGACATATGTGTCCTGCATTATAAGTGATCTGCCTGTATGATCTGTTACCATTCTCCTCAAAAATATGTTATACAAGGTACAAACCCTTTTTATTGGGATGATTTTGGTGTAACTTTACAGTTCTTGGCCACTTTGACTTTGTCTGTCCAAGCAGAGGTTTTCTGTGGATAAACATGGGAGATGACATAAGGCAGTGCCTTTAGTACAGTCACTTTTTAAATACTTATTTAAGGCAAATAAGGTAGGAGAAGCTTTAGGTAGATTTTGGATAAAGATCATTTCTGCTTCAGTTCTCTGTTGTCTGTCCAGAACTTACTGCAAGAAGTTATTAAATCGGTGCCAGTTCAGTGTAAATTTTGTTTTGGTGAGTATTCTGAACTCCCAACAGAGTAAGTACAGGAAATCTGTTACTGTAAACCTGTGCATGGAGGATTTATTTTATACACCCTTGTGTGAAGTTGTGAATTATTAAAGGAAGCATTTAAAGAGATTTTTTGAGTGTTCTTTCATCTGTCACACTAACATGTTTTCACTTTACTCTTCAGAATAACACTTTTAATAAAATCTAAGACGTATAAGCCTTTATTTATGCATGTTTAAAACATACATATAATACAGTTTGTATGTAGCTGATTCAGAAGCTGTCAGTTAATTCTTTTATACATAAGCAAGGCAAATACTGTGCAGCTTCAGGACTTGAGCACTGGTTCATTGAAAGACAGATCAGGTACCAGCCAAGATATAATGCTTCTATATTGCAAGAAATAGTGAATAATTGTTTCACATTCACCATCTCTGTGTCATTCATGATTTTACAGACTCATGCTGTGTCAGCCCTTAGTGTGGCACTGTACAAAGTTTGCCATAAGCTGCATGGCATGGACTACAGCACCACTGTCCTTTCTCTTCCTCACCTTGAAACTCAGTAGCATCTTTTATCTGGGGAAAGCATAGCTCTAATTCACTTAAATTGTTTATAAAAAAGATCTCTTTCTTTGGAAGATCCTTGGACGTGGTCCTTGAGGAAAGGCCTATATCTGTCTCTCTAAAATTGTGTTTAAGTACTTACTCCCTCAGTTTGAAAAAACTGCATCTACAGAGAAATTGTGAGTCCCAGGAGGGCTGTACTCCACAGCCATACTGAGGGAGGGGTGGTTTGTTTGGGTTGGGGGTTTTTTGAAGGCCCAGGATGGTTTCAGTGTAATGCTGAGTCATGGTACCTGTGGAGACACATTTAGCTCATGTATGAGCTGGTTCTAGGGCTTCTCAGGTGGCAAACTGTGCATGGGCACTGCCTTCAAGGAACAGAAGGAGGAAGGCATTCCCCACGTGAATCCCCCATGCCCCAATTGAAGAGTAGAAACTCCCAGTGACTTGTGTGAGAGCATGTCCAGGGTCTGTTACATGTGGAGCAAACAATCTGTTCATTAGCACAGCATGTCCTTGTTCTCTTCTTTATTGGCCAGCCTGGGCTCCATCTTAGGCGAGTTTCTCTTGCAAGCAGGAGTTATCCTTTAGGCCTGCTGACAGTGATTTGACCTTGTTGTTCACATGTTATATTGCCTCAGGTGTTGGAGGAAAGCAAAAGGACAGCAATATCCCTGGCACAGTGATTCTTGAGGCATTTTAGCCAGAGAGTAGGTGGGAAAAAGAATGGTATTTTGATAGGCTGCAGACAAGCCCAACTTATCCATAACAGACGGTGTGAAGAGGCCCCTGTATATAATTGTGGCACTGAGCAGGTGCAGGAAGAGTCTTGGGAAAATTATTTCAAGGATGGAAGCAGGACAGAGAATGTGAAGATCAAGTATGGGTGACATAAATAGCTCTGCACAGGTAGGAGTCACATCTGCTGAACCTGTATCCACTGTCAACACTTGTCTCCAGAGAGTGCTTTTCAGTGCCTGGTTGTCCTGGAATCTCTTGAACCAAAAGGCATTGAGTTTCCTTGTGCAGACTGTCAAGCTGGGAATGAGCTGATGGCATTTTAAGTTATCAATGCCATTACCAAGTCAGTCTGACAGGCGGGATGGACTTGTGACACACTTTGTACACTCAGGTAGTATAGAAATGGCTGTTTGTTCCAGCTTTTTGGAGTCGGGGAGGGCTGTGTTTAATTTGGATGCCTTTTTTGAGGCTCTGTCTTTTGCCAGCCTTCAGCTGCCTTTTGTCAAAGACGTGGAAGAGTGTTCTGGGGAAGCAATCCTGTATGCTTTCTTGGTTCCTAAATTTTAGACAGGTTGCCAGGCAAGATGGACATCTCATCTGACCTGGTATGGCTTTCTTATGCAATTAGTACTTATGTAAGTGATCGGTGTTCTGTGTAACATGAAACGAAGTTGTCTCACATGCTGCCTCTCCTGGAATACAGCTCTATTAATTTACACATGCTATATGCACTAGTTCAGTGTTGCAACATCACAGAACCTGATCACTGAGCACAGAACTAGAGTGTGATTACTTTGTGATTAAAGATTTACCAAATCGATTATGTGTTACACAAGGTTGTTGCAGTATCAGAACTGCTATTCTGAACAGATAGAAACTAGTGTAAAATACTTTTGACATATTTGTCTTTATAAATATCTCAGGACATATATCCTGTTTGAAGAATAATTTTTTAAATCTTTCTCTAATGTAATAGTTTACTCCTTTCTCCTTCCTGTCATCAGTGTTTAGATCTCCTAGCAATCAGTTATACTTAGTTCTCTCACTGCATTCACAGATACTGTGCTTGTTCCTGGTTAGACTTTGGAGAATGGACTAGTTCGTAATAATACAATTATATATGGTTATTAAACTGAAGAGTGTTAAGGGTTTGAGAGAGCCTTTGTATTGCACAAAGATACTTCTCTTTCTCGGGAGTGATGTTGACCATTGATACCTTTAATCTTCCAGCTATCTGTAACTTCAGTGATAGCAGAGCCTTGTCAAAGGCCAGGATATATGGAATGGAACAGTTTAACAAGTAATCATAGCTACTTGGCTTTTAAAAGCATGAATCTTGATCAGTTCAGCAAGTAATACTTCTGTCTGAGAGATAAGATAGAGGTACTACTTACAGCTTGATATAGTTGGTTAATAACTGGCTGGAATTAATGTTCTGTAAAGTATGTAAAGCAGCATAAGAACCATTGGTAACTGTTTACATGCTATTAATAATTAGCAACCTTCCTATGAGTCTGTTAGGAAAGAACCATGCATTGGGTACAACAGAAACTCTACTCCATACGGTTGGGTTCAAATTACATTTGGCTTGGACAATAGGGCATGAATGGGGCTCATTTGAGTTTCTGCCACTGTAAACAAATTGATGTTGGAATGTTTCATTTGTTTATTGATTTATTTATTTGGACAGGTGCAGGTTGATCATATTTTTATTCAAATATAGGCAGAAAATAGCTTTGTCCAGTCAGAGTACATGATGCTAACCAGTGCCTTGACTGGACAGACACAAATTAATTTAGCCTGTGGCTGGTTTTGAATTTGGGTCTAAAACTAATGTTCTAGAGAAAGTGCTTTACATGGGCTTAGAAAATAGAAAATATAGATTTTGTTTTCTGATTAACTTCTTTTTAGGTACTAAGTTTCTTCTTTTACCTTCTGTTAAAAATTATGTGCATGTCTGTGAGGTAGATTCTGTTTTTGGTAATAGAACTCATCCTTGGGAAGAGGTCATTCAATTCTGATGGATCCCATCTGTATGAGGACAAATCTCTAGGGTGTAATTTTCCTCAGCTATTTGAAACCCTCTCATAAGTGCTCCTAAGCAATCAGGTTCTATAATTTGCAAAATGATGGCAAGAGGAAAGAGCCAGGGAAATTGTTTCTGGGATTGTATATTAGAAAGTAGTATCACAGGACTAACAGCCTAAATTAATTCAAGGAGAGACTTGATTCAGGCCTTCTTGTCATCCGCATCAGCTGGACACCCACACTTCTCCCAGGTGGACACTACAAAGGGAGAATGGACCATGGCAGCACATCTTACCATTTGGGTCAGGGGAAGGTGAAGACTACAGAAAGAATATGGAGTTACATGCAGAGGACTTTATCCTTGGTCCACAGTTTTCCAACTCATTCATGTTAAATGGAAAATTGCTCAGCAATCTGCAAAAATACCTTCCTTACAGGTAGAAATAAACCTAGAGAAAGATTGAGCTGACCTTGCACACTTAATACCTTAATTATTTTACCACACAACACAGCCTGTGTTGCAACTGTGTGCTGTATCATAATCCTATCAAAGTTGTTCCTCAGTCTCTCACCAGGTGGAATGGATTGGATATACACTCAGCTTCGGAAACAGTGGCTTTAATATTTTGGTTCGCACTGAGAATTTGCTGTCTTTATTTCTCTTTCAACATTGCATTGCATTTAAACAATGACAGGGCTTCTTCTGTAATGCACACGTTTGATTCCTGTCAGTGCTAACAGAAGGTGTGTGCAGGCACCACTGCAAGCATAGACTAGAGTTTCTCTTGAGGTGAAAAACTGTTTATAATTAGAGTTGTGGGAATGAAGAAAAACCCAGCTAGCAAGCAAACAGCCACTCTTCCAAAAACCTTGGTAAACTCATAAAGCTCAGGGGCTTAATCTCTGAACCAGAGTGCTTGTTACCTAATCCCCACCAGCTGTTGTGTACTTGGTAGCCATGACATCTGTAATAGAGCTGAAGGGCCTGTCTATATTGGTTGGCACCTTTACCCACCAACTGAACTTGACTCTTCTCTCATTGCTCACATTTACCTGCTTTAAATCATTAACCATTTACTCAGGATTTGAGCACGCATTTAACCATACTTTATAATAGAAGTCTAGTGCTGCTTTTCATATTAAGCATATTTTAGGTATGTAGGTCTTCAGCAGGTCTAGTTTTTGTGTTGCTAGTAAGAAAAAGGTATCAACCACAAGAATTTCCTCTGGTTTCTTACTGATTCCTCGTGTAGACTTAAAACTGACCTGGGAGTGAAATCTCTTGAGTTGTATTTGAGCTGAAAAATACCATCACATTTCTAATAAACAGGGTAAAGAATTACGTACACACCTCCATTAACTGGTGGGTAGGAATTGTTATAGGTAACTATAGAAGGTGGAATATAAATGTAAGCAGGTGTATGTGTGTTCATTGTAACGGTGAAAGACAGCTTGTTTGCAGAAATCAGTGTCAGCTGCGCTGTAGTGAATATCCTTTTTAAGCTGGCAGAGGGCAGAAATTGGCCCAGCTTGAGAAAATCAGCCATTTTATGTCTCCCAGTTCTTGAGTGAGTGCTGTGACTTCAGGCCTGCTGTGAGACACTGCGTTCAGCACCACCAGCAGTGCAGAGGAACAGCTGCTGTGTAGAGGGGAGCACGATCTCTGTGTGTTAGGTGTGGACAAAACTCCTGTTCGGGGCCTCGTAGAGGGAAGGTGTCTAGTTCCTGAATTCCAGATGAGTTTTGTTAGGAGGTAAGTGCTGAGCCATTCTCCTAGGGTAAGACTGTTTCTGGACATGGAAGAACATATGTCTGTGGGTTGTGTTACTGGTTCACACATAAGTGTTTTTAGCTTCTTGGCACCCTGAATGGTTAGATTGGGCAGCTGAGGTTGATGCTGTGGCCTGAGGACTACAATAATCTTACGTTAGCTGTCATCATAATATTGTGGATCTAAGATTTTGAACTGTCCTAAATGTTCTCAGTGTCTGTAATACTTACTGTCAAAATCCAGAATACTGGTCTTATGAATAAAACCAGCTATACTGTGTTTTCAAAGAAAAGCCCTTCAAGTTTTGTTAAATTTCATTATAGTCACTTTTCGCTTGGAGTTAATTTGACTGATGGAATTTTTGATTTTTTCCCCCCCAGAATGGCACTAAGAAGGTCTGGGATTTTATGAGGACACATGACAGGTAACGAAGGAATCATGTTATTTCCCATTCTCTTCATGTTGGATTTCGTACTGTATTCTCTTTCATTGGTCAAATGCTGTTGATGTCTTTTTTCCTCCAATTTCCTCTTCAATTCCCGATTCTTGTGTAGTACTTGCAGGTAGTTCTCTACTGTTTAAGACAGACTTAACAGAAATTTAAAAATTTCCTCATGGTTTAGTATGTTTTCAGTAAGTTTTGTGTGTGCTTGACTATTCAAATATTAGAGTTTTAGCCCACAATGTATTGTACATTTTAATAATTACTTAGAAGATGGAACCGAAAGTTTGGATTGAATGCAATTTTGTTTTTTGAGTGGGTATATATCACCTGAAGTAAGAATTTCTTGTCTTTCCAAATTTATTTCTCCTGTCAGGGAAGAAAAACAATTAACTCCTGACTTCAAAGATCAGTTCATACAAGATTATCAGAAATAAGGTATATATGAAATAGACCTAGTCTCAGTGTTATTAAAAACTAAAATATTTATATGTCTTCTAAAAAGTATTAATATATAATCTGCTCACTGAAGATTCAGGTACTAGAAGCTAAAAATAAAAAGCAAGGGTGGCAGCTTTTTCCAAGAAAAAGCTTTCCTAAGTCTATTAAATGTAAAAAAATGTAGCAAAACACTAATGGCAAAAGAAATTGTGACATAACCATAGCCACATCAAGAGATGTGGGGGGTTTGTGTGTTAAATAAGTAAAATCAGTTGCATTTTGGGAAATTCTTCTCTGTTGGAACCCTCTAAATCCTTACATGAGCCTTTGTGACATGAGCCTTAACGTGTGTAGGTACCTGGGAGGGATATAGAATGATAGCAACACTTTTTATCTGTATAAAAATTATGAAGATAAATTTTCAGGAAGACTGGGAAAGTATTAGCTAGATTAAAAATGCCACTGCTGCTTGAGAATGAGGACAGAAAAGGGAGTGATATTTCAATACTGAACTTCACACTTGCTTTTGGAATTTGCCTGGAAGACAGTTCTGTCTTTGCACTTTGGCTGTCCATATGGGCATGTGCCTGAATTTATGATGGCAGATACAAAGGCTGAAATGATAATTGATTGCTGGAAATTTAATATATGCCCATTGAAGCAAGTGAATCCAGCCTCAAGTTACAGTGCTGAGAACATGACTTCCAGATGAATTTGTATTACTATTTTTGTTTAAACTTTAGTTTATCACTGTGTGATAATGTGTGAATATATGCAACTAACTGAGTGGGGTAAGTATTAAAGGATCAGTTTTCCATGAACGTCTTGGGAACAGTATTTCTGAAGGACTTTTGTGGACATTTTTAAAATAGTTGTGAACATAACTTTATAAAAAGGCTATGGCCACATGTCATGCCAGTCATCTCTGGTCACATAACATTTGTTAGCTTCAGATGTACAACAGCTGCCACCCAAACTTATTAGTGACTACTGTTGAACTGCAGAATGTCTAACACTCTTTCACAGGGAAATTCATTGCAGCTTCTGACACCAAAGGCAGTAATGTGAACTTTCTGTATAGGAAATCCATGGGTTTACATAAATTTTATTTGTGAATATGAAGCCAATTATTATCAGATACATTAGTCAGGTTCAAAATCCCTTATAATGCATTAAAGCCCTACATTTTGGTATATTTTAATAGCTCGTTATATGGAAAACTCAAGGTAATTAGGTGCTGATGATTATAGAGGACTTCTTAGCTCTTAGAGGTTCATTACTGTTAATGAAGGATAAATATTGAAGAGGAGAAATTTCCAGGACATATGTCCTATTGGTCAGGATTTCTTAGTGTGTATGTCTGCTTGAGGAAGATTGTAGATGTTTTCCATAATTAAGATCCCTTTTCCATAATACTTTTCAGAAGTATTCAAAACTTATTTTACTTATGAAAGTCCTGTAAGAATGTTAAATGCTCCAAGTTTTTTAAATAAGTCTGTTTACATAAATTGAGCATGTTGGAATGCCAGATCCATAAAGAACACGTATGTATTTATTATATAGTAACATAGAATTGATATATACTGAATTTAGTGATGATGAATAAAAAAATAAACTGTGTAATCATATAAAACCAGACACTGTGCCTAATCCATGTCTTTATATGTCATCCACTTTCAGCAGCACAAGTAAACATGTGCTTAAGAATGACTTCCTTGCTGTATGGCAGTGAACTGAGAGCTTGTGTGCTGGTTTGCTTTGGGACCCCAGTGTTCTTTCTCATTTCAACTTAGGTCAATATAAGCCAATATTTAATAAATTTGTATCAGAAGATAGACTTGATACAGGAAAATATTTACCAAGAGAGTTGAAGTTATTGTTGTATAAATGTATCCTTTCCAACTGTTCAGATGAACAACTGATTAAATTATACAAACACAAAAACATGAGGACTGCAGGAGTCACTTCATTTTCCTTAAGTGTGAGTCATCTTTTAAAATCTCACTATATATTGCAGTAGGACAAGACCATTTCCCCATATGCAGGCTGGTGTAACTCTAGCACAAATCAAAATAGCAGAATTGGTATTACTTTTTTTTGTTTTCTTTCTTTTTAGTTATTGCAGATCTAGGTGTGATTCTACAGTATGTGGTTCCTGACCTTTCTGAAGATCAAGACAATTCAGAACTAGAGTATCAGTCCTGAAGTCACCTCTGTAATTTATGTTGAACAAATAATTGCTTATTCTCAATCCCTTCCTGCTACTTAAAGATAAAAATAGTTTTGTGCAGTTTATTACTGGTCACACAATAAAATGTTGCCAAGGCAAACCTTCAGGACCTCTGCTGTCAAAAGTCAGCTGGGTGTCAGCATAGACAAAAGAAGCAGCATTTCTTACCATATTTAGGTTTGAATTGTAACAGAAGGAAGATCCAGGACACAAGGACAATGCCCATGGACAGTTGTTTTGTTCTGGAGAGCTTTGCCCAGAGAGACTGAGGGACCTCCATCCTTGGAGAAATTCAAACCTTGACTGGACAAGGCTCTGAAAAGTCAGGCTTAACTTAGAAGTTAGCCTGATTTTTTGCAGGATATTGGATCAGATGATCTGCAAAAGTATCTTATAACCTGAAGGTTTCTATGATTTTATAAGCATATTAAATACTTAATGAATGTTAGAGTTCCATGTGTAAACTGTCAAAAATTTGCAAATTTGTCAGGAAATCTTGTCAATTTCTAAGCAATTTTTCTATTGGAAAAGAATGAGTTTGCTATTCTTGACTTGCTGAGCTAAGTTAATCTTTATTTGAAACATGCAGATGAACATTATCAGAGCTCATTGCAAGGTTTTATTATGTCATTAGCAACAGCAGTGAAGTTTACTAAAATTGAAGTAAAAATCCTCGATTACCTCTTCTCCATCGTAATTACTGAACAAGTTTATTGTGGTGGTGCTCCTAAGTGTTACATAATTCTGTGTTAGGCAGTGACACACAGCAGAAGATGCTTTCTGCAGTTATACACTGCTTACTTTACTAATTAAGTGTAATTTTCCCTTTAATACTCAAGATGATGCGTTTGGTTGTTATTAAACATATCCTGATGAAAATCAAGCAGAGTGCATGTAATGAAAATTTAGATGCAAGGTGTATTTCAAGATTCTTTTTAGACTTGGGTCTGTCAGAACTGATTAGCAATTTGTGGGGGTGTGATTTGCGGGGTGAGGAGTTGTTAATTTTTTTTAAGGACTCTGCTTTTAAAAATAAAAATCTTGATCAGGAGAACATTTTCCTCCTGCAAATTTGTGGTACTTTTCTGTTAGAAATGGAAATGTACTAAATATTACAGAGTAACCATCAATACCTGTAACAAAAAATCATTCTCTAAAACCAGACTCAGGTTACAGTTATATTCTCCCTCATCCTAATTTTGCTATATTTAGTACAGTAAGAGCCTGAAATGTAATACTTAAGTTCTACATTCATCTACTTTATAAAGCAATAGACCACGTTCGTTTCAGGTTTCAGCAGCTCCCCTTAAACAGATTCAAGGCTTTTAAAAGGCATAATTTGGGAACAGATGAAGGTCAGTGTACAGTCATGTGCTCCCTTCTGTGCTTTGAGTAATAACGTGCAAGAACGGGAACACAACTGTACCTTTTCCTAGTTGAGAAAACAAAATGATGTCTACTTCTCTATATAAAAGCATGAAAAATTCACTGTAAAGTTCACTACATTTAAAATAAAAGAAATTTGAGGAGACTGAATTGTGTGCAAGATAGTTATGTGAGTTCCTCTCGTCTATGAAAATACCATGTGATGAGGAAAAGGCATTTGGACCGAAAAATTTACAACTCTACATGTGCATTTCACCATATTTATGCTGCATTTTTACCTTCAAAAACATGTCACAGTGACTCAGCAGTAGTTCCTGACTTAAAAATCCTTAATAGAAAAAACTTGAAGTTTATTCTTTTATCCCTGTTTTACAAGATTTGCTTTTTTTTTTTAACTAAAGAGATTCATTTATTTCACATTCCTAATCTAATTTGTTTCCTGAGAAGAAAAGACTTTATATATTACAGACAACTAGAAAGTGTAGTTTTCCATCAGGAGTGAAGGAAAGCGAGGCAATCCACACCTCGGCTTCTTCCCTCCTGCAGGTGCCAGTCCTAGGGGCAAGCCGAAGGAGGTTCTGGAGGCGGGTGGGAAATGAGCCTTACTCAGGAGGAGGAGATGAAGGCACCCGGGCAGGGGGTGGCTCTGTGCTCTGCCCTTACCTGGCCGAGGGCTGGCCGGGAGCGCGGCTGCCCGGGCCGGTGAGGAATGCGGCCGACGGCTGCGCCAGGAGCCGCCTGCATCCCGGCACTGCCGCGGGAGCCGGCCGGGGATGGGGCGCTAGAGCCGGCCGAGTGGCCTGGAGGAGCCGGGGTTGCTATTCTGGCTCCCTGGCTGTAGCAGGCAGCCACGGAGACAGGGTGGAAGTCATGTGCCCTGACCACATTATAGGAGTGGATTAAATTCCTTCTCCTGTTTCATATGCCAGATCATTTGGGCTTTATGGAAACTTAATCCCGTATGTATTTTTCTGGTTTATGTCCTAGTGTATTATAAGACACCATAAAATTTAACTCAGATGCTTCCTTTGTGTAAGAATTACCACGGTAGCTTTAAAATGCAGCTTTTTAACATCCTTATAGGTAACAAAAAATTCTTTCTTGGGTGGCAGTGCCTTTTACATTCAATGATGTGCTGTTGTTCTGTAAACTTTGTCTCTTTGTAATGTCTCCTCCAGGGTGTCAATGGTTTGGAATTTTCTTGATTATCTTCAAAGATAGTGCAGAAGATAATGCCATGTTTAAAATCAACTGGATGCAGTTCAACAAACAAAAATGATGAAACATTTAGGGAAATAATAGCTGAGAGAAGGTAATGAGGGCCAGGCATGTTCATGCAAAGGATAACTCAACTGAGGAGAGAAATTAGCACTTATCACAAAATGTAAAGGAACATTATAGAGCAGGCCAGAATAATTTAATGTCTTCAGTAATCAATGACAGAATGAGAAATGATGTATGATATGGAAAGTATTTTTAAAATTATGCACTAAGAAACTGTTTTTACCAATAAGCAATAAGACAATCTAGGAAGGCATGTTTTGTAATCATTGTCATCGAAAATGCTCAAGTCTAGGCTTGATATCTGTCTATCAAGGATGCTATCAGGATAATGATAATTTTCCTGGTATTAGAAGGAAAAAATACAGTAGCCTATTAGTTTCCTTCAACCCTTCATGAGTAATTACATGATTTGTTTGCATATTATATTTGCAAATAAAATACACTTAATGCTGTGTTTTTTGTTGTTCATTTTTGGGTTTTTTTAAAGTGAAGACTTGACAGATCCTCTGCTTTTGTGCCAGGAATTCTGCAGGCATATTTACTGGCTTTTAAAATGAGTTACTATGTTGTTACCTTAGGATCCAATCTAAATAAAAGCATAGTAATGAGGGGAACATTAATGTATCAGATAACATGAAATTATAAGCCAAATGTTCAGATTCTCATTTCATCTTTTTAAGCATGTGATATGAAAGCACCATGTGGCACATAATCTCTTCTCTGCTGTATCACTGAAACAGGGTAAAAGGCAATAAAACCTTTATGGATGGCATTGCTTCATTAGGAAGTTAAATATTTTTTCTAATTTTAAGAACAGAATCCATGAAAATTCTTATAACTAAGCAGGTACACAGGAGTTTTGGCTGGTTAGTCATAAATTTCTAAATACAGGTTTCTGGCCTCCAGATTAGGAGCACCTTACTTTTTTACAAGTTTAGAGATTGAACCTTTTAGTGTTTCCAATAATACACAAAATAAATGAATGTGTAGTCACTGAAATCAAGAAGAGTCTTCCCTCTGCTTCCAGGTGATTCTGAAATTAAACCTGATCTGTGTGAAGGATGCCAAAAGTTTTTACATGGCCTTAGGTGGTAGCGTGGCCGTGGCCTGCTGCCTCTGGGATTGGTAAAAATAATCTTAAGAAAGCTAGGAAATGTTCTGTAATTGGAGTGCCTGTATTTTTAGAATTTTAGCTGAAAATATCACTTGGAAAAGAGGAAACTATTGAAACTTATTATAGAAATGGGACAATTGGGGAAAATGGGAACAACTGCCAGTTTCTAACTGATGGTACAGAGACTATGCAGTTATACCTGGCAAAAGGTTATGTTATTCCCATCATACTTAGATTTTGGTAGGTCAGAAACAAAGATGGTGGTTTCCCTTAGCTTAGTTAGTGCAGAAAATTTGAAATTTTTTGTGAGCTGTCCTTGAAACCTGATATTGTTTTAAAACCTTGATTTTTTGCCATTTCAGAATGGAATGGAGTCATGCTTAGGTCTTCTAGATGGTTTATTTATTGGTCTTAGTATGTGATAGCATTTATAAATGGCAGTTTCACAAATAATTAGGAATTGGAACAAAAGCCCATTGGGCTCTGACATCTGTTGCACATAATGCCCACTAAGCTGTATTTCATCAAATAAGTTAGTATAAAACCTGAATTTATTTATTAAAATATTTTGTTGAAAGAATCCCATTGAGATGCAATGTGTCATTTCCAAGGGTATCCTGGGATACTGGCCAAGTTATGACACTTAAGGAATGTTATTGAGAGCAATGTGCTTTGATGTCTCATTTATTTTGCAGTTGAATTTTCTTTCTGTTTTTTTCTTTGTTGTATGAAAATAGGTTGCTGGGAGAATTGTTTATTCCAAAAAAATTGTCCTGATAATATTCTCTGGTTGGGTACAAATTGCTACTTTGGAAGTAGATGTAAATTATGTTTTAAAAATGCATGTATATGGGTTTGTTACCACTTCTTAATTCATTTTTACACTGGTCTGATGATTAACCAAACGTGCTTTATGGTGTCACGAACAACTTCCTGCTGCAGTTCTGTTTACTGAAACCAATCTTCCTTTTGATTTTTTCCAAACTAACATTTATTTTCTTACAAGCATACATGGCTCACCACCTTATTCTGGTTTTACTCAGTATTAAATATTTGTTACATTGGAGAAAGCGTTCAAATTTCATCAGAATACAGAAGTCTTCTAGATGTCTCTAATTATCTTTTGCCAAATCCACTTTATCTGTGATTAGTATGAAAGGGTGAATGTTTTTGTCAGGAGCTTATAGCTTTGCTTTTGTAATAGGCTGCATTTTAAGCAGCCAATTGGATTGGTGTTGGCCTTTGAAAAATGCAAAACGCTTTGAAGGAAGACTTAAATGAACCAGTAAAGATTGTGCAAGCACACACATTTAATCTCAGGACTATCTGCATTATAGTTAAAGCTCTGGGAAACTAAAGGAATTGCACTGGAGAATAATCAAAGGGTACAGCTTTATTACATCTCTGTTCCGAAAACGAAGGGACTGTTTGCTCTGGCTTAAGGTACTGGGTGCTGTGCTGATAAAAGGAAGAAGACAGTGCTTTAGAAGTTTTCAGGGACTTGTCCAGCTGTGAAATGGATGGTTAATTTGAATGCAGAAGTGACCAAGGGGCTACATGCAGTTCTTTCTTATGGACATCAAAAATCATGTTGAAACAAGGTGAAGCAGGCACTCCTGAAGGATGACTCCTCCCAAAGAATTGCTTTTGAGTGTTGGCTCTCAAACAAGTTTAGGTGTTTTTTGATTGTCACTTTAAAATTGAAAGCACAGGGATTTTTAGATTCAAACAAGAAAAGGACACGTGTTCAGTGACATGAACGTGGTTGTGTGGAGACCTCACAGCACCTGCCAGTATCTGAAGGGGGCCCACAGGGAAGCTGGAGAGGGCCTCTCCATCAGGAACTGTAGTAACAGGACAAGAAGTACAGATTGAATGAGGGGAAATTTAGGTTAGATATCAAGAAGAAAATCTTTACTGTGAAGGTGGTGAGGCACTGGAACCTGTTGCCCGGGGAGGTTGGGGATGCCCCAACCCTGGAAGTGTTTAGAGCCAGGTTGGATAAGACCTTGAGCAACCTGGTCTAGTGAGAGGTGTCCCTGCCCATGGTAGGGAGGGTTGAGAGGAGAGGATCTTTAAGGTCCCTTCCAACCCCTTACCCTTCTATGAACATACTTTAATCCTGATCTGGGGTGTTTCTCAAACATAGTATTTTAAAAAGACTGAATGGAGTTATAGTCTTGACATAGAAAACTATGAATAATCAATTTGTCAACCCTCTATAAACAAAGAAAGCCAAATTCATATAAGTTCAAGAAGAAAAACAAATTTATACTTTTAAGCTAAAACAATTATAGGATTTCTAGATTATTTATTTATTTATTTTCTTACTAACTTTTCATCTAGTATGATTCATAAGCCTTGACATTTTCTCCTCTATGAGCTACGTAGGCAAAAATATTAAATGTATGTTTTATATTCACATGCTCTCCAGCTGAGATGAATGCATCTCTAAATACTTCTGTGGTTGCACACTACATTTGATTATTTTCTTCTGATTGTATCAAAGGGATTTTTAAAACCAAATATCTGTTGAGAGTCAAGAGGACTGATTAAATTAATTACTTTTATTCCTGCATGCCATTTTTGTGTCTCTTTTTGGAATCTGCCATTCTTTTTTCATTGTCTTCTTTGAGAACAGTAACTGAAATACTGCAGGCTCTGATAGTATTACAGGGGGTTTGGTAGTTTGGTTTGGTTTGTGTTTTTTTAAAAATCATATATCATTAGTTCTTTAAGTCTCCCATATGGAGCTGAGATTATTGTTTGTAGGTAGCACTTACCATTATTACAGGCTTTAAACTAATTTTGAGACACTTTTAAACCTTTAAAAGTAGGTGAAAGTGGCTGAAGTTAATAGCTGAGAAATCCTGGCTTTCAGTGTTAATGTCAGTCTTTTTTTAGATGCTTTATTTTCCACTATTCACTTCTGATCACAATTTGTGTGTGACACACACATACCCATGCTTGACACAAGCAGCTCCTGAGCTGCTCTTACAATGATTTAAGAAAGGTCAGTTTCTTTGCCTGTGTTACCTCATCAATTACTTTACATATTAGTATTTTAGTTATTAGTACAAGATTGTCATTAAAAATCCTCATCTCCAGCCTTAAGAGTCTTAGGTCAGTGACAGAAACACAGGAGAGTCTTGACCTTGTCTTTGCTACTGCTGTACTGGGGGGGGGTTCTAAAAGTATTTTTTAATTTGACAAATTCAGATTTGTAAAGTCTACATTAAAGACACATCTAAGAATAAAGAAAGGCTGAATCAATCTTTATTTGTTAAAGGATTTTGAAAGTTTGTCTCATGAAAAGCAATTATTGTCAGCAGTTGTTTGTGGATTAATTACCACCCAGGTTAACAATTGAAAAATCATGAAGACAGATTACCAGATTGATGACTGCCAGGGGAAATCACATGACTACCTGAAAAGAGATAAACTGCAACAAAAAGCAGAAAAAAACCACCCCAAAAAACCGAACACTAAAAGATAAAAAACAAAACAAAAAAACCCCACCCCTCAAACCCCCCCCCAAAACAGAAAAAAAACCCCCACAACCAACCAAAAAACAAACCACTCTCAGGCAAAAGAAACCCCACAAAAACACCCCCAAACAAAACCCCTGACCCCCACCCCCAAAACCTTCCTTCACGTATTAGAGCTCTAGGAGCACATGTTCATGAAGCTGTGGCAAAGTTCATTAGCGGATCTTAACTGCTGGGATGTATTTCAAAAGAATTAACTTTGCACGGCCCATATGTGTGTGTGCACATTTTAACAGGATGTCAGGTTTCATCTGTCCCTACCTCGGCACTGCTGTGGTCAAATGCTGCGTGTCTTACATTGCTCCATGAAACACCACCTTCCTTTCTCAGGTTTGGGAGTGTGAAGCTGTAGTATTTCTATCTAAAATGTCTGCTGGAATATCATAAAGCATCAGTCACTGTGATCTCAGTGAATACAGAGCTGTGCTGTGTTGGGGGAAGGAGCAAATGTGGAAGTAGTTTTCTGTGGCACACAATGGAGTCATTTTCTGAACTCTTCTAAGATGTGTTTTAAGCTGTAAAGGTTGTATTCAGGAGGATATTTTGTCTTTTGATAAGAGTCTTAAAGGTGGAGGAGGAATTAAGCTTCTGGACTCCTGTGTTGCAGGTGTCCTGGGGTCAGCTGTATGTAATTTGTGCACATTGACTTAGACATTTTAGGGAAGTCAAATATCCATTAGAGAATCCTAATGCTTCGCTGTTTCAGTCAGGGCTTTTTTGAAGTTTAACTGGTTAAAATGCTATGTGAGAGCCTTGGCTGAATAGCTGGAATCCCTTTCAGAAAACACTGTGTTAGGTGCCAAGACCAGACACTCTTCACCTGCAAACTTGAGTACAGTAACAGCTCAAGTACAGGTTAGCTGTTCTTTGGAGGTATGTCTTGCTGATACTTTAGGTACGTATTTTTCTTAAAATATTTTAAAGCTACTCTAATTGTTGCTATATTTATAGAAAGAACAGTATGCTACATCATTGCACAGTAAGCTGTTTACATGCATGCTTTCTTGGGGAAAAACTACTGTAATTAGAGTAGGGATTTATTTTATGTGTAAAGTGAGTGGGAGCCACTGCAGAGGGAAGCTGAGGATGGGTTGGGCTGAAGGCTGAGCAGGTCTGTGGTGTTCACCAGCCCTGAGATACTGTACACACCCTGTCATCTCTTAGTAAGTTCTTTTTCTGTTCATAGTCCCTAATGCAGCCACTGACAGATGTGTTGTGGGGGAGCCAAGTCCCCTTCAGTGGCCAGTGGCGTTTGCATTAATGACCTCTCCTTTTACAGCAGTGATTGCCCTCAGAGGCAGCTGCGGGAGGAATAGCCAGCAAAGGTACACACCTGTGAGATATGGTAAAAGTATAAACGATGTAAAGATTAGCGGGTCTGAGCTGTGACAGTGTTTTCATAGTGCAGAGTTGTTATAGCTTGTTTTAAGGAATGGAGAGAAGTTTGGAATTCATCCTGATCCTTTTAGATATGTGTATTCTTTTCCCTTGTAAAATATAACAAAAAAGTGGTCTTGTGCTCCTATTTGAGACATGGGTACATGAAGCCTGTTGCTACATTAGGACCTTTGATACCTGTTTCAGATTAAATCTTCTTCTAGAATTCCTGCCTCTTTGTAGGAGATGTGGCTGCACTTTATTTTTTTCTTTTCTAGTGCTGCTGTGTGTTTTTTCTCAAACGTGCTGCTTTGGCTTCATTTCTCTCCTGTATCTTTTATTTGTGGAAAAGCTCGCAAAAGTCCTTGTGAATGTTTTAATTTTTTATTTTATATGTTTACTCTTCACTTTAAAGCTTATAGATGTGTATACAATATCCTAAAATAGGTTTGGTTGTAATATTTTAAAGGCAATTTCCTTGAAACGTTAAATACATTTGTAATAATACCTGTGATATGATAATACTGAAAGATGTATTTAGACCTGCTAATGGATTTGTAGTAGTTCTTTTCGGTAGCCTGTGTCATCTGTAAGAATAGTAACCTCAAACTAATTTTGTAGTGAATGCTTTGTATGATGGTTTAAAACTCCAGAAGATAAATGGTTTCCTTATAGGCCAGACCAAACATCTGAATCCACATATTTGGGTCATTGCAGCCATAAGGAAACCCATTGAAAACAGAGGCTCTTCCACTTAGATCAGTTGAACCTGTCCTGCTGTAACTTTGTGTAATACTCAAATAACTGCCCTGAATGCAGCTTTCAGTGGGTTTTGAGAAGTTACAGACGTGACGACCTGTGGAAATATCTGATGTGATATTGTTTCTTGTGGACTAAGAAACACCAAATAGCATTCCAGTGTTACAGCCTTCCTGAGAAGGTACAATTCTGGACTTTCTCCTCCATGACTCTCCAACTCTGACAGGAAATACTAGAAGTTGCATGTTGTGGTTTGTTAAAAAATGTAAATTTCTGTTTAAGACTGTTTGTCAGTCTCCCAGAAAATTAGAAATAATTAAATAGAAAGTTCTACAGATTTGTGCCATTTCTGTACCCTCTCATCTCAAGATGGTGTGAGAAGCAGACAATTGTAATAACTTGCTGCTACTCCTTTCCAGCTAATTTGATCTTGTTCCTTAATTCTGACAGATTGTTTTTAATTTTCCCATCTGTTCCATAAAAATCTCAAGTGATTGACTCCTAGGAAAAAATAATGTCTAATAGCTGAGCCATTTTTAATGAGTTGGTATGAGTTATTTAACGAGACATGCTGAAGAAGGCAAGCCAAAGGAAAGATTGGGCCTGGGGTGGTGGATGTAAAGAAAGGTAAAGGGCAACCATCTGCTTCAGGAAGCTTCCACTCTTCATCAGCAGCTTCAGGCTGCTGCTGTCTCCAGTTTCAGGCAGTGCACGTCCTTAGGCCCATGGACAAAACAACAAAGCAGTAATTCCTTTTCCCGTTTATTTAGTGCAGTGTCTGCCCTCAGACAGTGCCTCTTTGGGGAGAGGAACAGTCATGCAAAGAGAAAAAAATCAAAGAATAAAAGAAAAATATTTAAGTAACATTAAAAATATTATGGTCTGTGGTTTAACTTCATTTCTTCCAGCAACCTACACAAACTCCCAGATATTCTACCTAGTGCCAGTAAACAGAGCAAATGTTCTCCTCCCACCTCTCTGAAGGCTAAAACCTTTGCTTTAAAATGGCATCTCTCAGGACAGGAAGCCATCAATATGCAGTACAGGTCTTTGAGAATAGCAACTATGAATATAAATGCTAACATCTGGACTTCTCCCTTCTGTTTTGGTTTTTATCTATTATTATAATAAACATTAACATTATTTTTAATAATCATGAAATAGCATTTTCTTTGGCAGCTTGAGACTTTATTATTAAATCAAATAGTGAAAATAAATATACAGGTCCTGTACAAGGAAAGTTGAAAGTTTGACTCAACCCTGCAAATATGCTATTGTTGGTCTAATCTGTTATAGAATTTCTAGAATAATGAATGAATGTCTCAATTGCATAGAGTGAGGCATAACAAATGAGAGAATGTTGCCATGGTAATGAGCAAAATATACACTTGTTTTTTCAGGTGGCAGTGGGCTACCAACTAAGGAGAAAGACTTTTCTCTGCATTTTCTTAAACTTGTAAAACCTGAGAGTATGTTGAGCAAGCAGAGAACATCAGTACTCCACACTTGCAGAGCATCTCCAAATACTCAGCCTGTCAGGTTTCCCCACGACATGCATTTCAAGCAACCAAAGAACCACTGAATGTTGCAGTTGAAACTACTGGCTTAGATTTGTACAGAATTGTACTTGGCTGGTGTCTGTTTTGAGACCTGAGCTCAGCAAGTAGCTAAGATAGGAGATATTCTGTGCTTATACAGAAGTCACTGGCTATGAATGAGACCAGACTGTGCCTGAGATTTTGACTATCTTAATTTAGGACCAATATAAGGGAAGAAAATATTTTTAAGGATTTTTTGCTGTCTAGCACCAATGTTCCTAGACCTGAAGGTGGGGGGTTTTTTCCTATTGGGAAGAAGGAATTGATTGGTGTTTATTTTGCATGCCAGGAGACAAAAGGGGCTTAATTTTGGGTAAATTCTCATGGGCTTTGGGAACATGACCCGTTATGTATCCCTCTAGATGTATTTTGGACGTGGACCTTGTTGTGTTGTGGCTTTAGTAATAAATCTTACATGTATTTACGTAGTTAAAATTAAATTCACAAGATGTGTGTTTAATAGTTCTGCGTTAATCCTTCATAAAGCATTGATCTTTTGGTTTTTTATCTTCCTCCTCAGTGTGTCAATCCTGATCTTTAATACTTCTCGGCAGTGCTTTGTTGTGGTGAAGCAGTTCCGCCCAGGTAATCCTCTTTTTTAGATTTACTTTTGCTCTCTAGTGAAGCCAGCTTTTAAGGGTTTAGCAGTTAAAAGTTGGTGCATCTGTGGTGATAAAATCTTTGTTCTATATTCTGTTTCTTTGTATGATAGCCCATCCTTTTCAGTCATTCAGAATTTTTAACCAGGGAAATTTCCATTACAGATGAAATGAATGATCAGGGTAGCCTCACATTCTGCTTTTGGGCTGGTTATTGTCCTCTTTTGGATGCAATTACAAACAACTTTACAATGACTGTGCTAGAAATTGCTTTAATTTGAAGTTCCTTTGTGACCTACCTGTGCAGAAGCACAGTATTTTTCTTTTCTTTTTTTTTTGTTTTGTCTTAAATATTCCCTTTCTTTTTTTTTTAACTGTCTTATTGTGCATTGTATAGTTGGGAATTTAAAATGAGGGAAATTCAGGACTGTATGCTTTTTCATCAGGATGTGGACAGCTTCAGTTATTATTATGAATTTAGGTTAATATACTTCTTTTGCTGAGTTTTTATATCAGTTATTTTAATTCAAAGCAATATTTACTTTCTAAAAGTTAAAAATGAAATGCATATTATCTGCATGTTAATTAAAAGAAATCACAAGGTATTTCACTGACTGTTGCTAAGAGACCATTTCAAGACTGTTCATGGTAGACTTTATGGGAAACTTTCTAGGGCAGTGTCACGCTGCCCTTTCTTACTGACAGCGACTGCAGCTTCTCCAGTGCTGTGCAGCACTGTGACACTGACAGTGCATCCTTCTCATGAAGTGCTAATTGACTTGAAGAAAGTGTTTGTTCACTTGTTTATCAGTAATCCAGTGTCTTTTATTTGCCAGCGAGTAAAGTGGCTCCTGTAGCTGTTGCGCTCTTGGAGGCAGTCTTAGGCAGAAGCCTTCATATATGTGCATATATAAATATATATACTAAGCAGCAACACAGGAATTACATTATCTGTATGGAAGTGTCAAATCAGCCTCAAAACACTGGACTGTTTGTGGAGTTAAACCATTCAAGAGGTTGAGGTGCTCAGAAGCCTGGCCTTAGGGACGGTGGTCAGTCAGACACCCCATAGCTGTTCAGTGATCACAACCATGCCCTGACATTACTCCTGTCCCTATAATTATGTTTCCATTGTGTGGTTATTGTCTGCCTTGGTGCCTGTTCCACAAAGCCAAGACAAAGGCTGAGGCTTTTCTCATTGCCAGATCCTCCCAGGGTCCCACCAGGAAGGCGCTCGCTCGCTCGTTGTTGTGTGGAGCAGCTGCCACTCACTCACTCACCGGGCACGTCCCCCGCACGTGTGCCGGTGACATGTGCTTGCCTCTCCACAGGCTGTGGTGTCACCAGCAGCTTCTCCCGCTGACGCCTGTGCTGCTTGTAAAGGCAGTCATCCCTCCTGGCCCGTACATTCCCACCCCATTCCCTTTGGCAGCACCAGCCCCTGTGCTGCCACAGAGGGGTGGCAGGAGCACACAACCAGTGAGGCAAACAGGGCCAGATTTTGCAGTGTGCTCTGGGCTTAGATCATCTTGGAATGATCATGAAATCAAACATTTGGGAGGAGCAGAGAGAAGAAAGTTAAACATATCTCTCTAGTTTCCATATTAGTTCCTCCCCCATGACTAATTTGCAAAGCTATTGGGCAGTGCTTATTTTAGTAGGCAATTGACCACACATTTTCAAATATAATAAAATTATATGCTCCTGGGAAGGGCTGGGGTTAGGACCTATGAACATGTACTCTGTTTTTTTCACTCTAAGTATAGTGACCTTTCAATGGACTGTGATGGTTGTTTTTCCATTGACTTAAAATAAACAGTATCAAAGATTTGAATCATAAGCCATGTTCTGTCTCAGGAGGTACAAAACACCAGTGCAGTCAGAAGTTTAGAGAGGAGCCAGCACCTTCCCCAGTCAGCCAAACCCCACTGGCCCCTCAGTCTCTGCTGTTGTATTCTTCTGCTTAGGGATAGCAAACAAGTTCCTATACCCGTCACCTGCTCAAGCTGCTTTGAATAACAATTGTGATCTTGTTCGCTGAGTTTGGCTGGGCCATTTATCCTTTGTCCCAGCTTACAGAGAGGAAGGCAAGAACATCAGTTCTACTGGAGTTTCCACTCTGAGGCTTCTTACAGCTGAGTGGCTCCAGGGTAATTAGTCCAGATGTTGATTCCACCAGTCCCTTGGGAAGCCTCTTCCAAAGCTTCACAACCCTTTCTCTTGTCATTCTTCCTGATATCTAAGCAGGAGCTCCCCTGGCACAACTTGATTCCTCACTGTGCTGCTGCTCAAGGCACATGTCCTCCTGGAGTTGGAGGAGACTGCCTGGTGATGATGAAGTGGCAGCTCCTGGCCAAAGAGGCATAAGCCATTGGAAGACAGGAGAACAACTGGACATGGGACAAGTGTGTGGGTGACTATGCTGGTGCTTCTGGATTCTGCTTTCCAAGCTCTTTGTGGATTTGCAATAAGCTGACAAGCAGTGATGAGGAAGAGGAGAGTCACAGGTTTCCCTCTGAAAAGTGTACCTTGGCCAATAGGTCACAGACTGCTTTTCCATCTGGTCCTTTATCACCCAGTGCATCACTTGCGCTGTCAATTTTGCACTTTCAGGAGAGGTATGGGAGGCTCTCTGTTCCCTGATATCACCAAGCAGCTTGGCTTTCTATGCTTGCTTATCTATGAGTGATAAATTGAGTTTGAACCTTTGCAAGCCTGGTGATACTAAAATCATAATCACACTCCTTGTTGAATGCTCTGATATTTGGACTCTTAGAGAAGTGGCTGGTTCTGCTTCTTTCCTTATCTACAGAGAAAAGCTGTTACTGGGCTTAAGTGTGAGCATATCACAGGACTTTGCTCTGAAGAGGACTGCTGGCTTATGTCCTTCTGGGAATGTGGGGTTTGATCTACATGGAGCCCAGTTGTACTTAGGGAGAAGGAGAATGGCAGGTGCCTGATGGAATGACAGGATGGGTTTCAGGGATACAAAAGATTTGTAACAGTCTTTGGTCATAATTTCATATTTCTGTATCCCTCACTCTTACATGCATCCTGTTTTGATGCCCAAACCCTTTAATGGGATACATGTGCTGTGCCTTTTTAAATTATCTGATATGGATATGTCAGTACTGAAAAAGAAATAAAACTTTCAGAGGATTTGGCTCATTTCAGAGAAATCTTGGATGTGGTTGTCATTTATGATAATTTTCATAGCTTTTAGAAGTTTTTGGAATAATGACAGTAGACACCCTTCAAGGAGCTGTCCCTTAGAGCTGGCAGGGAATTTTTTTTTTTTCTGGCTTCATGCTGTGTTTTAAAAAGAATGCTCTAGTCGTGTCTCTCAAGTAAGAAATAGAAACTCCTATCCTTACCAGTTTGAATCTCAAAGACGTGGATGTACCTCAGACAAGCAGCTTTGAAAATTTTAACTTCTGGAGAAAGATTAGATTTTGGACAATGGACTGATCTGGACATCTCCCTTCCAAGTGCTGATCTTGCTATTCTGCACATCTGATGTGTCAAAACAAGCATGGCAGAAGGAGCCCAGGCACAAATTTCTGGGGTGTAGACTTTGCCTCAGAAGCCAAGTGTTTAAAAAGTCACTGTGGTACTTTACTGTTACACAGCATTTCTCTAGAGATCTTGTTGTAAGGAATAACAAGCTAAATCCAGCACCTGGAAGGACAAAAAGTTGTTCATGAAACTTTAGTTCTTATATCTCAGTTCTGCCAAGATTTAGAATGGGAAATAAAAGATAAACTCATTTGAAAACCATGTTGTGTGTGTGTGAAATATGCATATAAAATACTTTAATGGAATAAATACAGGTTCAAGGTTTAAAATAGTTTAATTCAGGGTGGTTTATAACACTCTCTTGGTAACCTTTAATTAAAAGCAAGGGGATAGACATAAGGAAATTTCAAAGAAGAAAGAAGTGGAATTATACCTGTAAATTAAAGTTACAATGATCTGGAATTGTCTGCCAGTTGGGATGATTCTTTGTGTGTTACCATCCAGTCCTGCAGTTCTCACTCAGGCAAAATTTCTGTTGACATCAGTGAGAGGTTTTGCTTAAATAGAGAATAAAATCTGACATTTGCACTTTCTTTAGGAGTGCATTACAGTGGCAGCTGTTTGTAGATTAATTCAAGAAGTCTTTTTCAGACTCCACACAGGAATCCATGCAAGGAACTATATGTTCAAAAGAGGATTTTTTTTTTTTCAAACAAACATACATGCTTTTCATACCCTTTCTAAATAACAGCTGAGTTGACAGGCTGAAAGACTCATCGTTGTGCACATGGTCCTTAATGTGTGACCCAGCTTTCCTGCAGGATAACTGTGTAGTTTAAATTAAATCCCAATATCTGCATTGCCCAACAAATGGAAGCTGTATGGTGCTTCTGGCACTTAGACTTCTTGGATGAACTAGCTTCCTTTTACAATTCTTATTTATTTTAAGGTGTGCATGAATTCGTTTCAAATGATGTAAGCACAAATAGAGTTTAAAGAATAATTTTACAGACATGGCAATAGAACCTTTGTTCTTTAAAATTCCAGTTTCATGTGTCATCATTTCAACAGATAACACAGCTGAATTCCTTGTTACTCTCAAGTATTCTCATGGTTGTTAATTTCCAGGCAAAATTGGAGTACCACTCATTTTTCTATTTAATGTGAATAAACTAACATACTCCCCCTTGTTTCTTTTTCTTTTGTGTTTTGTTTTTTTAAAGCTGTTTACATGTGTGAAGTAGAAAGGCATCATCCTCAAGTCTTTCAGAATCAGGACAAGGAGAGGAGCTTCCCTTGCTTAGAGAATCCCTTACCTGCTGTGGTTGGAGTGACCTATGAACTCTGTGCTGGGATTGTGGACAAGCCAGGCCTTTCTTTAGAAGAAATTGCATGTGAGGAAGTCTTGGAAGAGTGTGGCTATCGCGTGTCCATTACAGACCTCAGGAGGATCACTTCTTACAGGTAAATAGCAGCCAGTCAAAACACTTGCATTTCGTTGTTTCACAGTTGGCTGAAGTGGCCCGAATGTTCCCTCTTCCTGTATTTGAGCAGTGTGTTGGAGGAACATGGACATCTGAAAGTACAAGGAAGGTGTAATTTTTAGTAAGTGAGAGGAGTTTTTACAGAAACGTAAGGAATTATAAATACTCTATCATCAATATCATAATTGTGGGATTGAATTCCCAGGAAGAATCACACTGTTTTGACCTATTCCAAAGACTGTTAGAAGTGGGAAAAGTTGCACTGTGCTCTTCAGAGCAGTTTGTTACAGCACTAGAAAACTGTTCATCTTTACTATGTTTTCCATCTCTGATTCTTCTTATTCTGATTAACAATGGAAACTGGCCAAGATGCCCTCTGATTAACCTTTAACATGATTTTGCAGAAGCATGAGAACCTGTGCCATTAGATCTCTTCATAATATTTGGTCTGTAATTAAACCTTCTTTGAATTGTACAATAATTGTTGTTATATATGAAGAGTTTTCTGACTTGACTGTGAAAATTATTGCATTGTATTTTTGCAGAGTTTCAAATAGTTATTGAAATAGATTTTGATATGTTTTAAAGCATTTACTTGGACTAAGAGGAAAAATTAATACATAAGTGGAAAAATGCAAAATGTGAGTTGTTGGTGGAAAAAAAAACTAAAGAGAAACTTTGCACAGAACTTTCATCCTATTATATCTCATTCCCAGCTTTTAGTATTGTTACCCAAAATGTATGTATGTTTGTATTTTACAGAGAAAGCAGCAAGTTTTTTACTTTCTTTATTTTACTTGACATCTCCATTGAACTAGGCCCTGTCATTGGTTTTTAATTTGGGAATTGAATACAAATCCACAGCTGTCAATCCTGGCAAATGTTATTTCCTGCTGGATTAACAAGCAGTGCTTCTGTTGAGGGGAGGGGGCGAATCACAGGAGCTGTCTTTTACAACTCATTGAAACCAGATTAGGGGTTTGTTCTACTGAAAGAAAAAGTGTCTTCTAGATTTATGAGCAAAAGCTGTCTATAGAATTTCATAGGTTGGGTGACACTGACAGGCAGTAGCTTGCAGATATATACATATGTATATGTATGTATGTATGTGCATACAAATGCAAAACAGGAGAAGTAGAATACCATTTCTGTAGCTCTAGAACGCTGTAGCTTCAACTTCGAAGTTTGACTCAATGAATTATATCTGCCTAAGACTCTGTATGTTTTGGTGTTGATAAAAGTCTTTGTATGTTACAGGTGGTTGTTCCTTCAGTTGCCTTTTTTTTTAAATTGCACTGACTTGTGAAGAGTGTATACAATTGGAGTTTTCTTTGTTGAGACCCTTGCAAAGAGCTCTTAATCCTCCATTGTCTATGTGGACACAGCTTTCTGGCCATGGAGATCCATGCTGAAGTCAGAAGGGCCTGTATAGTATTTAAATTTTTAAATTAATGTGAAAGGCTAAAGCCTCAAAGATGGTATTTTACAGTTTCTTTTGTTTGACTTTCCATGCTCTGTATTAGGATTTCATTCTAAATATTTTGGTCGTCTTATTAGGAGTGTCCAGTTCTTCTGCCTTCAGTCAAGGATTGGCAGTCTTTCTGATCCTTGAGGATTTGATGCAAAGACAGGAAGTGATCTGTTCACTCATGGTCTGCTAAGGGCATTTCTTCTGTAATGGCTATATTACATATAAGAATTTCTGGGCTTTCTCTAAGTGTAGCAGGTTTTCCCAAATGGTTCCTGCTGCTGTTTCATGCTGTGACTGTCAATACAAAGCATTGGCATAAAGCATTACATCAATGCATAATGCATGCCATTATAATGACAATGCATCACGCTCCTCTACTCTTATCTGCCATCTTATCTGCCAGTGATCCTGCAATAGTTGCTCTGCATTATTTATTGATCCAGTGCCTCAGGACAGAGTTTTGGGAGGCTCTCATCTAGACTGCTTCTCTTCCAAAGATCAGCCTCAGTGAGATTGACACCAAATATTACAAATGTGCATCTGCGCTTTCTCTCAAATCTGATCATTCCATGGCCTCTCTTAGAGGGTTTTGGCTCTCTGTCTGAAGTGTCTTGTCTGTCTGTACCATGAGCAGGTTTCCCCTCATATTTTGCTTAAATAGCCCTTTCTTTTCTTCTAGTCTCAGATTTACTACCCTGTCCCCAGTGGACATAAAGTACTTCTGCACTTCCACCTTTGTTAGAACATGTTCCCTTTATTTTATTTTTGCCCGTGCAGAACTATCTTAGTTGATTTTCGCTTTCTCTTTAGATTATGTGTTCTAGATATCTGATCATTCCTTCTGCTGTCCTCTGCCTTCTCTCCATCTGGTCTGCTTATTTCTTAAAAACTGAGTGCCCAAAGTGGAGCACAGTACTTTAGTGGGGGCTTTCCTAGATGGAATGGAAGCATTATCTCCCTAGTCTTACAGATCTCTCTTCATACACTGTAGAATGTAGAATGTTGCCTTTTTTTGCAGAGGCATTATGTTGTTGACATATTTGTCTTCCACAATATCTCCCTATCTCAAAACTAAGAGTTGGACTTGATGGTCCTTGTGGGTCCCTTCCAGTTGAGAATATTCTATGATTCTGCATTGTCATTCACTTCCTGGCTGTATTTGTGCTGTTTGTTATTGCTGCCTGAACTTGACTTTACTGAAATGCTTACAGTTTTTTATAGACCATTTTTCGAAAGTGTTGGGATGATTTTGATTTCTAATTTTCATCTCTAGATTCTTCTAACATAATCCATCTCAGCTTTGCTAACTGCAGTTTGTGTTTCAACATTCAAGTCCTAAGATAAAATATTGAATTATATTGAATAGAGGATGGTCCCCAATGGAATTGTATTTAATTTTATTTCCAATCTAAGAGTAATATCCATTCTATGAGTACTATTTCCATACTAGTTTTTCACATATTTCACAGCTTCTTCAATTTCTTAGTATATCTCAGTCTTCTAACTTCTTAATGCACCTGTCACATCAGATAGGGTTCAAAGCCTCAATAAACTGAAGTTGTATTGTTTGTGCTGCTGCCCCATTCACAAGACCTGTTATCCAAATATAACTGATCTTTGGCTGCAATTGGTATATTTCTCATAAATCTGTTAACTTTTGTTCCTTTTTTTGGTACAAATAAAACCACATTAAAATATTTAAATGAGTATGATTAATAATTCCTGCATGAAATCTGTTAAATTTCTGTAGATAAAAACTCCTAATTGTGTGCACAGTGAAAAGTCTTCATACAAACAAAGGTTTCTGTGTCATCACAACCTTTGGTCCGAAAGTAAGGAGTTGTCTTGTATTCCTAATGACACCCCTTTCTGGAATCATGGTCATGAAAAGGAAATTGCCTGCCTGGAATAAAAGCAGGAGTTCAACTACTGCTGCCAGAAGGACATGGAAAGCAGAAGACACATCAAATGTAAAGGGAGGAAATGGTTTTCGCTATGGAGGTCGATAGAGTTCTGTGCCTAATGAATTAAGAAGGAGAGGGCATGGACAATGGGTAGGGAGAGCTTAGACTGCAGGGAAAAATGGAATAGCAAAACCTCAGGTGGAAAAAGAGGAAGAAGAGATGAAGGAACAATACAGAGAAAAATCATAGGCTGAGAACTAAATGGACCTGGAGAAATTACATTCATTGTGGTGGAGAAGAATTCGCTGTAATGAAATGAAGAAAGTACTTAGATTGCATTCAACAGAACTTTACTCGGTTCTCAAGCAGTGGGAGCTGTATAGATTAGAGATAATCTGAGGATAGTGAGGTTTTCCTCATTTATTATCAGGGCCTGTAGCAGTGGGTTTGGGGGATTTTTTTTTACTGTTTGACCACAGTACTGCCACAGGTAATTCATACATACACAAGGAACCTCCTGAACCCCATTGTTAAGCTCTGTCAAAGCCCCAGTGACTTAATACTCATCACACAGAAGTCAGGCACTGAATTAAGCAGATCTCAGACTTAATTACCTTGAATGATCCAGAGTAGCTGTGGAGTCAATGAGGAGTCAGGAAAGAAGCCAGGAGTTGGGGAATTTACTCCAGTTGACTAAGAGTCTTTGGAACAAATTGTTCCAGCAGCAGGAGGACAGTATGTGTGGGAGAATGAAGGAGGCTGGACTGGGGGCAGATAACGAGAAAGACAAACACATTTAGGGGGACTTGACTGGAGGAGGACAGAGGAATCACACTTTGAAAATCAGAAATACCTGTTCCTACTATAGAAAAATGCCAGACAGAAGGTGAATTTAAATGGTGATGGTTCGTGTTGCTGTGTAGACAGAGGAGGGGTCATTCTGAAAAAAATCTGTATTGTTTGCAGCCTGTGTGGTGAGTTTCCTCTTCCCATTGTTGCCACACAAATCTCCGCTTCTGTGCTTGGCATTCAGTAAGCAACTTCATTTTGGTATTGCAAAAGGTTTGTTTTAAATTCGAGCAGCAGCTGACTCACTCTTGGAGGCTTCGTGAAAGTTTTGGTACATACTGGTGTCTTGAGTTCTCATCAACTGTATGTATGGCATCACTCAAAAACAGTATAGATTATCTACATAGGTAGATGTGATGGGTGTAGAGGAACCACTTAGCTCAACAATAAAATAACAAAATGAAGCTAATACTATAGTAGTTGTAAACTGAGGCTTTGTGAAAGTTGGAGGTTGCCAGTTAAATCATCCATTTTTAAAAGCTCTAAAAGAAATCTGTGAGCTTTCCTTAAGGTTTGGGGTTTTTTTCCCAGGTGCAAAATTTTGTAAGTGAATGACCTACTTTTCACTTACTCATATATTAGATATAACATATTTTCTATCTGTCATGGTATCCCAGCAGTTTTCAGGTTGAATCCCATGTGAAATTCAGCTGTGAGTTAGTGTCTTAGGTTGAAGTACTTCCAGTTATCTTCCTTGAGACTTGTTTCCTTACAAGGGGCAGGGAAATATGTTGTTGTTAAAGTTTTTATTGTTGCCATTGCCAAGTATTTTCTTTTAGTTCTTCAAAATGTTGGCTTTCTTGAAAAATATTTATGAAATTAATTGGAGTTAAATAACACCTCAGAGCATCAGGATGAAGTTGAACCAGAGCTTCTGGTTTGACTTCCTTTCCCTTCATTACATCTTTATTTTCTCCCAGAGGCTGCAAAAAACTCTTGGCTCTGAACCGGATACAAAAGGAGCTGTAGGTTCTCAGCCCTGCTGCAAAGAAGTCAGATGGATTAGTTGAAAGGCCCAGCTATATTAATATAGGTACTTATTTTAATCTTCCTACGTTTGATTTTTTTCCCCAAAGTGTACAAGAAGAGCATTCAGAGAATTAATATTGGATGTTCCAATTACTGTGCCATGGCTTTCAGCCTCTGTGCAGTGAAGTAAAAATGGTTTGTATTCACAGGTTTTTCTGTAGAAGGAATAATAGCCCTGAAAATGTTGGAGTGCATTCTAATTAGAAAGATCACCTGCTAGTACACCTGTTGGGTGATGGCATAATGTAATATAATTTTATGTTAATTACTTCTGTGCTTTTTTCTCTGCACCTGCTGCTTATAATGTCAGAACTGTACAAAGGTCCTAAGAAGTGACAATAGGAGCTGCATGTCACTGATCATCAGTTTACATGTTGTCTGCCTAACTTGATCTTGATTTAAGCATAAATAACAGAGATCTGTGTCACATTTATTTGTAAACATGAATTATGTATTCACTATATACCCAAATTCTGCATCCATATGGCTTACATCTTACAAAAGAATATATTGCTTTCAGGAATTTGCATATTAACTATATAAGATTAAAAAAGTATGTTTCCGTGTTAATAGGAACGTTGATTGTTTATAGATTTTGTTTTTCTTAAATATTAATACATTATGAGAAATTTAGCTTTTAATTGCTGTCTATCAGAAATCTGAGTTAAAGTAATAAGTCTTTACAAGGATAAGTCAATTTATTTGTTGCCTATCTTGCAGCACAGAAGTAGAGTATAAAATATTGTTTATTTTCTCATACATGCTTGTTCCTTCAAATGAAAAATGTAATATTTATGAACGTGATACTTATGAATGACATAATTGGTTGGCATAGGCGAGCACCCAGACATGAGAAAAAGGCAAAGCGAATCTGAAATACAGGCTTTGAATTTTGACCCTGCTTACCAACATGCTTGTGTGTGGACATGCACACGTGTGCACAGACTCAGTTTGAAAAATAAACTTACTGAGTGTTGGCAAACACATGAGATGGACTCTATCTCACTTGTGGCTTTAGACTCTACTAAGCCTTTTTTTTTCCAGCAATAAGATACTGTTACCCACTTTCGATTAAAAATGTATGTACTGTATCTTTATGCTTACGAATTTAGATATGACAGGTGAAAAGTCCCCTTCTGTGAGCGCGATTTCACATGCTGTGTACTTCTTCATGCATTTGATAAAAGGGAAGAGCTAAACAAAGGCTTTGTGGTAGCTGATATTGCCATGTTTCAAAAACAGATTGGAGTGACAATCTGTCTCCTGTGTTTTCCCTGGTCTAAGAAGGAAGTAGATGGAAGTACTGTAATTACAGCCTCGTGCTGCCAGCCAGTCCCACCCCTGGGCGGGAGGTGAGAAGTGCTTCTCAGTGGTTCTGCAGAAACTCCTTCTCTGGTGTGGTGTTGCCTAAAAGTGTGTTGCCCAAGGCTTTAAAAGCCATAGCATGATTTAATCTCACTGTTGGAGTGTTTTATTCAAAATGAAATATAGGAAGGCAGCGTACAATCTTGTTTTGATGTGTTAAACTTATATATAGGTTACTATTGTGATGAAAGCCATACCCCTTTGGTATCCTTACTTTGACATGCTTACATTCCAAGACTTACTGTTGTCAGAGGTAACGGAGGTTTCTTACTGTCTCTGAAGCAATGCAGAAAGTTTAGTGCTAATAGAGTTTTGGGGTTTAAAATTTCTCTGAAATTCCAGGGCTTGTGAGCTTGAGCCCTAATGATTTGAAAAGGAGTATTTGTCAGCCACGTAGCTGTTAATTGGAATGACTGTAAACTTCTCAGAGGAAGCAGATCCTCACAATGAAGAGACGAGGAAAACCGAGCTGTGTGTTGTGTAGATGATTTGCATTTGTCCCACAGTGGTAAATAAGTCAAGCACTGTGCAGACACATCAAAATACATCTGGAGCAATCAGCTGGGTCAAGCCAGGCTTAGCAGGTCTGGGTCAGTACGAGCCAGGACGTGCCGGGTTTGGGCATCTCAGGCTAAACCCTGGACTGGCACCGAAGCCCAGAGTCTCACCATGGGCTGGTGCTGACTTCAGGCTTGCTCACCCTCCCCCAGCCAAGCCTCTCTTGTCCCAGGAAGGCCCCTTTATCAGAAAGGTGGCTTTCCTAGGGTGAAACTCCTCACTTGCAGTTCGGGTGTGCTGACCCCTGTGATTTCCACAGATGCAAAGCTAATGAATGTAGCTCTAATCTGTTAATAGGTGACTCATTTTGGACCATGGCAAAAGCATTTTGTTTTTAGTGTGAAGTACTGGGGTAAGGAAAAGCATATGTCACAGACCTGGGATAGAGGAAGACGGTAGCAGAAAAAGGAATATAAATATGATTAAAGGCACATCAAAATTCCTTAAACATCATACTCAGAAAGTGCAGGCATTGTGCAAAAGCAGAGGAAATTCCTAGTGACAGATAAACTTGAAAGCACACTGCGAACATAATAGTTCCTGTACCCTACTCACCAGTCAGACCCACCTCCTCCCTCTGCTCTCTTCCTCCTCTTCCCCAGTACCCAAAATCACTGAAATGTATAATGTTTTCCAAGAGTGTATGTTAATGCACTTCATTACTTCAACTAGAACAGCTTCAAAGCAACAAACCTAACTTTTGATTTCTATAAAAGCCAAAGGTACTAAGACAGACAAAATGTGAATAGCATTGATTTTTGGACAATTTTCTAAGGACAAGCAGGATACATTAGCAGTCTGGAAATGTCATGAAAGACAGCAGTAAGCAATACTGGAGAATATTTAATTTAGTAAAGGGCATTCCATGTGGATCTATGCAAAATTGATCAACTGGCCGTATAAGCCAGAGCATTTATAGAAAGGAATATCAAGTAAAAAAAGGTACGTAATTCTTAAAAGAGGAAAATTTAAGTATATTTCTGTATCTCTCAGCCTCTTTCTGAAACCATTGAAATGGGCTTTTAGAATCACAGAAGCATAGAATATGCTGAGTTGGAATGAACCGACATGGATCACTGAGTCCAACTTCTGGTCCCGCACAGGACACCCCAAGAATCACAGCATGTGCCTGAGAGTGTTGTCCAAATGCTTCTGGAACTCTGTCAGGCTTGGTGCTGTGACCACTTCTCTGGGGAGCCTGCTCCAGTGCCCAGCCACCCTCTGGGTGAAGAACCTTTTCCTGAACCTCCCCTGACACAACTTCAGGCCATTCCCTCAGGTCCTGTCCCTGATCACCACAGAGCAGAGATCAGTGCCTGCTCCTCCTGTTCCCCTCATGAGGAACTTGTAACTGCAGTGAGGTCTCTCCTCAGTCTCTTTCTCTCCAGGCTGAACAGACCAAGTGACCTCAGCCACTCCTCACAGCTTCCCCTCCATTCCCTTCACCATCCCCGTGGCCCTCCTTTGGACACTCCCCAAGAGCCCAATGTTTTTCTTATATTGTGGCACTCAAAGCAGCCCCCAGCACTCGGGGCGAGGCTGCCCCAGCTCGGAGCAGAGAGGAGCAAATCCCTCCCTTGCCCGGCTGGCCATGCTGGGCCTGATGCCCCCAGGACAGGGCTGGCCCTCCCAGCTGCCAGGGCCCTGCTGGCTCATACCCAGCTCGCCACCCTCAGGACCCCCAGGTCCCTTTCTGTAACTGCTCAGCCTCTCATTCCCCAGTCTATCCACACATCCAGGGCTGTCCCATCCCAGGTGCAGTATCCAGCACTTGCCCTTGTTCAGCTTCATACAGCTGGTGATTGCCCATCTCTCTAATTAGTTGAGGCCTCTCTGCCCTCGAGGGAGTCAACAGCTCCTCCCAACTTATTGTCATCAGATGGGGAGGAAATGTCAACTGCCTTGAGGAAGATCAGTTAGACAACAAATAAAAGCAGTGAATATGTTTATAAATAATGTCCTGCAACAGTCTGCAGAGTCACCATTTGAATAGTGAAGGGGTTCCAAGTAGTCTTAGAAATGGTAGATTTGCTTGTTTCGGGAGGAAAGAGTAGAATAGAATGACATGAGTACTAATACCAGCATTCTTTTATTTTATTTGTAGCTCACTTGGAAGTTTCTGTTAGTTTGTAATTAATATCTTGTGGCAAAATTGCACCAGAAAAGAATGTTAGGTAATCAAGTAAGAAAAAATGATCATGTGGGTATGTCCTCCTTTAAATATTTGGTGTTACAACGTTTTTGTTGCTTTCTGTGGCAAGTTGTGTGCCAATATATGTGAAGAAATGCCATAACTTTGGGCATCGTAACAAAGGAAAGACATCAGTGTCCAGGATTTTCATCTTTCAAAGTATATTCAGTGTAGCAGCTACTCTTGAAGTACTTAGTTCATAAGAAGAGAATATCATATGAGTAAATACAATGAAATAACACCATATGGAAATCACTCCCTGCTCTTTGAGCTGCAGTGGCAAGAACCTGAATCTTACACTGGAGCACCTTAGAGAAGTGGTTTTCCTTTACTTTAAAGAAAAGGTGTGTGGAAAGTGAACTACTGTGATTTCCACAGCTGTAGCTATTTCATAAATAAATGGTCACAGGTGCTATAGAAGGAGATTATGCTGTAAATATTCAAGCCAGAATGTTCTCATAGAAGGACTTCTTACCTAAAGTCTCTGTTTTTGTATAGACCCTTAAAAAAATACCAAGTGGACACGGAAATACTCAGTTTAGGATTTGCATTCTCCAGGTGGGGCACCCCAGATGAAGGTCAGACTTGACACTCACAGAAATAGCAGGACATTAAATATATTATGCACAGTCCTGTGTCTTTCATGGAAGCTTTGGTTTCATGGAAGCTTTGGAGACCAGAAAACTGCATTGTCTTGCAAATTTTACAGCTGGTTCAAACGTGTATCAAAAACCCCACTACTGATACTGGAATAAAGTGATGAGCCCAGAATGACAGAATCAGCCTTCAGAGTTCCTGAAAGTGCTGAAGATGGTTACGTTTCTCTTCTTAGATGTATAGGAATCATCCTGAAGGGATGAAGCATTTTGTCCAAAGTTACAGAATGCATCAGAAGTAATTTTAGGAAAAGAATTCACTGGTTTGCTCACTATTCAATATTTTTAAAAAGTGTATATTGATGTAAGAACCCAATTTCAATAGTCACTATTAATTCTGCAAACTAAGTAATTGCCACTGTTCTTAGAAAATTGGGAGACAAATGATTAATTCCTGCTATGGGGTGTGATGTGTGCTGGATTAACTGAAAGATTTAGTTGAGTAATGGTTGGGTAAATCTGGATATACACTGCTGCAAATCTTAGAATTCTCTGTATGTCTAATAATATGGAAGCTAATTTTTCTTCTTGCCCTAATGCCTCATTCATAGTTTCAGTGAACTTTGGATCCAGATTTAATGTGAAAAGTCGCTTGTAATCATGTGAAATGAAGAAGTTGCGATTACAATGCGAATATTTTCTTGGAAGGACTAAATGAGTGGATTATGTACTTATCCCTTATTTAATAATACCTAAATTAAATAGTCCTAAGGAAATAGAGGATTAACAAATAAGAAGTATAATACACAGCAAGCAGTCTAGCTGAAGAAAGACCACATAATCTAAAATATCCTCAACTAAATCCACTGAAGGAAATTTAGCAGGGAGACTGAATTACTTTGGAGATGTGCGTGCTTAGAGTGGGTCAGGGCTAAAGTTCAGGAAGGATAGAGAGCGAGTCTCAGACTGCCTTTCTCTTCTTGTACCTCCCCAGTCCGTGAGTGGAGGACTCCAGCTGTGAATGGACATAATCTTCTTAAGAGTAAAAAATGTAAATATTTGTGTAAAAACAAGCAAACAAATGTAGCACGATAGCAAACGGATACCCTGGGGAGCTTCATCCTGTTGTTTGTGCATCTCTGTGAGTCACCCTGCAGCTCCGCTCTCCCGGAGGTCAGCTCAAAGAACTTCTGTTGACTTCAGCGTGTGGAGAACAACAGCTCACCAATACAAAATCATTTGGGGTTTTTAAAAATTATTTTCTGCCAAACTCACATTTTTCCGAAGTTGCGGAACATACTTGAATGTGGATCTGTTTTAATATGGAATGGTATTCAAAGTGATGGTATTTGTGCATGGAAGTTGCAATCCATTTGTGTCTCACTAATTCTGTCTCAATCGATTTCTGTCTCACAAGTGAAGGACCCAGGTGTCCAGTCTTAGCTCCTTGCTGCCTTCTTTTTATCTAAAACAGAGTTTTCTCTCTGCTTTTTTCCAGGTCTGGAGTTGGTGTGACAGGTTCTAGGCAGACGTTGTTCTATGCAGAAGTAACAGACCAGATGAGAACCAGTGGAGGAGGCGGCCAGCCTGAAGAAGGAGAGCTGATTGAAGTTGTGGAAATACCTTTAGAAGAATCCATGAAGTTTGCTTATGATGAGACTTTCCCAAAGACAATGGGTGTCATCTTCAGCTTCATGTGGTTCCAAAACAACATAGCACCTAAACTACCAAAAAAGTAAAGCACCGCCATTTTAAGAAAAGCTTCCCTGCTGGTTCTCTGGATACAGAAGGCTGCAAATCTGCCTTCCTTGATCAACTCAACTTTTCACAGAGCAAATCTTGCTTGAAATAAATTTGGAAGTAAAATCTGAATTAAAATCCTTACCCATTTTCCATTATTAGCAAAACACTGGTGTTGCTGGGGCCAGGATTTGACTCTGAGAGGCGAATGTTGATTTTTGTGCAAAGGTTAAGTGAATGTGGCCAGTTCTCCTTTTTTCACGGCACTGTTTTGAAGAGCTGCTCAGGCCCTCAGTGCAGCTGCCTCAGGAACCTCTCGCCCGGGTCTGTACGTGCTGGCAACTGCATTCATTGTAGGTTTTGATATTTTTTTGAGGAAAGCAGCAAACTTTAATAGTCACAGATACCTTAACAATGTTCCCAAGTTCAGCACAGCCTTCAGGGAGCAGCTCCTCTGTGGTGTGCAGCTCCTGTGCAGAGGAGGCGTTTGCATTTCTGAACATGCAGACCTTTATTTCATAAGCAAACACGTCTGTAAATCCTTCTGCTCACGTGTCATTGGGACAATGGAGCAGCTGTAAGATTATGTGCCCCTGTTTGTTCCCAGTACAATGCTGAGCAGCCGTGATGGGGATGGAGGGGTGAAGGTTGGGGGCTTCTGCTGGAACACATGCTTCTTTGTTTGCTTTATGGGCAATACTTGATTAATTAGATCAAACTTTGTCCTCCAGAGCGGGACCAGAGAGGCCGAATTCTTTTAATTTGACTATGAGGTGACTAATACAAGTGATTTCTCTGAGGTTTTCTGTGGTCTCAGTTTCCTTATCACCCTAATGGGAAGAATGGGACTTACCCCTCCGATAACGTTTCTTGGAATTTAATGATTGGAAGTGCTTTATTGTGATTTTATCATGATTCGTGCAGTTTACATGGAAGCCTGTGCAACATGTACAGACGTACTAAGCAACACAATTTGATTTAATAAAGTGGTCTAATTAGAATGTATAGTACTTGTTCTATCAGCGTAGTTTAGATGTGGACTGTTTCTCATGTGGAACTGTTAAGAGCATGAATGAAAGAGAATCAAGTTGGCAATTTAATTATGCACTGGTTTATGTTATTCACTGACTTAATCAACGTGCCCACATTATGTGTGCCTGCAGGAGTGCTGAGGTGCTAAGTGTGTTTAGAACAGGACTGCAAATACGCAAACTTGAACTTAGAAGCTGGAATAAATGCAGCACACTGATGATGTCCAGTGGCTGATTTTAAATCACTGCGTATCTAAATAGCTGTATAAATAAATAAGGTTTTTTAAAGAAAGCTTTTAGAATTGCTGCTTGCTGGTTCTGCTACTGACAGGGAGGAAAGGTCCTTGGCAAGCCACTGAAGAAGGAGCAACCTCCATCTGTGGAGTCAGACTTTTTGTGAAAGTTCAGACACAGTGTGTTGAGCTGGGCCTGGTCTGTCGTGAGTCAAGGGCTGAGTTATTGTGAGGAGCAAATAAATTCTGTCTGTCTGATGTATTTACATTGGAAGGTGTTTTAAGGTGGGGTCTCCACTGCTCTGTCTAGTACAGTATGACCTGATTGCTTCTGAGGCCTTTATGAACTACTACAGTCCACAGAATAAATAATGCCTTTTATTCCAGGCTGTACTTACCAAAGTTTCTATTCGATTCCGTCAAAATTATTAGTTCCACAGCAGCTCGTTACCTGGTTAGTGTCCAGCTAATAAATGTGCATTTATACATGTCAGAAGCCTTTTTTTCTGCGTAATGCAGTAATTCAGAAAAATAAAATACTTTGCCTCCTGCAAGCTGCTATGGCTGTGCCTCTGAACATACCAAACCTCCCCAAGGGCAGGGCCAGAAGCGTGGCCCGAGCTCGTGCTGCTGGTCAGCAGGAGGCTGTGGCCCATCGCCCAGCAGGGCCGGCGCTGGCCAGCTCCGCGTGCCCGAGGTGTCGGCGGGCCCTGCAGGGTGACACGGGGCGGCCGCCGCCGGAGCAGCAGCAGAGGCTTCCCAGGGCTGGGCTGGGAGCCGGGGGTCACGGCACGGGAGAGGGGGCACAGCCCTGGCCAGGCACGGGGCTCCGCTCGCTCCGAGGGCACCTCGCCACCGGAGCTGCAGGCTCCAGGGTGTGTTTTAGGCAGATGGTGCCTGACGGTGATGGAGGGCAGTCCCTCCGCGCTTGTCCAGGGTCTGGAAGGCCAGGCAGGAGGCACTGCCCCCATCTCCCAGTCCGCTCCTCCCCAGGGGCACACACCTGCAAAACCCGGGGGACTGCAATGGCTCTGAAGCCTTTCCACCCCAAGGGGTGCTGGAGCCCGTCCCTGTGCTCTGCCTCATTGCCCCTGCAATGTGCAGTTCTAAACCAAACAAAACAGTCACAGGATTACTTTCATTTTCTTCCACAATTTGGGAATTTTACACAGAAACAGCAATATAGTGGAAATTATGCATAAAGCAATGGAGTGTCTGGTGTTTGAATTTGCATTAGATATAAACGTGTCTTCAACTTTTTCCGTGCTGATTTCGGTGGAAGTTTTTGTAAGCAATTAGGAAGGTTTGAAAATGTGAGAGAAAGGGCTTGAACTTGTTTTGGGTTTGTTTTTTTTTCAAAACAGTAGATGATTCATGTTTATAAAAATAAAACCAGAACAATACAGATGTCACTTCTCTCATCAGGGCTCATTTCAAAGATCACAATTAGAGCAAATCCAATATACATCGGCCAAGCCAGACAGGAAAAAAGTTCTTCTAATGGAATCTTGCAATCACATCTGCGTTTTAGATGTATCCTTGGGACGTGCCACCACACACACATCCATGGAGAGTGGACAGCGTAAAGCAGGGCCCCCATTTGCTGCTAATGAATATTGGCTCCAGCCTGCCGAACTCTGACCCGATCTCATCCCACCAGCCCCGTGAGATCAGCACCTTTTATTGAGTACAATCGAGTGGTCCACATTTATAACACAAGTCTTAGGATCTCTGTCATCTTTACGATGTGACTGTGAGATGTAGAAATAATCTGGTGAACCTGAAGTTATGACTCAGACTTCTAATCAAATGATAAAATCCTCAGTGCAGCGTTGCTGTTGGGCTCACTAAGGTGGCAGAAGAGAAGTCCCCAGCACCATGCAAGTCCATGGACCTGTCGCTGCTCTTCATGACCCTGTCTGTAAAGTGGCTGCAAGCCCTGAGCTACTCCCAGGTCTCATGAGCAGTGATGTGACTAAAACATCTCTAAAAGGCTGTCCCTGTAAATAAACCAGCTGAATGCTCCACCGTCTGGGTGGTGGGGCAGGGGCAGGGGCAGGGATGTGGCGCGGGGTCCCCTGAGCACGGGGATGCTCCCGCGCTGCGGGAAGCGCTCCCTGCCAGGCGCCCGCTCGCCTTTTCCCCCGCTCCCTCATTACCATCCCTCCCCGCCAGCCATAAAAGAGACGTTCCCGACTCCCCGCAGGGCCAGGGCCGGGGCCAGGCCAAGGGCAACCGAGATAATTGCTCCTGAAATACACGTGCCGACCGCGCAGGGCGGCCCGCTGGACAAATAGGATTTTTGCTAAATTAGGACAATTGCCGAGCACGCTCCATCCCCTCGCCGGGTCTCTATACATAGATGAAAGGCACACCCAGTTGTGCAATCTGTTGCAATGGCACACCTGGTGCTGTCTGCAAGTCTGTTCACAACCGTCAGCAGGTGCGACGTGGCCTTTGTGGCCATAAAAGTCTGGCTGGGCCGCCCCTGCTGCGCTCCCTGTGCTCTGGCAGGGGAGGCTGTCACAGATTAATGCGGTTGTTTGAAGCTGCTGGGAGCCACCGCCTGAAGCATGAAGAGGCTTCGGGGGGATCAGAGCAAGGCCTGCGCACACGGGATGAGTTTTCAGCTTCTGTCTTGGCGGCTGCGCCGGGGTGGAGGTGACGGGCAGGGCGGTGCTGCTGTCTGAGCAGGGACGTGGCACGAGAGCGACCTGAGCAACCTCATCAGACTGAAGGTGTCCCTGCCCATTGCCGGGGAGCCGGAACTACGTGATCTTTAAGGTCTTTTCCAACCCAAGGATTCTGTGATACCGCAGGTTCCCATTTCTGCAGCCCCACGGAGGCTGCCCAGCGGCCCTGGCAGCAGGCACCAGTGGTTTCCAGGAGCCCCTCTTTGGGCTCAGCCTCTCCAAAAAGGACTTTGCTTGCTTTGCTTTGGGACAATACATCTCACGCAGCACAGCATTAAAGTGGAGCTCCAAAACCCCAGCCCCAGTCCAGACTTGACTTTAGTTTAAGGAAGGATGCCATGGGCTTTGGAGAAAGTTTTCAGCAGGAGTTTTCATTCCCACTGGTTCACACAGGATTTTGCTTGATATGAACAAAGAAAAGGGATGTTCATACAAATCCCACACTGCTGCAAAGGTGCTCCTCAATTTGTCTAATCCTTCAGAGCCAGTCTCACTCTTTAATTGGCAATGCATTTTTACAAGGACTTAAATGCTCTCGAGATGAATCATGAGGGAAGAGAGGAAGAATTCGTAACAGCTAAATGGCCCAGATTTGTGGCGCTCAGATCTCTCTGGTCTGCCTCAGGACTGGCTTCAGTGCATTTCTTGTAATTGGAAATACAATCAGATACATATTAAACCCTGCCAACCACGCACTGTATTGCTCTGCTGCTGAAGTGCTCAATATCCTGTGCTGGCTTTAGTCTCTAATAAAACGTTCAAAAGCAGTGAGAAACCCCTTTTGGACACTTGGTTACGATGAAAATGGGCTGGGAACGGGCAATGTGGGAATGTCTGTCAAACACCACCATTAACTGCTGCCCTCATACCCCAGCCTCATTAACAGAAAAATCCCTTGTACCCCCTTGTGGGTCAGTTCTCAGGGTATGGGATGACGGGCAGAGCATTCAACAGTAAGATAAGCATGATCTGATCATTTTAGGAGAGCAAAGTGTTGCTGTGTGTGGAAACCCCCTGGGGTCAAAGCCACCCATGCAAGAGCCTGACCCGCCCAAACGATGCCATCCGAGTGCGTATCCATCACACTCCAAACACAGCTTGGTTCTAACCCTGTTCCCTTGGACTTGTGGAGAGGGGCTTGGGAAAAAAAAAAAAAACCACAAAAAACCCAAATCAAACCAAACCAATCCAAAACAAAAAAACCACCAAAACAAGAGTTCGTTAATATTCCTGACAATAAGCCCAGGAGGCCGACATCTCCCCTGGCTCTAGGTGCAATGGAAACCTGTCTGATGATCCTTGCCCCAGTGCTTTGGGGTGTCGGGCACAGCACTGGCCCCAGCCCCAGCCCTTTCCAAAGTCCTCAGCAGGTGATGATGGGCACAGCTGGGTGCTGTGCCCGGTGAGTCGCACTGACCAGCCACCACCCCTGAAGCCTCCCCCGGAGCTGCAGGCAGGGGCTGGGGCCATGAAAATCGCTGTGCTCCAGCCTGCTGGTCCCTTCCAGTGCTCCAGCTGCTTCTGTGAGCCTGGGGATGGGGAGAGGCTTTGGGACCAGAGTCACTGATGGGGTTCCCAAAGCACCTGGCCAGTGGACGTGGTGGTGAATAAAAGGTGCCTCCAGCTCCTGCCTGGCTTGTGGGGAGGGGGTGTTGGGGTAACACTTGCTCGTGCAGCAATCGCTGAAATCCCTGGACAAGGCACAATCACGCACTTGAGAGCGCTAGAAACAATTTAAGCAATGTTCCCGGGACGCACGGCGGGCGCTGTGCAAACAGCTCCCCGGGCTTTGCGCAGGGGCCCGGCCGCCGCCCGCCCGGCCCCGCAGGAATGCGCAGCGATAACCCACACGCGCCTTTTGTAACCCTCCTCTGGTCCTTCAGGCTCCCCCCGCTCCCACCCGGGGGTTTGGAGGTCCTCCTTTGGCAATAAAATCAGGAAAACAAAACCGGAGGTATTGCAAGCCCAAGCTACGCTATTTCCAGCACCTCTTTTCTAGCCACTGTGAAAAGGAGGGACTTTGGGAGGACTTCAGCACTCCCCATGGGTCCCCCACAGACAGAGCTTGGGGCTTGCCACCCCACAGATTCCCAGCTTCAGCAGGCTCTCAGAGGCAGCTCTCTGGCCTGGCCGGGTTTGTACCACAGCCCGAGCACTGCTGACCCCGGAGCTGGCACTGCAGCAGGGATGTGAAGGCTTGAGTTACAGCAATCCATCAGCTGCTCATCCACTCGCCAGCCCCGCCACTCTCCCGCTATCAATCATGTGTGAGCCCCAGGCAGGCTTGCAGCCCGGTTGCTCCCACCGTGGCAGGTTAGCAGGGTGCCAGCAGCACAGGGGAGCCCTGAGCCTGCAGGGGCTAAATGCAGCCACCGAGCTGGGACCTTACAGAGGTGACAGAAGGGGAGGGGGACATCCAAAACAGATCTCCTTGGTCTTTGGGACTGGCATAAGGATCTGTCCCGTCTGTTCCTGTCATGGTTGGGGTAGCTGGGGGACCAGCATCAGGGCAAAGCAGCCGAGATCACATTCAAGGTGTGTGCTTAGTCATGGAAGTGCTCCAGAAAACCCCATTCGCTGGAGTGAGCAACCTTAACTCTGATATTTATGCAACATCTGTAAAGAGCAGGGAGAGGGGTTTGCAAAAGGCTCACAGGGCAAAATGGGAACAGGGTTTGCCTGGTGCGGGGCGTGTGTGAAAATTGCACAGCCTCACGCTGGCCTCCAGAGCAGCCACGACCCTTTGCATCCCCAACCATCTGACTTTGTAAGGGTGGAGACTGTCCCATCTGCAGCAGCAGCATCATGCTGAGCAGCTTTTGGGCTGCCCAGAGCCAGAGCAGTGCACAGGACACAGCCAGGCCGGGTACGAACTTTGTACCAAATGTTCTCGTCTGCTGCATCTTCCCAGTCATGACTCCGGCTTCATTTTTCCCTGTGGATTTATTTTACCTCTAATGTCTTCATTCAGGGTAATTTTTTACTACTGTTTTTTCTTTCTTTTATTGCTCTTCCACGCAACCTGCTCCCAGGCTCTCAGACAAGCACAGTCAGAAGTACACCAATGCATCAACATAATCAGATCTGATTGCAGGGGCTCACTGGGAGCCAGGGCACTGAGCGAAGGCTCACGGGCTTATTGATCACAGCAGAGCAACAGCTCTCTCTAGCACAGGGTTTAGCTCCCAGGTGGACTCTAATATGGACATTTGTTTTTCCTCACCGGCAAAAGTGGTGTGCAAATACTCTGCCCTTAATGATACTGCCCTGCTCTTGGTTTGATAAATGGGGAAACAAAAAGATTGAAGTGAAGGTCTCACCTTCTAAACCTGCATGACTGATCCTAATGCCCTGTCCTTTTTCTATCAATCAAGGCTGATTGGCAAAGCTTTTTAATTCAAGTCTCTAAGCAGGATGATCAGCATTTACTTAGCTAGTGTTGATTTCCACTTGACCAGGTGGCTCTGGAGTAAGGTATCACCTTGCAGTGCAAACCCTCTTACAAGGGATAAAGAAACTGAGACCACCTCCATCCTTCTCGTTAAGGATCGTCCTGAGCAGCTCCTGGTGTGGGTCAGGGAACGGGGGTTCCAGGGGAGCTGGGCAGGCACCCAGCAGGGACCGTGGCTCTGGGGGAAGAGGGCAGAGCACCGGGCACCTCCTGAGCCCCTGCCCAGCTGTGGTGGCTGGCCGGTGGCTGCCCGGCCCCCCCATCCCCAGCCCTGGTTCCAGGCACGGTGCACGGCCTGGGACCGAGTCCAGAGCTGCTGCAACATAAAACAAACCTGGCAGCGGGAGCGTGCAGCCTGTGGCACATCCCCCCTGGCTATTTTTAGCTGCTTTTCCAGAGAAACAAGGCTTATGCAACCTGCCTGCAAGTGCAGGGGCTCCGGGTACTGCTCACTGAGGCACCTCCATGTCTTGGATGGGATGGTTGCTCCAGGATGGGTTTAACAATTGGAGAGAGCAAGCCCATGGAGTTGTGACGCAGGCACCCCACGGAGCTGGACCAGGAGCTCTGCCACTTGCAGAGCACTTTCATCACTTGGGTGATGAATTTCTCACAGTGTTTCTCTGCCACCTGTACCTGAGCACCCACCCTGGGCTGCCCGGTGAGGAGAGAGGAGAGATGGAAACACAAGATGCAACTAGGTTAACTCTAAACAAAATTTTTATGTAGTGAAGTTGTTTTCTTCTGAAACATGTTGTTCTGTAAGGTCGTGTTTCTGGACAAGATGGGAGAGTGGTGGTTTGGCATTGCAGGGCTGGTGCTCCCAGGGCTGGTTTTGCCTCACTTCATAAAGCACCTCCAGAGCGTGCATGCAGCAGTGCAGAATTAACACAAAGCATTTACACTTGACACAAAAAGGAGGAACTTTTCTCCCCTCACGTACTATATTGAGATCCTTTACGTGGAATAAGAGCTTGGGTTGGTTTTTCAAGAAAAGTAGAGACTGATGAGCCCCTGGGAGCAGAGGAGCCTGGAGCTAGGCAGAACCACTCTAAATGTTTCGGGGGGCTCAGGACCCACATCCAGTCAAGACTCCCACGGCGTGAGGAAGCCTTCAGCGCTTGGGAAAAGTCCCCGAGGCTGTCAGGGCAGAAGTCTGGTGCCTTATGTGACATGTCCCCCTGCAACAGCCGTGCTCCAGCTGCAGATACCCATCCTATTCGCCGTTCAAAACAAAAGCTAAGTTCTTGTCTGCAGGACAGCAATCAAAGGCAGCTTGGGCCACTTCACAGCCCCTCTGGTCTTGCCAGAAAAACAACACACGCTCTGCTGTGTAACTCCAGACTGAGCCACGGGGATGAGACAGGGGAGTTAACAGGAGCCATCTGTGCAGGTTAGGAACTATTTCCTTCCCTTCAACCAGTTTTGGCCCAGCTGGGTCGTTCTGAGGCACAAGGAAGAGTGCCTGCCCCTGTGTGCCTCCTGGAGATGTTAGATCCCGTGCTACAGCATGCAATACAGAGCGGCTCAGCAGAATTCCAGGTCATTAAACTGATGCAGTTCTCAGCCCTCCCTCCAGCCATTTGTGTACAGATCATGGATGTTCTATGTCCAGTGAATTCCTCTAAAATTTCTGAAAAGTGAATGCCAAACAATAAAAATATTAGACAATTTTTCTAAGCCTGTTGTGTACCCTGATATTCCTGTTAGGCTACAAAGCATATTATTAAGCACAGAAAGACTATTGCACTAATGCTATAAAAGCTATAAAACCAGCCTGAGTTTGAGTACTCAGAAAGCTGCTTATCTGTTCCTTTGGACTAAGAAGACTCAGTGCCTTTCAGTTATTAAAAGGGCTGAATTATGTCTCGGTCTAAACTTGGAAGTCAGAGGAGTCACAGACCTCTCCAAGACCTCTGAAGGAAGTAAAGCCCTTTAAACCCCAGCTCAGCTTTTCAGGAAGAGCATTTGACTCCAGGAGGGATCCCTCATTTGTTTGTTTGCTTGTTTCTTTTCAACCAAGCTTATTTTCAAGTGATTTGCATTGACACCCTTTATGGGCTTGGGCTTTCCAGAGCTTCAGGGAAGGTCCCAGCCCCGAGGACTGTGCCATCCCAGGTGACAACAGATGGGTGTGCAGGGAGGGACTCAGTGCCAGCCCTGTGCCCATGGGTTGGTCCAACTCCCTCCCAACATCAAGCTACCAAACAACCTTTTACAAGGGACATTGTTTTCACCTGAAAATTTGGACACTGGGAGGCTCAGTCTCCAACCTAATGACCAGCCTAAAGCAGCCTTGTAATCTTAGAGGTCCCTGCATCAAAGGCAATCCTTTCACTGGCAAACTGCGAAAGCTTTGTAAATCAAGTATGTGTTTGTGGAGCACCAGCCCTGGGTAACAGCCAAGGTCCTGAAGGTTAAGGGATGATATGGAAATACAGCAGACCTCAAGGATATTGGATATATTTTCTATTTGCAGATTTATGTGCCTGTCCTGGCATGTGTTTTTTGTCATGCATACGGCATGAGCACTGTATTTGACGCTTTAAATCGAGGAACAAAGGACTGTAACAGTAGAGGGGGCTAAATTGGATTGAATTAATTTGTTTATCCTGCAAATCAACATCTGCTCAGACCTATTTCTTTCAACTCTGAAGTTGTCATAACGGACTTCTGCTCAGTCTAATTATAGATTCACGAGCCAAAAGCTCCTCATTTTGCTCACAGCCATCAGCGGGATCTTTGCTGCCACAGAGCTCAACCAAGGCTCTCTCTCAGGAAGGTGTTTTCCCCAAAGAGTTACGTGTTGGTACCTATCTAAGGGGATGTTTTAACACTGAATTCACTGAAAACCTGCCTTTCAGCACTGATGAAAATTGTTGCAGAAGAAGACACAGCATCCCAAAGGGTCGAGTCTGCTCAAGCAGGGATGGGAGGAGAGCACTGGAGGCACAGAGCTCTTTGTCATTGTCACTCTGCAGAGCCCAAGAGGAGATGGGCTTGTGCCACAGCACACACAGAGCATCCCCCACCTCTGAGGGCCCCAGAAAGGATCATAACTCCTTAAATATCCACCATGAAAATCTCTCCTCCATCTTCATATCATCACAGAATCCTAGAATGGTTTGCATTGGAAGGGACCTGCAAGATCAACCAGTTCCTACTCCCCTGAGGTGGTCAGGGACACCTTCCACCAGACCAGGTTGCTCCAAGCCCCATCCAACCCGGCCTTGAACACTCCCAGGGATGGGGCAGCCACAGCTTTTCTGGACAACCTGTGCTAGGGCCTCAGCACCCTCACAGTGAAGAATATGCCAGGGTGGCTCCTGCAGGATGGAGGTGCCCAGGCTGGGGCACCCAGGGGCTGGTGGGTCCCCCCTGCCCAGCACAGACATGGCCACAGGTTCAGTGGCATCAGCCTGAGGAGTCTGAGCCTGGTGCAGATCTGTCCCCACACCTTCAGCTGCAGCGAGAGTCTGATCTTACCACCCATGGACACATTTCTGATCATCTCAAACTATAACCTCTTTCTGCCACTCCCTAAAGAAGTCCAGGTGTCCCACACTGTAATAATAAAGAAGTGTGGTTTAATCCTTTCAGGTTTCATCAATTTTCTAGGAAATATGAGGCATCCACACTTGAAAAGGTCTCTGAAAGCAGAGGGGAATGTTCAGCTGCTCGCTGATGGAAATTTCATGGTTTTATTTGCCACATCAGGGCCAAACCAGGTTGGATGCAAATAAATACAGCTCTGTGGTTTCCAGAGAAAGGTCTCTGGTGACTTGCACTACACAGAAAGATAGAACGACTTTTCTTTGCCTTGGTTGTTTTGGCACAGCTCTGGAAGCAACAGCTTACCAGGAACCGTCAACACCAAAATCCAAATCTGCTGGTGAGTAAAAGGAGCATTCACAGCATTTCCAGGACTTCTGACCACAGAGCCTACCAGAAAAAGGACCTGGGGATAGAAATGTGCAGAGAAACTTCTCTTCCCTCCCTCCAGAGCCACACCTGTCTCTGAGCACCCCACAGGATCTTTTTTCAGTCGGGAAAGTGTCTCCAGCATCGGTCGGTGGCTGCTGCCAGTGAAGTCCTGCCCTGAGGCTCCTCAAGATGTTGTCTGCCTGCCTACTGCTCCTGCTGCTTATCAACAGCCCTGGCTTGAGGCTACCCCAGCAGTGCACGGCCATTATTTCCTCTGTAGAGTTGCAGAGTTGGGTAAAACAAGAAGCTTTTTCCAGTGTTTGTTATTCGCAGCTGGGGGTTGCAAAGTAATTAGCTCCCCTATCTGAAATCATCTTCAGCACACCAACTGGGGCTTCTTTAAGTAAGGCTCATTTAAAAAGAGCATCATTACCAGCACTGGGCCTCACACTGTTCAGAGTTCTTTCAGAGAGGCTTGAGGACATGAAGAGTTTTTGCCCTTAAGTCACAGATTTGAGTGCTTTTCACTCCTTTAGAAATACAGCCTGGAAAACACAGCTGCTGAAAGCAATCGCAGTGCAGGGTCTGTATTGGCTTACACAGAGCACAGGTCAGGATGGATGTTTAACTTCTCCCCAGGTACCTACAGCACCTTCCTCACCTGCTGTCTCTGGATCCTCTGTCAGAGGGGTTGCCTCAAAGGTCTCACCCTTGGATATGACATATTGGACCAGAACACAGGGCAAAAGTTTGATATTGCCATTTAAATATAAAGACAATATTATAAAAAAAAAAAAAGCTGCCCCAAAAACCAGCTCACCCATTCACACCGGGTAGCTCAATTGCAGGTTCCTCCTCCAGAATCCCTGGAAAGGCACAAGACCCTGAGTGGGAGCAAATGCAGGAGTGGTCCAGGTCCTGTAAAATGTGGAATAAACAGCTGGAGGGCAGTTAGTGCTGCAGGCAACTACACAGCAGATTCTGCCTGGTAAATGGGCACAAGAGGCCCAGGACAAAGGGACATGAAAAACGTCCTTTTTCCTCCAGATGCTGGAAAATGCTTTTCTCTGACCAGTGCCTGGCTGGTGTGCTCAGTTGGATTTTGAGTTCTAATGAGCGAGGATAAAAGGTGTGAAGCTGAGCAGGAATGTGCCTGGTGAAACCCTGTCCTGTGCCAGTCAATCCACAAGTTTTGTGAGAGCCAGGATTTGACTCTCTGCTAACTGGCCTGTGCCTGTAATACTGTGTAAGGAGGGTGGCAGTGGCTGGATGTAACTGCTGTGCCCCAAATATCTGCAGGACCTTCTCTGCAAGTGGCACAGGCTTGCTCCAAGCTGAAAGGCTTGGAAAATGAAGACAGCACTTAAAGCAGCATCCTTTCCCAGAGACTGAACAGGAATTTGGAGCACTTGAATAGTCCATCCCCAAAGAATCTTTTCGAGGTCTGACTGATCCTGGTGCATGCTGAGACAGGACTATGTGAATTTGTAATCAGTTCTGTAGAAATGATTTAAGGCCCTATAATATGTATCTCACTATCACATCACGATGCTTTGAATTGAGGAGCTTGAAGTATTGTATTTTCATGCATATAGCATCTCAGATAACTCACACACTGTAAAAGAACTGTCCTTTCAAACAAGTCCTTAGCTAATCTGCATCCTCAGATAACCCAGGAGTCATCTCAGAGTATCAGTTATGTATGTGGAACCACAGGGATAGGGTGGCAAGAAGCCAGATCCCTCCTTTAAGCCTCCCCCATCCCTTCCTGCTCCCACTTCCCTCCCACAAAACGAGAAGTTTCCTGCAGTCCCCATCTCCCTTCCTGTGTGCAGCAGGTGTCAGATGGGACAACAGAGCCAAGAGCATCTCAAGCTGCTCACAGCTGCCTTCTGGTCCAGTTTTGTTTCTACTGTAACTGGTGCTGAGCATGGACCATTCCAGGGACAGCCATTGTGGTGGCAGCCTGCAGCTGCCAGCAGCTCATATGGGGAGGGCACAAAGATGGGAAAAGTCACAACTTGGGCCCCAAAACTGTGCTGAAGAACAAAATAACTAATTTTTTCTCTGTCCAGATGATCTTCCTGTGTCTTTTTTTCTTATTCCCGCTCAGAGTGCAGACAGTAAAGCCTCCCTGATGCAAATTTCCACTCCAGCCTACAGAAGCTTGGCAGAGAAACTGAGCATTTACAGGGATGCTTGCTGCAGCCAGGAGCCTTAAATTAGACTTTTAATGCCACCGCCAGCACCCGAGAGGTGACCTGGTTTTCAGAAGTGGGGGGAAATTTCGAAGCCTGGTCCATGTCTGGATCGAAGCTCCATGGAAGCAGCTGAGTCTGCAGCTGCTCTGAATCAGCTGCTTAAAGCCTGGTCTGCCCCAGTCAGACAGGTCTGCAGCACAGAACACCCAGCTGCCCTCTCCTTAGGGGACTTACCTGCAGAGGTGTGTCATCTGTGGCAAATTTTCTAGCCCGCCTTGCCTGCTCCAAACCCTTCTCACTCACAAAAATGTCTGACCATCCCTTTTAAGTTCTGCTGTTGAACAACGCTGCACATGCATTTATTCTGCTGACGAGGTAATGGCATCGTGTATTTGCAAACCAGCTCACAGGCATAGAAATTTCCCAGGCTGTGGGGTTTATTTAAGACCATAAAATGTATATCAGGATTTCCAAATGAGCCAAAGGAAAAGCTCCCTGGCCAGCAGCAGTGATGCTGCTGGGTGTACACAAGGCCAGCCAGCTTCGGCAAGACTGTGACACATAAAACCTCTTTTATAACAAAACCTGTGAGTGTGTCAACCCCTTTGCACATGCTGCACCTTGGGGCCTTGTGTTTGTTTTTGACCAAGGTCATCAAATGAATTATATCCTCATTGCAGGGTTTGTTAGAAAGGTCTTTGAAAGCAGATGGGATTGTGAAACACTCTTTTACTACACCTAATGCATTGCAAATAGCAGTGAAAAAATTGACAGCAGGCTGGAATGCTGAGAAAATTGCTTTGCTAAACTAAAGTGTTTAAAATAAACTTTAATGTTCTTGATTCTAACCCATGTCGGGAAGCTGAAGCAAGAAACATTCTTTCTAGTGTAAATGAGTTCAGCTTCAAGTCTCTGTAAAATTGAAAAAATCCCACAACACAGGGAACAAGAATTAATCTGTGAAAAATTAGAGATGTGTGAGCCATGTCAGGAGAAAATAAACACAGGCTGAGCATCCCTTAAAACTTGCTCTGGTTTTATTATTTTTTTCCACCAAGGAATATGAGCATCCTAGCTAAAGCTAGGTGCCCCATCTTGAGAACGTGCTGCATTAGGGGTTGTAGGCAGCCAAAGCCCACTATCCCCTGTCCTTTGTGCAGGGAAAGCTCATGTAAAGCTTGTGCCAGGCAGAACCAAAGGGCCCTTGCCTGTCCTGGGACTGAGCCAGGACCCTTCAGACAATGTGTTTCAGAAGACATCTCATTTGGTTTCCATTACAAAGCCACCACCTTGTCTTTGGTAGCTCCTGCAATTGCCACAGGGCGGTGGCATCCCGTGGTTCAGTGTCTGAAACTGAGCTGGCACAAGCTTGTTCACCACCAGGAATGGGCAGCGGGGAAGGGGAGGGTGCTGTGATCACATCAAATTGTCTATTCAAGCTGTGAAATGAGAAATCAGCACGTTCTGGGGCCATGCCTGCAGACAGCTGCTAAGCCTCTGGCCTTCACCTCATCCCATCTCATCCCCATCTCGTTGGGGATGTGGGAGTTGTCTTTGCACCACTACAGGCTGGGAAGGAACAACAGTGACTATCTCAGCCGGCGAGGCGGCGGCTGAGGTGAGTCCGGGGCTGAGGGTCACACCGAGCTGTAGCGGGGGTCCCCAGCTCAGGGACAGCCCCGAGCCCCGGCAGGACCCGCAGCGAACCAGGCGAGGCGGGGGCGGTGCCGGGAGCACCCACGCGGGGTTTACACGGCTCCAGGGAGAGGCCAACGGGCAAACGGACAAACGGACAGAAACGGACACAAACGGACAGAAACGGACAGAAACGGATAAAAACTGGACAAATGGGCGAACGGGCAAACGGATGCAGCACGTGGCCCGGCAGTTTGTAGGACAGTTTGTAGGACACTTTGCAGGACAGTTTGTAGGACACTTTGCAGGACAGTTTGTAGGACAGTTTGTAGGGCACTTTGCAGGACAGTTTGTAGGACAGTTCACCCAGCAATTCAGGCAGGCAGGGCGAGTAGGAAGGGCCCGTTGCACACCGGTCCTGCCAAGCAGACAGGAGGGGCAGCCAGACCCATCCCTGGGCACTGGGATACTCACTTTGCTGTCTGTGTCCTCTGGATCGTCCCTCCTGCCCCAGAAGCTGGCTGTTGGAAGCTGCCAGGGCTTGTCTGGCCATAGCTGTTTCTTCTGTAAGCAGCTGCTGGTCACTTGCCTTCAAGGGCAAGAGCAGAACATATTACTGTATGTAGCCTCGTGCTTTACCCAGGAGCTTTTCTGCTTTTCAGCTTCCCTCTGATCCCATCCCCCCTTTTTGGCTGTGCTCAGGGACTGCGTTGTGTCCATCCATCTCTGTTCAATAGTGGCCCAAGCTGAGCACACAACATTTAGAGGGCCAAAGAAACTCTGTCAACAGGAGAGCTGGGAAATGCTGCCTCCTGCCCTGGCCACATCACAGAGCTGGGCTGGGGTCTTTGAACTGACCTCGCATTTGAGGCTTTAATGTCACATCCTGCCTCATGTCCCAGTCTACTTGCAGGGGCCCTGAACTGAGCAGAGAGTCAGATTTGTAAAGGCTGCTTGCTTGATTCTTTTTCCTGGAAATCTCCCAGCCAGCTGCTGCTGTGGCCTTGTCTTGTTTGTCTCACAAGCTCTGATAGGATCAGAGCCCGAGATAGTACCAAGATAGGCCAAAATGACTGGTGTCATCTGCTCCTCACTTGTAGAAACAAGCTCCCTAAGACCTGATAGTGGCAAGTCTGTGGGATCCCTCTTTGGGGTCCTCAGGCTGAAACATCCTTCTCTGCACAGAGGATGTTGCCGACACATCTTCCAGGTCCCTCCTTTCAAAAGAGCACAGAATAACCCTGCATTTATCTCCAGGCTTTAAGAGATACTGTAATGTAAAGCAGCTGCTTAGCCCCTGAGGGATCTGTGCTCTCCTTTTGGCTCAGTCTCAAGATGTGAAAGCAAGATAAACCCAAAATCTCCTGATGAAACATCCCTGTTGGACTGAGGGACTGGAGACCCATGATGGGAGTGCACACACCCAGCCCCAGCCTCAGCCCCTTCTTGCTTTGTACAGCACGGTGGTGTCATCCCCTGTTGTGACTTGATCTGTCTCTGCCATAACCCCGCTCCACTTTCCTGCAGCAGCTGAGTCTTTGGTGCTCTGGTTTTTGCACATACCAATACAACCCTGCTGGGTGTTAAATCCTACCTCAGGTCTGAGTTTTTGAAAATATATATCTCAGCATGCATCATTTTTGAGAGCCTGCTTGCATCAGCAAAGCCCCTGGTGTTGGGTTACAGGGATATTTGAGGGGTAAATTATAAAAATAATAATACTAAATCTCCAATAAACTTGTTTAGGATAATGACTAGTCTGTGGGTGGTCACTGGAGGCAGGGCCCCATGTGACAACATTCCCCCATCCTGCCCCATCCCAACATGTGCTGGTGGCTGTGGGACTACCTACATTTGGAATTAAAGTGCCAATTGTGGGCCAAAAGTGGCAGAGCACGGCATAAAAAAGAGGGTGTGATTTGGCCCTGCAGATGTATTTTTAGACTTTCTATTTTGGACTACTCATCTCTAGCATAACATCTGTTGGATCATTTTATAGCTGTGATTGTTTACTGGTGACCGGCTGACACTGACACTGCAGGGATTTGATAATAGTAGTTTTTCTGTGGATCTGTGGCTACGTGTTACTGGAAGGCAGTGGGGACGGGTAAATGAGCTGTATTTAAACACCACAGCACAGGGAATACATTTTTTAATCAATCATCTTCATGCTACTTGTAGGATCATCTTGTCTGCAAAAGACAAAAGAAGTGATCTGTAGGTTTATGTTTGTTGTTCACAGATTACCTTGAATTTGACTCTTCTGCTCCATTCACTCTGTTGAAGCTGCTGAAATTGTCATGTCCTAATGCCACAGAGTCAATTAATCCCAACTTCGCAGTTGCAACTCTGTCCAGGGACTCCATGTTTTCTGCACTGTCAGTTCCTGTGAAAGCCTTATCTACAGGGCACATCAGACAAAGGAGAGTGAGGGGGTTTTAAATTATAAAATTGTGGTTTATTACAACAAGAAAGGAGGGATAGAGAGGGAGAGAGGAAGAGAGGACAGACAGTTTCCATGAGAGGAGAATGAATCCGGGCAGAATTTCCAGCAAGGCACATTTAGAGGCAGTGTGTAATTGAGATTACATTGATTTTCCTCCATTTACTGTAAGGTAACTGCGAGTGAAACTGTAACAGGAAACTTAGAAATGCTCTTCACAGAAGCTATATTTAGGCAGACACACTGACATGATACCACTGAATAAAATAAACATGCAGGAGACAACCAGTCCTGAGAGACTTTCAGCTCCATCTGCCTGACATGAGCAAGGGGAATGCATTATTCCCAAGCCATCTATGCGACCTTTACTGTAGGAACCTATAGAAGCCAGCAGGCTGCTGGGCAACCTGGGTAAACTGGGAGGCATCTCCCTTAAACACAAGGTTTTTGCCCTTCCCTGATAAAACAAAATGCCTGCTAGCTGACTGGATCACAGCTCCTCTGGCTGCTGTTCCCTTTTATAACGGGATAATTTATGACTTGTTGTCAACAGAAAGAGCAACAATTTGTTTGCTGTGCAGGCTGGAAGAGATGAGTTTTCTCAGAAGTCTGGGTGATTTTTGAAATTAGGGGGCAGCTGCTTCTTTAAAGCCTCTGGCATTGTCTCCTGTGTGAAATTAAGCTGTGCACAAGGTACAGCCACCTGGTCTCACTGATGCCATTGCAGTGTACACAAGGGCCTGATTTTTCCATGGGCACCCAAAGCTTTATCCAGTTGCCTGTGCTGAATTCCCTATTACTCCTTTCCCACTGGTAAGGGACATCTTTTCCCAAAGGGATGGCTCCCAAAGTCGCAGAGAAAGAGAGCAGCCCTGTGCCCCAAGGGCTCTGATGGATTTTAGGTCCAGTTAGAGTCTGTCCAGAGCAATCGTGGAAAAGTCACTTAACTAAGAAGGAATGATGATGCTTTCCCTGCTCACAGTCTACACGTGACACACACACTACGTAAATATTTAGTATTTGAGCCAACTAATGCTTGCCGGAGCAGCACAAGTGAATATCAGATCTGCAAACATTAAATCCTGGAATGCAGCTGAGAACACTGTTTATTTTTATCAGCTAAGTGCACACCTTCTCTCCTTGGCTGCAAAGACTGCTCTGTGATGGGAAGGGAAAGCATAAAACATTGGAACAAATTTCAAATTATTTCTCCTTGCACAGGATCCACAATGAGGTTACCCTCCACAGGCTCCTCAGCTGCGTCAGCTCTGAATGGCAATAGTCTGCTTCTGCTTTGGAGGAAAGGTGCAGCAGCAAATCCCACTGCAGATACAGCAGCCCAATCAATCTCTGTGTCCAGCGTGCCCACTGGAGTGGCACCAGACCCCTGGCGAGGGTATAGGGTAACTGATGCAATAAAGGTAGAGAAATGTATCAGAAACAAATACCCCCAAGTTCTAGCTCATCACCTGCAATAAGACGGGCTGGGTGCAAATAGGCTGAATTTCTGCTTAGAAGCAATTCAGCACTACAAGTCTGGTTGAGTCCCATAAAAACCTGCACAATCCAGATTCTGGAACACTACATCTTACTGAAACAGTGGGAAAGTAGGTTCTGGATTAGTGGGGGTAAATGCACAACTACTTCTTAACTACTTATCTATTAGTGGGGGATAAATGCACCATCTACGCATTAACAACTTATATATTTGTGGGGGATAGGTGCACTATCTACACATTACCTACTGAAACATGAACTACTCCTAATATATATAGTGTGCCTCATCAGGCGTGAGCCCCCACAAGGTCAGCCCTGAGTGTGAGGCCTTGTCTCCAGGGCCTCAAGCAGGAGCTGTTTGAGCCGATGTCACAGCCCAGTGTACTCCTGCATGGCTGCAGTGTGGGCGTCCAGATCGTGCACCAGGTGCTGGAACAGGTTGGGTGGTTCAACCTTTTGGAAGTCTGGTGGCAAGCTGGTCTCCCCAGGAAGCCTTTTGTTGCCTACTACAAAGTGGTTGAGGCATTTCTCATCCAGGGAGCAGCGCAGGTATTCCAAGATATCCACCATGCACTGCAGGAAATCCCTCCTGCACCACTGTGACAGGAGTGTGGTGTTCAGAGGCGCGTGACAACCGTCTTCAAGGAGTTGGTGGAAAAGTCTGTGCCCATCAAGATGCAGAAGGGGAGCTGCAGGTATTGGCAGTGAAGTTGTCCATCAGGAGAGTCACCATCGTGCAGCCTCTCTCCAGGTCCAGACAGGCCACTGCACGTGCTCCTCCACCAGCCTTTCAAGCATGCTTTCAACATCCTGGTCTTTGTCTTCATTTGAATAATCTTTCCCTTCTTCCTCTCCAGCAGCACTGTTCTCCTGCAGAGTCACATTGGAGTTTCCTTCGTCTTCATTTGTGTCCTTATTGCATTCTTCTCCTCCATTTCCTGCCTCACTGACATCTTCATTTGGGTCAACACTGTCGGCTTCTTCCTCCTTTCTGGCCTCATTGTCTATTCCCACATTCAAATTCTCATTTCCTTTTCCAGCATTTGCGTCCTCATTGCCTTCTTTTCCCTCATGTCCAACATCATCTTTTTCATTTGCACCATAATTGCTGCCGTCTTCTTTATTTCGATCATCATTCTCCTCCTCCACATTTGGCAGGTTACTTTCTACTTCTTTCTTTGCCATAACTTTCTCTACTTCATCACCATTTGCATACCTGTCCAAGTTGCTGCTGTTGTTCTCCTCCTGGCCACTGCTCTCTGGCTTATGACTCCTCTTCCTGAGGATAAAGCACAGCCCCAAGAGCAGGACGAGGAGTGCAGCAGCAAGGGCCCAGAACTGCCATTGCTGCAAGGCAGCCCAAATCAGGGCTGCCCAGGAGCCTCCACTCAGCTCCACCTCCTGCAGCATCCGAGGCCTCTGCCGCTCCAGGTCCTTGGCACACCGCTCCAGGTCCTTGGCACACCGCTCCATGCGCAGACACGTGTCCTCATCCAGCCCCTCCCTGACCACCTGCAGGTACTGGGTAAGGCTGTGCACAAACCAGACCAGGAACATTATTGCCGCCATGGGCTAGAGTAGGATGGAGAGAGGGGAGCTACTGGTGGGGAAGTGGGGATGGGATTCTCAGGGATGTGGGGGCAGGAAGGAGAGGGAGCCAGGTAGCTGGCAGGCACCCAGGCCCAGCCACAGCTGCAGCAGCAGCAGCAGCAGCAGCAGCAGCAGCAGCAGCAGCAGGAGGATTGTGCTGTGCCCAAGGCGTGCCCGTGAGGGGCTGGGCCCTGGATGCAGGGTGGGAAGCATTCCCTCAGGAGCCCGCGGCTGTGCTCTGGCTCTCTCCCAGTGCAGTGTCCGGCCTGTGTGTGCACTCGCCGCTCGCCCAGGCTGGACTGGGGCAGCGCTGCCTGCTGCTGCTGATTGTACATTCTGACATCCCTGATGTTGTCACAGGCCCCAGAGGTATCACAGCCAGGCCAGCCCCACTCTTTGTCCCCACCCCAGCTCTGCCCCTCTGAATGGTCCGGGGCTACCAAAGTCCCAATACCCATAAAATGCAGACTCACTGCTCTGGAATGGCCCCAGGGCCTCTCTGTATAAAGCAGAGCGAAGCCCTCACGAATTTTCTCAAATATAAAATTAGATGATGTGACCCCTGGATGCTTTGCTCCTTGAGATCCCCTGTGGTGAGATGAGATTGGTTCCCATGGTGCTGAGGGCTGTGCTCATCAGGGTCCTCCTGGGGATTTGAGACAAGGCCCCAGGTTTGATACAAGGCCCCAAGGTTGATATAAGTCTCAGGGCAAAGGCAGAGAGACTCCTCTGCCACCTCTTTGGGGAATGTGTCTCTGCAGCACCAGTAGCTTGATCCAAGTGGTACCAACTCATTAGGAGCCCACAGGCACTGGTGGCACCTGGATATCTTTAAAATAGGAGAAAGAGCATGGTGTCGTGGTTGCAGGTCCAAGAGATGATGTGATGGGGCACGATGTTGGGGCAGGGAATTGAAGCCCAGAGAAGGGAGAAACACATGTGAGGAGTTGGGGACACAACACAAGCCGTCGAGTGCCATCTGCTGCTGTCTGCAGATGATGTGAGCTCTGCGAAGGGCACGACACTTAGGGGTCTACCTAATATGGAAGAAAAATCAGGAATGAGCTCAGTGGTGCTGCATCTGCTCTCCCAAGCTAAGGACAAGCAAGGAAGTGGTCTGGCAATTGTATAGATCCACCAGCTGGCTCAGTACCGTTGCAGTGCAAAGATCAGCCGTGACCTTGTGCTGTGTAAGAATGTTTTGCCCAGTGATGTTTTCTTGCCACCAAAACTTAATAATGTTGTGTGAGGCTTTTGCAGACAGGTGTCTGCCACCCTTTTTCTCCCTGCTGCAGAGCTGTGTGTTGATGTTTTTTACTCCTGCCTGGCCGGTTGGTTGTCTTGGCCCTCGCTGACACCCTGCAGGGCCTTTAGCAGTGGAGAGAGCAGAGCAAGGCTGGAAAATGGCTTGCAGAATAAAAGGAGGATCTGTAGCTCCCAAAATAAGTGGGTTGTGCCATTTGGGTCCCCGTGGCCCAAGCCCAGGATCCATACAGAATGATTCTGAAGCTGCTTCGGCACGTTCACTGCTTGCACAACCCTTCTTTACCTCCTCTGGATGGATGGAGCTGCTGCACCAGGATGTGACCTATGGGCCACCAAGGGAACCTCTGTGCAAATAGGATGATTGACACACAGGTACCTTCTCTCCTCCAGCACAGCCCACAGCTCCTCAGATCATGCCTTAATCATGGTGGGGTTTTGCCAGAAGACAGAGGAGACACCCTGTAGCAGCCAAGCAGTGAAAATCCCCTCACCCATGCCTCACTCAAGAAAATGCAACTCCTTACCTTGACTTTCTTCCTGCTTGACCTTCCCATAAATGCAAAGAGAGGTCCAGCTCTGGTGTCCATGCCTTGTCTGGGTGCATGGTGAGCTGTACCCACAGGGCTGAGGCTACTGGATTACTTTACTCTCAGGCAATGTTTGATCTGCAATTTTCGAACAAGTGCTCCAGTGATTATTACAGCATTGTGTGAGTTTGGCCCCTCCTGTCATTCCCTCAAGAAAGACTGGCTCAGTGAGGAGGTCAGGTTCATTTGTCAGTGGTGTAACAGCTGCAGTTTAACACAGTTCTCATCATGCAGCTGACCAGCTGGTTCACAGGCCTGCGCTGATCACCCAGCCACGATGCCATTGCCTGGCCCATTCACTACTCAGCACTGAAAGTGGTGATTTCTGAAATATGGAAGCATTGCAGAAACAATGGGACAGTTTCTGGATGGGAAATGCTTTGATTTCTTATTCCAGAACCCACCTTATTCACTGCAAACCCTTTTCCTCCTCATTGAGATAGAAAGCAAACAGCAAAATTGGGGTTTTTTTGACACTTAGATGGGTCTTTGCTTGTAGTGAGCTACTTCACGGTGTCATTTCCCTGACCCCACGAGCAGCAGGACAGGTCTGGGCAGAATCCATCCCCAGCGCTCGGGATGGGGGACACCAGAGGAGCAGTGCTGGGGCTTGGTATGGGGGCAGGGGTGGAGGGACTGGCACGTGCCTCCTCTGCCAGCAGCACCTGCTTGTGTGTGAGTCAACTGCAGGGCAGGAGGCTCTTGAGAGAACATAAGAAGGAAAGCAGATATTTAAGAAATTAGTCACAAACATAATGGCTTAATCAAGAGCCTGATGAAGGCATTTGGGCTCCATTTCACCAGAGGCTGCTCCAGCCGTCTGGGCCAAGACATGGGGGTGAGGGGTCTCGTTCAACAGTGTGGCCAGTTCTTGACATTCCTCCATCTCTCCACACTTCATCCTGTGCCAGCACTGGGGAAAAACCCTCCTGACACATACCTGCCTGTTCAGGGTGTCTGTGAGCCAGTCTAGGAAACTGATCCAGCTGGAAAACAAAAGGGAAGGAGAAACAAACCCCCACATTTTCCCTGCAACCAACTCTGATCTCTGACATTGCCCTCACCAGACCCCTTGGCCTTCCAGAAGCATGGCCAAGAGGATGGAGCAAGTTTCTGCGAGGGGAATGCAAGGTGTTTTTTGGCTGGAACTCTGCATGGCTGGAGCTAATGAGCCCAGAGATGGGTCCTTGGCCTGGGCCGGTGGGCATCACCTTCAGGCCTTCAAAGGCTTCAAAAGAGACAGCACCTTGCTGTCTCTTTGCACTGCACTGCCTGATGCTCCTTTAGCTGCTGCTGTTTATCATAACAGCAGGTCAGGTTTGTGTTTATCACAACAACCTGGGTACCTCGACAAACCAAGGGAGCAGAGGGATGAGATGCTGAGAAGTGTTTGCATGTTTGTGCTGTTCACATTGGGCAACTTCAGTGCAAAATGAACACTGAAGGTAAACCAAGTGCGTGTCCTGAACAGGGAAGGAAAGATTACTGCGTGAACAAAGAAAATTCAGATGGAATCATGTGAACATAAGAATTCAGAAGCTGAAAGAAATTTTATTAATAACTGTCTACTTCATTTCAAGTTCTGTCTGGAATATATTCTACTGATAGATAGGAACAGAGGCACACTGCTATTAGTCAATTTAGTTGAAACATTTCTGCTGAGACATTTTTCCTATAAGAAACTGGAAATTTTACATTAAGGAAGCACTTCTCTAGTCCATGAAAGAAACTAGGTTTTCCTGAGGAAAGCCAAAATGCTACACTGCAGCTAAAACTTCATTTTGTCAAAAAATATCTCAGTTGGAAAAGGGCAGGAAGAGATAAGGAGAGGATTTTCTTAGTCTGCTCTAGCCATTAACCACTTTGTGGCTTGATATCTTGATTTCATGACCTCTAATAAAAAGTTAAGCTACAGAACAAGTCCCTGCATGATGAAATTACTTTTTCTCTCTCTACAAAATGCTTCAGTAGATGTTTGGCACAATGCAAAAAGTTCTGATAAGAGATACTGTCAATAAAATCCCAGCTGCTTTAGGATGTAAACATAAAAGACCATTATCGCCAAAAAAAAAAAGAAAGAAAGGAAAAGAGTAACAATTTATGTTAAGAACATTCAAAATTTAAAAAAAAAAGGTAGTTGCTGTAGACAAAGCTAGAGGTTTGAATTAGATCTCTAGTTTGGTTATTCCACCTACTTCAAACTGGCTCAGGAACTGAAGGCAGAATCTGGATTTTTCAATGTACATCTACCATTTGATTACCAGAACTATGAAAATGTGCTCTCAAACTTAAATTGTTACTTCTCATCTGTTGCCTGAATGCAAACCCTTTGCACAAAGATATAAGACTATGTAGATACATTTTCCTTACAGTAAAACAAATGGGGAAATTTTCCTTACAGTAAAACAAAAGGGAATAAAAGCCACCAGGAAAACCCACTCCTTCTGTTTAAAATTACAGATGTAAGCAAAGAGCCCAGGGAGCAGCCCATATTAGGCAAAGTGCACTCTTTTCTTGTAAAAAGTTTGAAGAATTGAAGGTCTGCTCTCCCCACTTACGACTGTCAGTGCGCTTGTGTACTGGGAATGAAAACAAGGGGAGATGTGAGGATACGGGAGCAAAGGAGGGGCTGTCAGCTCCTGGCTGCGGGGACTGAGGGGACGATGGGGTGATGAGACCTGCACAGAGGGAATTCATGGGGCCACCCCAGCTCCAGCGGGACACCCACGGCCAAACTGGGGTCAGCGTCACTGCTGCACCCACCCTGCAACCAAGGGGGCCCTTCTGGTCAGGGCAGCTGCAGGAAGAGCCCCTTCCCAGGGGCTTGTCCATGTTGCCCATCTCCGTGCTGCTGGTGTCGGTGATGGGCCATGCTCAGCCCCACACCCCATGGTGCTTTGTTTGGCAGTCCAGCAAAGAGCACCCTGCGCTCCCGAAGCACCATCAGACAGACTGTGCACACACGAGACAGAACGCTCTGCCTGTGATGACAAAATCAAAGCTTGGTTTAGCTCTGGGAGCCTCACTGCACACGACAGCACTGGGTAACCTAGCGAGGACATGGCGAGGACTCAAACCTGCCCGAAGCACCGTGTAATGTTACACCTGGGTCAGGATCCCAGGTATGACTTCTGCCAGCCCTGCAGCTGAAAATGTGCTTTCTGGTATCTGGTCTCTATCAAGCTTCACGGATCAGATTGGTTTATGAACCTGCTTATATTAAGAGCAAACAATTTATCACTGTGGATTTTCTGTGGAGTTGCCTCACTGTTCCTCTGCTTCCACAGCTACCTGCCCCCAAGAGCTCAAACCTCGACCCACAACTTCTGGGAGGTGTGCAGCATGTGGTGACTCTGTGGGTACCTCTCCTTCCTTCTGCCCTCAAAGCACAACTCAGATCTGGCATTTTTAATCTTTCTTTTTAATTTTTCCATCACGCAAGGTGCTTTTGATCACAAACATCACGTAATATCTATAGGTGTATAATATGAGTGAGAATGGTGCACTCTCTACCCTTTACACACAGTTTCCTTCTTTGTATGCCATGGCTTTTGGGTTGGTTACACCACAATCAATAAGGTGTGTTTTTTTCCAGATAGGCTCCACATACCATACAGTGTGTTTAAAATTGCTGCATCAACAAATCAAAGTAAACAACCTTCTCTCCTCTGTGAGATGATGAAAAACATAAATTATGTAGTCTTTAAACAAATGGTAAAGAGTTTCCTTATTAGGCTTCAGGGTCCTGTGTGTGTATATGCCCATTGTAAAATCCTTGTCATTCCTGGGTCTGTAGGTCTGTATAATGTTCCTCACAGGTTCAATCGAGTGGTCAGCATACCAGGCTTGGGCTGGGGGATTTGACATTGACACATACACACATCCATGCACGTACATATATATATATATGTATATATGTATGTATATATATGTATAAACTACAGTGGAAAAGTTTAAATCTCTGTTGATTCTTCCGCAAAAATTTTCTTGAGGGTGAAAGCGTGCCTTGCTTTCAGGAGAATTTTCTCTTCCATTTCCCTTCTGTAGTATTTTCTTCATTTCTTGGCTTGTATAGAATTATCTCCTACGTTCAACCTTTTGCTTTACCAGGTAAGAAAAATACATCATCGCTGGCTGGGGATACAGCCTTGTCCTTCACATCCACGTGATTTCTAGTCCACCTCTATGTCCCTCAGATGATTGACCCAGTCACATCCTCACCCACTGCCCTTCCCAACCCACCACCTTCTCCTGGCCACAGCCACCAAGGCACCTGGAAACCAGAGAGATCTTGGTTGAAAACTAAAAAAGCACACTGAAAACACTGACTAAAATTGTATCAGTGGCTTTGTTCAATCTCCCCAGCTGGGCTGTGCAGACACCCGGGTGAGCTTCCCAGGTGGGAAGAGCCCGGAGATGCTGTGCTCACTGCCCCAGGCTGGCCATCGCTGTGACCATCACCTACACAAGAGCGCCTGCGAATGTGAGAGTCACAGCACCAGCCATTCCCTTCATAAATAATTTTGCTTAAACAAATAGCACCTAGTTCATGGTACTCGTTATGGGAATTATCTTGAATAAGGCAAATACTGAGGTTATCAGAGAGATATGTCTTATCTAAGGCAAATGGCAATTTTTAAGGGGGTCATCACTGTTGACTGATTAAACATGTTCCTGATGGGATGTCTGGCATGTACTTACCCATAGAAATGCCTCACTTTTTCTGGGTAGCCTTTCAGAACTAAAGCATGTCCTGGTCTCTTGCCCAGCTTCTATTTCCCATGCAATTACCTGTTATCTCAAAGCAAATGTGCAAGAGAGGAGGAGAACCAACAAGAACTCTGCAAAATAGGGTGCTGAACCACAACTAGGCCTCCAAGTGTTACAGCAACACAAATAAGAAGTGTGTGTAACCAAATGATATCTCACCATCCTAGCCATTCTCCCCCTCCTTTCTACAGAAGCTTTCAGCCCACCATGCTGCTGTGTCTCATTTGAGATGTAACTCACATTAAAGCTAGAAAATCTTTCAAGTTACTTTAACTGAGTCAATGAACAATCATCCCAGGATCAAGCCATGAAACTGCAATCTGAGGGTGATCTTTTTTTATTTTCCCTCTTACTTCTCATGGACTGGTAAGGAACTGCTTATATCTTTGAAATTATAAATAGGACTGGAAAACCAAGTACTGCACAGGTAAATCAGCAGGATTAAGGATGTCTTCAACTGTATCAACACCTCAATTTTCATGCCTAATTCATACCAGTTGCTCTTCACAGTAGCTGAGCAGGTTGCCAGCATTGAAGAGTCCACCAGCATGACTCCCTGAGAGACCTGATGACATTACCTCTTTTGGAAAGCTGAAAAAAGGAAAAACTAGGACATTAAGGTCAAAACTGCTACCTTTCCAATTACTAAGAGTGCTCAGCTTGAGATTTTTCTGAATGCTTCATGTTTTATAGCACCAGGCAGTCTTTGTGGTTTGAACACAAAGACTTTGTGCTGCCTGTGAACACTCAGACATCAGGACATCTGGAGTCAAGTATTAACGCAGAGCTTGTGCCCTCACATCCCTACTGAAGCACAGCTAAGTCAGTGGATATCTCCCACCTCTCCCCTCTCTTCCCACCCCAGGTGCACGTCTACACGCCTGTTCAGCAGACCCACGAAGGGGCAGGAGAGACAAGAGAGCAAAAAGCATGATGATCCTTGATGTCCAGGGACTTCATCTTGGCTCTTCACGTGGAAGGCACTCAGGTGCTATAATGTGTAGTGGCAATGAATCACAGTAAAATAAATGAGTGCCTGATTCTGGGCACAGAGAAAATGAGGAGTACGCCAAAAAACTGCATGTGAGTTGTTTGCCACGTACTTTGTGCAACTTGCATGATGGGAGGTGCAGGGAAGAAATGATTTCTCTGTTAGAACACCCTCCTCAGACCACCTGTTCTTTGTCATCTAACCCACCACCTGCTTTCTTCAGCAGCCACTGAAAGAGCCCCCCCAGAGCCCTGTGTGCTTCCAGGAGCCCCCAGCCCCTTTAGGAGGACAAAGACTGAGAGCGGGAGGGAAGTGGCACATGGAACAGGACGTGAGCCTCCCACCTGCTCTTACAGCTGGATTCACCTCGTGCCCAGGAGCAAAACAGAAGGAAGTCACCTCTGTCACTGCCACTGAGCTGGGTTTGCCCCTTGCACCCCGTTTGGCTGCCCATCCCTAGGCTGTGGGAGAAACCAGGGAGCGCGTGGCACACGCACACTGAGTTGTTCACCATGCCATAGGAATACTGTGGGAGACATCCCAGCTGCTGAAGACTATTCTTGGCCAGATGGCACAGAATCTTGATGGAAACAAGTCTTTGAGTTTAGGTGAGGAGATTGTTTTCAATTAAATGTGCATTTTTCTAAGGTGATGAATAATTTGAAGTTGATTTTTGGCTTTGATGTCTTCGTACACACCGCAACACTGCTCTTTAAGCACACCAAGGTAACACTATCCACAGCTTCCTCTCTGCTTTTTACTCTATGAGTCTTTCGTGGTACCACATTATTTTTATCTGATTACTCTTAATCAGATGTCCCTGCCCATGGCATGGGGGTTGGAACTAGATGATCTTTAAGGTCCCTTCCAACCCAAACCATTCTGTTACCCTGTGATTCTAATTTTACTTGTGCTGCCTGGTGAGAATTTCCTGGAGTATCAGCCCTCACATCTTCACCCTTGGCTTTGAAGCAGAAAGGTTAATTACGTGGAAAAGTGAGTAAAACTTATTTACTGTGAGTAAATAAACAAAAAAACAAAAGAGCTCATGCAAGGAAAGCTAGAGATAAGCATTTAAAAATCCTAAATACCTGACATTTTACCTGAGTTGAGATTTTTCAGCCTCGACTAATTCAGTGCAGTTTAACATAAGATTAGGGACCTGACTCCTGTTCCATTTATCTCACTGAAAAAAAAAAGAATAAATCCATTCTATTCTGAGGAACCAAACCATTTCAAAAGGGGCTGGAGGTCACCAGTAGGCGTCTGAAATCTAGGCAAATTTACATGGTGTAGGAGTCCCCAGCTTTTGAGCCACAGTGTAGCTATTAAGTGAAGGATCAGGGGTTCATTATATTAATCTGGCACACGGTACAAGGTAGCAGGTGACTGGGGAACACGTTTCCAGAGATCCCCGTGAGTCAGATTTAACTCAGGCTTTCATCGAGGGCTGCTCACCATTTTCTCCCACAGAGACCTGTTCGGGCATCAGTGTTGGGGGAACGTGCACCAAAACGCTCCCTCCCCGCAGATGGAGAGGTGGAGAGCGAGATGGAGCGGGAGGTCAGTGCTTGCACACCCACACCCAGGGCGACCAGGCTGGGCTCTGCAGGAAGCAGCCCCTCATGGACCAGCAGAGCTTCAAAGCCCCACTGCAGCATCTCCTACCCAGGGTGGAAACTGCTGCCCATCCCTGCCCTCCCAGGACTGTTCATGCTGGAACAGGACCAATAAATAGATGCTGTTTACATCTCCACTTCCTCGCTCTAAATCTCAGGAGGGTTATGGGGTTTATTTTGCTTTCATGTGTGGTGTTCCTGAGGTGCATCCTGCATTTCCTGCTCTCGCTTTTGCCCGTGCATGCACTGACTGTGTGGATACTGCCTTATCTTTATCCCAGCTAAGCTTTTTTATCTGGACTCTGCTGTTTATTGCTTAATACATCCCCATATAGTCATTTGGCTGCTGAACACAAGCCTTGTGAAAGGAAGAAAAGAAGTGGAAGGGCACTTAAAGTAGATTTAAAGACTTATTACAGTAACCAGCAGTTCATGCCAGATACTATATAGCCGCAGCATTGAATAGGATTTCAAAACCTTCCATAATAGAGATTTTAGTCTGATTTTTCTGTTATTTCTCTATTCACCATTACTAGCTCTAAAAAGTGTTTTTCAGTGTATACACCTGTACCAGTGTTACTTTTGCACATGGGTTAAAAGAAAGACCCCGAGCACAAATGCACAGGTCTCCAGTGGAGATAAGAATTTGCAGGTCTGTGCTTCCAAGCAGGTCCCTGGTGGTGCTGGTGGCTGGATGAAACACTATCCTGAATGCTCAGGGAGCAGGAGCAGTACCCATGACCCAGCAGTCTGTCACAGAGAAGAGCTGCTAATGGCATTTCTTATCTCCTGGCAAAAGCTGCTGCTGATTGTAATTTCCATTTCCACCCATTCCCACCTCCTATTAGGCCATTTCGTCTCCTGCAGCAAAGCAGAATGAAATATTTGTGATGCAGGTACACAGTTGGCCAGCAAAGCCAGCCCTGCAGTGCAACTTATTTAGAAAGCCATTGCCATGATTTAGAGATGTTCTGGTGTTTTCTTTGGTTCTTTTCACTCCTCCTTCTTCATCCCCCTGTTTTTTGCCACCAGGACTGCTGTCTTAATTTCTGCCTTCCACCAGAGGCAGAGACACCTGAGTGACCAGCTCTACCTTGTGTGTGGCTCAGCCTTGAGCCAATACCTGCACAGCTCTTGGAGAAACAACATGCTCCATCAGGTCACAGTGCTTCCTCCACAGTCATGGGAGGACTTGGAAATAGCATAAATATTGCTGTGCCCAGTATTCAGATCTGGAAGCAGAGCTTGCAGTCCCAAAGCAGGCACCTGACGTCTCCAAAGTGCTTTCTGGACCATCCCAGCCTGCAGACACTCCCTTCCCAGGAGGTTCCCAGAGGGAAGCTGAGGGTTTGCATTGCTTATGCTGCAGATCCATGTCCACGTTGTTTGCTGATTAAGTCAGTTGTGCCAGCTCAATGGATGGATGGAATGGTGAGGGCATTAGGGAAGCCTTTGGGGTAATGATGACTCTTTATGGTCACACTGTTGTCCTTTCTCCTGCACTGGGTGCGCCCCAGCTGTGAATCTGGCCATGCACCGTGTATTTTTTATCTCCCATAAGGCGTATGCAAAACACAGCTCTCCTGATGCAGCAGCTTTCTTTTCCCAGGACAGAGAGCAGGCAGACAGGGATCGGCTGCAGAGCCAGGGCTTGGAGCCCCTCAGAGGACAGTGGTGTTTAGATGTCTGTTCATTCAGTCTGAAGTGAAGGCAGAGCCTGTTTGCAAATCCGGATTTCAGAAGGGCTCAAAAATCCCCAAGTGAAGACATCCTGTGGTTTAAATAGGGCATGTCTGAAACACTCACCTGGGACAGAGTTTTGTTTTCATCCTTCCTCCTCGAGCCAGAAGGCAAGAATCAGTCCCCTTCATTTTCCTTCTATTGATCAGCACCCTCTGAAAGATCATTAGACCCTCAGTGATAAGATACACCAGTAACGGGCACATCATGAACTCCTTACAAAAATAAATTTGCTTTGACTGTTATAAGTTAGTTGGGGATTTATTTTCTTTAGAGCCCAAAGCCCCACCTCTTTGGTGTCTGTGTTGGTTTGAATATGGCTCGGATGTTCAACCTGTGCTTTGAATAGGATCCCACAAAGCATTTGCTTCGTTCAGACCCCGAACATGATGGCGAGTGCCCAACAAGTGAGTCAGTGAGGTTCTGTGAATCTGTTTATCAGAGAGCAACAATCATTTGTGGAAATGTCTTTTGTAGCAACAGAAGAGTCTATTTGGTGGTAGCACTGACTAATGTAAATGAGGATTAATTAATGTTTTCCTGCAGTGATGTTGGCACTGATAGTGCCTTATTCATGTAATTTAATTTCTATTGACAGGCTGCTAATGGAAATGGATAGCAATGGGTGTCTCTTCCATCAGGCATGCTCTGCCACGAAAATAATTCTCTGAACTGGCAGTTGGACTCATTCATTGCTGGAAACTTGAGGTAGTAAAAAAGGATGAGTCAGAAATGGGAAACAAAGGGATTTACTGTCTAATCTGCAGCAATCCTTTCACAGGTATTTGAATCAGGATAAATTTGGGGGTTCAGATCTGGTTTGAGCTTAGCTGCCCCTGAAGCCTGGCTTCAATTTAGCCTCAAAGCATGGATGTGCAGCTCCACAGTGGGAAGAAGCATATTTAAAGGGGGCAGGTGTATGTGCAGGCAACCCCTCAACTCAGGGCACGGGAGGGGAGAGGCTCAGCTCCCAATCTCCGGCTCCCTGGCACCACAGCACAGCCACCAGAGAGGAGGAGTCCAGCAGGGTTAACGTCCTTCGCTCCCCACAGAGAAATCCAAAGCAGTCCCTCCTTTGAACGGAGCCTCAGGAAAGCCACTGGTGTTATTCTAAAGAAGAAACCAGAAACAGCTGCTGGTGTTCAGGGATGGTTTGAGTCCAGCAAAACACTCAGATTGGGACACCCCTATGAATTGAGAAAAACAGGCCAGTTTTCTTCCAGTGTTCAACTCCACACTGTTCCAATTGCTCCCCTCAATGTTTTCAAGTTCAGATGGAGAATTGCAGCTCATGAGAAATCATGGAAGTAGGAAAGCAGAAAGGAATACTCTGGAGAGAAAACATCTTCCCTGTTACCTAACCAATTCCTGTACAAAATCCAAATGTCCAGGGTTAAACCATGACACACAAATTTTTTTGGTTTATGTCATTAATTTTGCACATTGTTTACTTCTAAGTCTCCTTTTGTCCATGGAATTAATTTCTAAGGGACCACAATTTTATGCTGTACTGAGGAAGCCTCGCACAAGGATGACTGAAAGATCCCCTGGGTAACTGGGGAATTACCACCCCATCAGAGCCTGACACATGCCATTACCCCTCTCCTTGCAGAATCGAATGGCAGGGATCCATCTTTCCACATCTCTCTATCTTCAAGCTCCACCAAATATCTGACACTGAAGATATTTTAGCTGTCGAAGGTCTTCCTATGATCACCCTGAAATATTCATGACCACATTTTGTCATACTCTTGCTTATATCACAGTCACTAGAAAAATACTTCGAATTGTGAAATGTGCCTGTTCATAATAAGTGGTAGGGCTGGAACAAGAGCAACACAGCAACCTGCCACAAAACAAGGCACAGCAGCACCTCTGTGAGAGGCAGGAGCAGCCACAGGAAGAGCCCTGTGGCTGGCAGCTGCCCTGCAATTCTGCTTGTCCCCACTTGCAGGGGCCTGCAGCTCTGCCTCTAATCTGATCACCCATTTACCTGCTCACCATTAGCATTTGCTTAATCCTCATACCTTCACTGAGCTCCGTCCTTGTCCTTTCAAAGGGAAGCAATAACCTTTCCCTCTGGCCATGCTGCTGCTGCTATCCCCATTCTCTGTCCAAACCGGAGGCCCTAGTTGGATGCTTCTGCTGTGCTCTGATTGCAGCAGGAGAGAGCAGAGTCTGGCACCTTGGAAAATGAAATCTGTGCCACCTGAAGTCGAGCACCCAGAAGCAGAGAATGCTGAAGTTGTGAGGGGCTGTGATGCCCAAGGGAACCGCAGTGGTTCCCCTACGTCAGAGTCTGGGTCTGGCTGAGGGCAGCCGGGCTCAGAGCTGTGCCCTGGGTGGTGGCAGCAAAGCTGTGGTGGCCCAGCCTGCGCAAGCCTCCCCAGTGCTCTCGTGGCTGAAATCATTGCTGCATTAACAATTTATTCCCCATTGCCTTCTGGGGTCTCTACTTGCTGCTTTGAGCAAGGAGGATCCAGTTGTGAGGATCAGAATCCCTGGTTGCCACCATGGGCACAGTCAGATGAGGAGCCAAACCCACTGAGAGTCCCCAGGAGGCATCCACACTGGACTGGGATGCAGTGGCATTCCCCATGCCTTCTCCCACTGATGCTGAAACAAAGATAACTGTGCCAGGAGGTGGGGAGTGGAAACAGCTCCCCAGCCCCATGCTTGAGGCACCCCTAAGGAAAGCCCTCTGTATTTAAAATTGAACAGGTGTTGAAGCAGTTGAGGAAACAGGGACAAGAGCACAGGGCTTTCCTCTCCCTGCCATTAACCAAGGCCAGGGTTTTATGGAAGTGTAGTGACCCTCATCAGACAAGCTCACACGGTTAGAAAAAACAGGCAAGTTTAGAGGTCTAAAATCCCTTCTTTGGGTTTGAAAGAAAATAAGCAGTTCCAATCTAGGGATATCAGAGCACAACTTATGGAGTTTAATTTTGTTAATTTCTTAAGGTAAGGGAAAAGAAAGGAGAACTATTAACAAAGTGATAAGGTTAGGGGGAAAAAGGGCAAAAATTACTGCCTAAGGAAGGGTGAAAGGTTTGTTCAAGGTAAGACCTGAGGAAAGTGTTAATAAAAGTATGCAGAATCCTTGGCCTTTTGCAGTCTGCAGAGCTATGGAGGCTGGTTTCCAGGCTCACCTTTGTCTCAGAGGTATTTCTCGCCTTTGCCCTCCTTTCCTACAAGCCCCAGCCTGCACAAAGTCCTGAGCATGCCATCTGTGACCGGACACCTCCTGTGCTCCCTAAGAGGCAAACGGGATGGCGTTTGGACCTGTCCCTCTTTCTGAAATGCTCTAATTAGGTGACTACAGAAAGTGACTTCAGTCCACCTCCCGTCCCCTCCCCGCCTGGGGCAGAGACCCCAGCAGCAGCCCTGGCCCCTTTTAATGGGAATTCCGAATGAGGGGTATGCACTAGGATTCCTCTTTCCTCTTTCACTGTGGCTGCTGCCTGGACTGAGCCCCTCACTGCCAACAATATCCTAAACCTCAGTGGTGCTAAGGCAGCAGGCAGGTGGAGGCAAGCAGAAATTCCCACCCAAATCAGAGGCTTCCAGGGAATGTGTGGAAGAGTGGTCAATGCCTTCAGGTGCTGGACAGAAACTGCATCCATGTGCCACGGGATGCTTGATGCTCAGCACTCAGTGCTCCCAGTCTGTGCTCTGGCCATGCCTGCATGTGCTCCTTCTCCATGGATTTGGCCCTGCTGGGGACTCATTAGCTGATTTTACAGGGCTGCCTGAAGGCTTTGCTGACAGGGTGCAGCACCCATGCGACATCACCGCTTGGAGATCTTGTGCTGAGGCTGAGCATCAACCTGCTCCCACTTGAGCAGTGGTGGGTGCCCAGCAGCATCCCTGTGAAGGTCTTGAAAGCCATCACCCCAACAGAGGCACTGCTGTGGAGGCTGGGCAGCTCTGGGGAAGGTAGAAGAGGTGCAACTGTGCTGCTTCCTCTTATTTTTATCACCAGTATCCCTTGCTGAACAGAGCTGACTGCAGCTCCACACCAGGTTATATCCCACTGGAAGCACAAGCGTGACCAGAGACCGGCAGTTGCCACATTGCTGGAACTGAAACAGTTGTATGGATGATGAGAGATGTGTTCTGAAAGTTACTTTTCAACTATTAGGTGATTCTGCATTTTGGGCATTGACAAGCATCTTAAAAGCCACTCCTGTACATTTGATCCCTGAGAGGCTGAGCACTGAGCTTCTATCTGCAAGTTTCAGTATTCTCTGCTGGGGTACCCATAATTTATTCCCCCGACCCGTGCATTTGCTGCTTGGTAAGTCCATGACCTGACCTCCATGAGCACAGTCATTGAGATCATCTGTCAAGGGGATGTGACCGGCAGGGCTCACTTTCTGCTGGGTGCATCGAGAGCGCGTAGCAGCTCTGACGAGCACGCTCGCTGATCTTCTGATAATAATACCATGTCACCCTCCATCTTCAACACTGCCATCCCACACAGGCTTTCCGTATCTGTTTCATTTACAGCACACAGTAATTATGTGTTTCACACGTGAAGTTACTGGTGGCAGCCCAGCATTGTTCAGCTGGCGGTGTTTCAGCGCTGGTTGTAGTCTGCTCTCGCAGCCCGAGAGGTAAACAAACAGCCTATTTAATGAGCACCAAATTCTGTCAGTGCTGGTAGTTGCTATGGTGAGAATTCCCAGCGCGACGCTGCAGCCCTTGGTCACTCCAGGCAGGAGAACGTGGGCGTTTCGGATCACAACCCTCTGTTTACCAAGGTAGGTCTGAAACGCATCGGAGGGCAGGGGCGGAGGTTGCTGGAACGGGGAGCCTGCTAAGGAAACTGCCAGAAACAAACACTCGTGGATGTGAAGATTTAGGAATAATCAGAAAACCAGCTCGGGTCAGCAGCGCTGGCTGAGAGCTGCTCAGTTGCTGTTGCATTGGTATTTTTCAGGGCAACCCAAAGCGTGCAGGGATCCAGAGCACAAAATCCCTGGGCACAGCAGTCAGCAAAGGCACTAACCAGCAGCTGCAGATGGAGAAATATCTGCGCTTTCAGCCCTCGGGGAAGGCTGTGCAGAAGAGATGAGAGGGCTGATAGCACTTCGCTCGATCTGCCTGCTGCATCCTCACTGCTCGAGGAAGATTGCAGGCTCTAGGGCTGTCAAGCCGTCAACTTTCACTTGGTTTGACAACAAACTCACTTCACATACATGGTTACATTTAAAGAAAATAAGAGGAAGAAAAAAAGAAAGCTGTTGGAGCAAGCAATGCCCACAGATGCTTCCTAGAAGTAGAACGTTATTTTGTGATCTGGCACCAACATTTCAGCAGCCTATAAAAGGTAAAGTTGGTACTACAGCCAGCCATTTGTACTGTACAAATAAGAGCTGTGAATATATTCTGGAAGTAATGTCAAAGAGGACCAGATGGGAAATGAGCAGCATTCATTCTAATTTAACAAAGACAGCTAACCCAGAATATGCATTAACATGTAGCATTTTTCATCTGCCTCCATTCAGAACAGATTCTCAGTATCATTTCCAAGGAAAGGAAATTGAAGGAATACTTACTCCTTGGTGAATTACTGTTCTCTCATAATTGGAAAAGTTTGGCATCCGAAGCTAGGTGTAATATGTTTTCCCTGGAAATGTATGCAAGGACACAATACACCCACAAACCCCTGTGTTCGGGCGTGCAGCCAGCTCCGTGTGTTTTGGTCCATGCTGGATGGATCCAGGGTTTCAGAGGCCTTGGGCACATTGCTGGCCTGCAGAGAAAGGTTTCATTAGGCAGGGCAGTGAGGGGAGGCTGTGCCCCTCACATGGAGGATCTGACACCGTGGCTGGGGGGTCTCTCTCCAGCCCCAGGTCGGTTTGCACATTACAGTAACAGGTCTTATTCCCTGTTTCTGTGCCTATGGACAGCATGGCTTGTGTGTGACATATGATTTGGGCACACGCTTTGAGGGCTGACACCAAATTCAGAGGCTACCAAATCCTAGACGCACACTTTAAAAATGCAAACTCATCTTCCAGGATGCATTGAGTAGGGTGAGCCTGTTTGGGGGGTACAATAAACTGAAGGATTTCTTCATGTGTTTAGTAGAACCTCTGATCCTATTTCTAAACAAAGCACTATTTCCATTCCCTCTTTTTTTCTTTAAGTATTTAGAAGGGATTAACCACAGAAAAAAAGCCACATCCTGAACTTTTTTTTTGCAGCATAAACTTAACCTTTTTACTCAAAATTGTTCATTATTGGAACCTCTCTCAACTTCCAACTTCCTTTGTGTAACATTTCTTTTTTTGAAGTCCAGAAATGCTGCATTTCCCCCAAGCCCCCACCCTGGCACATCACAAAGCCAAAGTTTTATGACATTCCACTCAGTGGAGCTCTGCATTTAAAACATGCCATTAATTTACAATGAACAAACAGGTATCAGCTCTGTTTCAGAGCATTCTTCCGTTGTCTGGGAGAAATGCACAGATGCAACCCACGTTGGGTCCTGGAGCTTTCTGCTGCTCAGCAGTGTTTTCTCAATATTTTCAGTATCCCCTGGGCCAAATTCTGCCCCATGAGCGGCCTGTCCTGATCCAATCATGGGGAGCCCTGCTGCAGAGCCTCTCTTTTAACAACAGCAAGCAGAGTGAAAGCCTGAAAACCAGTTGAGGTCAGACCAGATCACCACCAAGTTCCCGTCTGACCTTGAAAACCTGATCTAAATGCACAGCTCTGGCTGCAAGTTGACACTGTACACAAAATCCTTTTTGTATGACTGCAGTATGTGATTTAATGGATCCCTTTGGTTCTCAGCTTTTTCTGTGCAGAATCCCATTTGGAGAGGCTACATTTAACCCCTGGCCGGTCATCTGCAGGGCACAAACTCCCCTCCTATCTCTCTCAATAACACCTGTAGTGCTCCATTTGCTATGTGAAGAAGCCACTTCCAGAAGCAGAATAGGATCTCCAACTTCCCAGGCTAAGGTCTGGCCCTCAATCCCAGGGACAGTTGTGCTGGCTCTGCTCAGTGAGAGACCCTGTGCACGGGGGACAGACCAAATCCAGCAGCACTCCCGGGCTGAGGTCTGCATCCAGCACCAGATCCAGCCCCACTGAATCACCCAAATCTCTGGGATTCTGCCCCTGCAGCCCCTCGTAGGGGGTCACTACACTGACACGTGTGTGCTGCGTAGTTTGCTGTGAACAAAACCCAGTGGAGCCTGCTGGGAGTGGTGGGAGCCTGTTTCACTCCCTGCTTCACGGCTGCTCTGCGTGCTGAGCAGGTGCAAACCTGCTTATCAGTGAGCGAAGTGAGGCACGCACTTGGAGAGTTTATAGAGCAACCCTGAGTGATGTGAGACTGCTGCTGTGTGAGTATTCTAGGGATCGTCACTGCCAGGAACAAATGCAGCTGGAAAAAAATCTTACCTGTAATTATGTGCAGTAAAATCCTCTACGCAGTCTAGTAGTGCACCAAATCCTCTACGTCCCACAGCCATTTTTTCTCATGCTTTCAGCCTCTGCAAAGTTAAGGTGCAGGTTGTCCCCTGTTCATCAGGACTGGAATAATGACTTACAATGGCTCCTGCAATCACCACCCATGCTGGCTAGGGCAAGGGAAGCAGCATGAATCTTTATAGGCAAGAAAGACTAATCATCTTTCTCCCTTCCTCTAAAATCCTCCCTCACCCCTCCTCTCCCGGAACAAACACACTTTTTAAAAGGCTTTTAAATAATCTCATGTTCCTTAACAAAATTACAGCAGCAGTTTCCTCCTTTAATAGCACTCTTCTTCTTAGTAATCTTGTTTTAGCTACAGTTTTTGATGGAGAGAGCTGGTAGATGAATCATCTGTCACCCCTCTTGGTTATTTTGCCTGGCCCCAGGAAGAAGGAATTCTGTTTTGGAGGAAAGTCTCTTGTTCAGAAGAGGAAGCTCTCATTTACGTCTGCTTTTAACTAGGAATGATAAAAAAATGTATTTGAATGGTTAATCGGTGCAGAAACAGATGAATTGTGAATGTGAATCTGATCCATCACAGTGGATGGCATGGTCCTGCCTCCAGACCGCTTATCTCAAATGAATTGAGCTGTCTTCTGCAAGCTTGAGTTCTGCTCCTGCACATCACCTTCTTAACAGAAAGTGCTGGAAGGCACTGGCTGAAGGAAAAGTCAGAGACTGACCAGGATCCCAGTGTTAACGGAGACAGGGACATGAGTATTTTAGTTCAAGAGCTACGATTTGGACGATCACTTCTCTGACAACCTCAGCGATACAGAAGCCCAAAGAGAAAACTTTTTATAAAGTTTGTATTTCAAAATATAAATGACTGGAGGTGCTAGTGAGAGGAAAAGGAGTATTGCATGAACATGTACATCAAATCAAATTGTGCATCAAACAGCGATTCAAATAAATACATTAGTAACTGGAAAAAACTATAGGAATGTTGTAGCTATTGCCCTATTTTTATTTTTCTTCTTTAAATCAGTGTCACTAGTAAGTGCACTAATTGATCTTTGCACTGGAAGAGCCTCTCCTGTGCCTCTGTGCTGCTGAGGCTGGACTGGCACAATGCTCACACTGGGACATCACCAGGTCATGTTCAGCAGTGCCAGGTACAGATCTGCACTTCCCTAGGCCTGACTGCTTTACTACAAAGCGCACTGTCTTTCAGTGGTCTCTACATGACAGAGGGCCCTAACAACAAAAAGCAATCCCTCCTCCAATGCTGGGTAGGTTTTCCAGGTCATCAGAAATAATGGACAGTATCAGCTGAGGATGCTGTTATGCAAGAGCCTAATATCAGTAAGGAGTGCATGAACCCTACTGTACTGACAGGGAGTAGGATGCTCTCATAGAAGACGGAATAATAATTTTAAATATCTCTTCTTTTTTGTAGGTGCATCATCTTCCATAGTCTTCATCTCACATTTAAGTTTAACAAGCTGTGAGCTGGTCAAGCCCAGCCACATGACTAATGTGATGAGAAGAATGTCTTTGTATGAAGAGAAAAGTACCATTATATCTATGTACATATACCTCATTACATTGAAGCACAGCAATTCATTGCATAGACACGTCTGCTTTCCTCTCTACTCACTGAATATATCCTTTCCACAGGGATATTTTATTGCATTTTCCAGAATTCTGTCACCTCCTCTTAGCTGGAAAACAGTATCTTCTGGTCAGCAACAGCTCCTGCTCCGCCACGTGGTCCAAATTCTGGAGGGGGATGTCAGGCCTCCCTCCTCTCACAGCAGATCATCGAAGACGCCAGTGGCTTAGTCTGAACCTAGATTAGGTTTCAATTAGATAAACTGCTACCTGCATCTTGGGTAATTTCCTATGATTTTTCCATGGGAATTAGAGACCTCATGTGTTGACAGTTGTCTAGACTCAACATACCCAGAGTGTGTTTTCTCAGCATTGGTCACGCCAATTCATGGATTAAAGGAGGAAGGAAAAATTCCTTCCATGAATAAAGCACTAGCTATTTTGGTCACGAGTGGTATCAGCTACTTTTAACCCTATTCCTGGAAGTGAATGCACGGCTGTGCAGGTGGTACCATCAGGAAGGTTTTGGCTTGCTTGGACCTGGATGGATGTTCCAAGAAAAAAAGCTGGTGATCAGAGCTAGCACCCAGTGCAAGACAGGAGGAGCATCTCTGTGCCCTGACCTGCTGAATTAATGCAAGAGGATCTATAAGGACTGATTCCAAAAGTGAACAGGTAAATACAAGCATCAAGTACTTGGGCAGAGCCATTACAAGTGAGGGGAAATACCATTACTCATTAGGAAATCACTGGAGGGCTGCTGAAGAGGATCAGGGATCACCTGATGGAATCATACAAACAGCTTAAGGAATAAATAAGAAGATATTAAAACCTTGATAGATAGTCAAAATTAGAACTAAGTTTGACCAAAGAGAAGGAACCACTGATATCATGCAAGAGGAATGCAGCTTGGGTGAAAACGACCATGAAACAGGAGAGTTCACAAGTCGTAGGAAAGGAAAGAAGGAAAGCAGCAAAACAAACACAATGGACTTCCAGAAACCGTATTTCAAAAACCTCAGAGTACTGATAATTATGAGAAACAAGTCTCAGAGAAAAGAATTCAGGAAAGTTTGCAGCACCTTAAAGAAACAATGGTAAGGGCATCAACTCAAACAATCCCAGCAGAGCAGGGAAAGCAACTGTTGTAACAGACTATTTGCTTAAATCTTGACCACTTCACTGACTTCTAATGCAAGAAATACTGTATTCAGAAAATGGAAAAGAGATTCACTTGCACGGGAACATAAATGCATAGGCTGACGATGTAGGGACCAAACAAGAAAAATCAAGATGCAAAAAGAAATAAAACCAACAGGATCAACAGCACATAACAAAACCCCATAAAATGCATTATCAGTGACATAAAGGCCATCTATCAAAAGAACTATCCAACAGAGAAGAAAAACTAGCAATGCATGATGTAAAGAGAGTGGAAGCACTTGCCTTCTTCACCACAACTTTCAGTGAAAAGACCACTTGTACCCAAATGTTTTGCAAAATTAGTTCCACGGATGACAGGGAAAGATCTCAGTCTAGAAAGAAGAATAAGTAAAGAATATTTGCCTTTATTACATAGAATGTGTTTAGACTGCTTGTTAAAGCAATCTCATGGATGTTACCTGCTCTCTGGGGTCCCACAGAGAATCAACAAGGTATCAGAATACTGCAGAAGTGAGACATAACTCCTATCTGGAAAAGGGAGGTACTGAAGAATACAGCACAAGCCAACATCATTGAAACTTCTGGAACAAATAAAGAAACATTCTATAAACATCTGGAACATAACAAGGAAATGAGTAATGGCTAACACAAATTTGCTAGATCACCTAGATATTTTTCCTAAAGCGCCAAGACTAAAAAGATGCTCAATGGATGGCAAAACAAACTGAAGTCTACAGCATTATGCTGTTGCAAGAAAGAAAAGAGAAGGGTGAAAAAAAAAAAATTAAGCAAGTATCAAGGCAGAAGTGACTTCTGCCTGGTCTGTGATGTGCTCCTCTCATCTCATTCAGTGCTGCAAAGATCTCATTGGAAGTCTGTCCAATTTGGGGCATGGGATTTTAAGTTAATTGAGGAACCAGGACAGAGAGACTACAGCGGGACCACACAAATGATGAAGGTCTAGAAATTATGGTCTACAATCATGTAAGACCAGAAAAATACTTTTTTTTCCCCCCTTGTGAAAAAGGGACATCAGAGAGAGGCACAACAGTAGTCTTCACATATATAAAGGGTAGCAGCAAAGAGGAAGGGAATTTGCTGAGCTCCACATCCATTGCAAACAGGTCAAGAAGTGGGATCAAAATGCAGTAATGCAGTAGCATAGATTTTCTGATGGTTAACCACAGAACAGGGTATTACACCTAAGAAATTTCTATCTGGGGATCTGTTTAAAAAGAGGTCAGACACTCACCTGTTATGCAAGAAGCAGGCACGGTTTGTCCTTCCTTGTGGAATGGGATAAGCTAGACAATCTCTGGATACACCTTCTGACCTTGCTTTCTGTGATTCATGTGCCAGGGAAGTCATGGGCAGATGTTTCTTTGGGGATGACTGCAATGAACCTGAGGAGCAAAGGCTGGTTGTGGGTAGCAGATACAGCATGATTCGGACAGTTTTGAGAAGGCTTCTCTGATGCGTTGTTTTCTGAAACCCCACAAAGAAGATAAGCCCCTAGGAGAGCAAGAATTTAACTTTTAAGAGCATGGATTGAGTCTCAAAAGTGAACCAAATTGATTTTCTAATTTTTTTTTCCAAGTGTCCAGTTTAACACCTCCACCCTCACCCCAAGTGTTCACATTTTAGGCAGGGCTCAAACACAGGCGGCGATGAGTTGGGAGGAACTCCCAAAGGCTGTGTTCAGTGGTTCTCCTTCACTTTATCAATATTGCTGGCCTTTAGTCCCAGCTGTACAAACTGAGTCCAACTGTCTTCTCGGGCCAGACTCAGCAGATGCTTCTGCTGGCAGAAAACCAGGCCCCAAAAGCAGAAACCATGCCAGGTTGCAAAGTTAAAACGATAGGAAACCACCTCTTTTCTGCTCTGAAGCCCACAGAGACCAGTGCCAGATCAGAGCTGGGCAACCACTGAAATAGGAAAGGGTGGTGCCAAGATCTCAGCTCCTTTCCTGGCACAATTTCCATCAGGCATAACTTTACTTTCCTAGTAGTAGTCAGGAAGGAAGACAAATATAAGCACTACCTTATGCCTTCTCCACCTGGTCTTCTCTTGGGCTGTACTAGCAGCTCAATCCTAAGAGGAACCACTCCCAGGTCTTGTACTAGAAGATATTTTAAACCAACATCTTGCAGTTCAAGTCTGCTTTGCTTCCACAAAGAGCAACCACATGCATGTACACACTTGTTAAAGACATTACTTGAGCCATACAAACCCAACAGGACTCTTCAGTCAAAGTCAGGGGACAAGACATGTCTTCACCCTGCCAAGTCCAGAGCAATACTCAAAATACCTTGCTCCAGCCAAGTTACACAAAAAAGAGAAAAAGAAAAATCCTTCTCTGGTTACCCTCTAAGTCTGTTCCTGAGCAGTATTCTCCATCAACATCCTTAACTCTGGCCTACAAGGCTTCTCATGGAGAAGGAAGGAGAGAAATTAATGCTTCACAGCTGGTTCTGTCCTGCAATGCCTTGCTTTCAAGGACAGGCAGCTGTAGCTTTTCTGGCCACAAAGGGAGGGTTAACTCCTACCCTGCCAATTTTCACATGGACAATATCCAAAGTGATCTTCTTGCCTTTAACTTTCCCAAGTGGACACATTCTGGCCTGGGTAAGTAAGATGTATGTCCATATGCACACATAAATGACATCCCTATACCTTTGCCCTGTCTAAGGCACATGGATAAACCCCACCACTTCCTAGCTACTAAGATCCTCCAGGAAGTTTTTATGGAAATAATTTAATGAGCATACTTGCAAAGGATTTGCATGAAGGCATAACCTTAGCACAAGTGCACAGCCAGAGCACAAAAGCAAAAATCCTGGCCCAGAGGGCTGGGAATGAGGAGGTGTGGGATGCTGGCACTCCACCCTGCCTGAGACTGGCAGTGAGCACATCCCTCCCCTGCCAGAGGGACCGATGTTCTCCAGTCCTGTCCCCTGTGCAGGATGAGTAACTGCTGGCTGCATGCTCAAGCCCCAGCTAAGGTCAAGCATGAGTTTTCTCAGCCTTATTTCCACCCTTCTTTCATGCACAGCCCTGATTCTCACTTGCTACTATCAGCAGGAGTTGCCAGAGAAAGGAGCAGGAGCAGCAATGGGGCAATATTTATGGTTTGGGGGTTTTTTAAGATGGATCTCAACAGCCCTTGTTTGGTGAGGAGGGAGCAAAAGAACAGCACCTCAAAGCTTATGCTCAGCACAGGGACATTTATATCCACTCTCCCTGAGCAGCAGGCAGGTAACTGCCTGCACGGGACTGACAGACAGCCCCGGGACCCAGCACAGGCAGAGGGACCCTTCTTTGGGGAAGGTGAGGGGAGGATGACCCTGCAGCAGGGAAGGGAAGGGAAGGTCTCGGCCTCACCCACGGGCAAAAGGATGGCTGCTGGCGCAGGGTGCAGGCAGATGCAGGACGGCCGGGGGAGGCGCGGGCTGGGTGACAGCAGGCTGGGCTGCAGGTGTGGGTGTAAGAGGAGACATGTTACACTTGGCAGCCGGGGCCTCGAGCAGGCCTTGGAGCGTGCAGCTGATTGGGAATGAGTTATGGAGCCAGCCGCCTCCAGCGTGCTTGCTCAGAGCTGGGGAAGGCGGTCCCAAGAGCTGTCCTGCGGCTGGGGTCCAGAGCCCAGGAAATGCTGGAGGAAGAAGGGGCAAATCCTGCCACTGCACTCCTGGATGCAGAAGTTTGGTGGCCTGTTGGAAGTGACCAGGGCACCCAAAGGCTGTACAGGGCAGTTTGCTTTTCATCTTTCCCGGCTTCATCTCCCTCCAAATGATAGCAGCAGGCAGCCCTGGTGGGAAGGCAGGGACGGTGCCAGAGGCTGGACTATACTCCTTCAGGGCTGGTCACACACAGATCACCTGATGCAGGTTGTCCGAGATGCAGGGGATATCTCCTCTCAACCTTGTTCAGCATTCACCTCCAGATCTGGCCACCAGACTTTTTAAAAAGTCAAAGTTCATTTGTTAAGAAATCTTTTTGCTGCATTACTTGAAAACCATCACTATCTGTGCATAACTGCAATGAAACAGCTTTCCATACCCAAAGAAGAATAGAGTGAAATTCCACAGCACTTGAAAAATAATAACCACAGCAAGAGAACTAAGAAGTTCAGGCTGAAAATGGGGCTGCAGCACTGAGAATAAAAAAATGAAAATGTCCCCAAGCAGAGAGAATGGCTGAAAATAGCTGCACCTCCCCTCTCTGCTCCTGTGAAGTCAGGTTACAGTGAGCAAAGGCATTTTAAAATGGCACCAGAGTTTTTGAGTACTGTAGAATATTTACAAAGGCAAAACCAAAGCAAAAAAAGAGCATGCAGTGTGCTCAAGGTAACAAAGAAATTCTGTGATACAGCAGGTAACCGAGCTTGGCTCTGTAGAGACTGAGCATATGCTGTAACTACTGGATCATCTTTCTCCTGTATTACATTTGCTTAGCTCTGTGATAAAAATATATGTCTTCCTCCACAGGCATATTGACCGCATAATGCTGAAGGTAGATTATGAGGTTTTATGTTTGTTTACCATGATCCATGCAAACAAAATACCTGTCTTGCAAAATATTTTGGCTGCCATCCACCACAAAATAATCTTTAGGCAGAAAGCTCACCTAAGAAACTCCTTCCCTTCAGCCACCAGAAAAAGTAATTAAAAACTAAAAAGCATTCGCCTGTCCATTTGGAAGCCATCAAGCAGCTCAGCTGGGCAAAGAGCATGGGCTCAGTGGAGTTTCTGATTAGGAAAATGCAGCAACTTTAAAACGACACCTCACCCACCATAACAACCCTCCCTCAGCTCTCCCCACTCTCCCTCTGCTGCCTTCTAAAGGCGGTTATCCCAGAGGTTATCTTAACCAAAAAAATGTTTGAATGCAGTTATCTTGGGAGGCACCGTTTCAAAGAGAGGACACAAAAAATAATTAAAAGCAATATTCACCTCTCCACTTCAGAGAGCTCCTGTTTGAGCTCCAGAGGGATAAGAGGGAAAGTAAGGGATGCTTCCTGGAGAGCAAGTAAGGTGAACCAGGACAGCAGAGGGGTAGGCTCAGGACAGTGGGGAAGGTAGGAAACTGGAGCAGATTGTGGCAAGTAGGAGACGTGGTGAGGAAGGAGAAGCAGGTCTGTAGGTGGGGAAGCAGGAAAGCAAGGGGAGCGGGGCGGACAAGAGGATTTTGGAGAGCGGCTAGCCAGCTGGCACACATATAGCAGCTGCTGCTGTGTCAGCCTAGGAGAGTAGCTGCAGCTGCACGCTGGCCATGAATAGCAGAGGAGCAGCGTGCCGGCTGGCTGCTGGAGGGACGGGGGCAGCGGGGCGCTGAAAAGGCAGGGGGAGGCTCTCTGAAAGGTTTTCTGCACAGGGGAACTTGACAGCCCTTTGATTTCTGAGCTGTTTGTTCTCCAATTGTCCAGTCCAGTGGCTGATCAGTACTAAAGAGTTAAATGGGGAGGGGGAGAGGGAGAGAAACAGTAGGTAAACTTAGGTCCTAAGTACAGATCTGGGTTTTGATAGCATATCCATAGCATGCAGTTGTCTAGATGTATAGCTTTCATAGTTGTCAGCAGGGATCAAAATCACAGGGTGCTTAAACTAAAGGAGAAATCTCCGCTCAGTTACTTTCATACTTGCTTGAGCCACCACTGGAGGAGGACATGATCCACACTTGACCATCTGTTCTGTGTACCACACATGTCACTCTACAAGCCATCCTGTGTGAGCTCCAACGGGGCTGTGGGTTCACACATCCTTTGTGCCTCCACGTGAGTGTGGGTGCACACACCCCATGCACTACTCCACAGCCATGTGTGGTACTACACAGCTGTGGGTACAGGCACCCCACACACTCCTCTGGGGTCCTGAGTGCTCCCACTATCAGTGTTCCTCTGGAATCATGGGTGCACGCACCCCAGAACCCTCCTCCACAGCTGTGGGCACACACATCATGCATGCTCTTTCACTACCATGGATGATCCCATACTGCATTCTCCTCCATGGCTACATCTGCACACACCATGCACCTGCACGACTGCAGGCACAGCCAACCAGGGTAATCTTGCGTGACAGAGCGCACACTGCTCCTCCACAGCTGTCGGTGATCCTACCCTAAGCACTCCTTCCCAGCTGTAGGTGATCTTAGCTTGAGCACTCCTTTATAGCTGTCGGTGATCCCACCTTGAGCACTACTGCACAGCTGTAGGTGATTCCCCCCCGGCATCCTACCACTCCTCCACAGCTGTGCCAACTCCTGCATTATTGGAGTGCTCCCACCCCACGCATTCCCTGGTTGTGTGTGCTCTTCCATGCCTGCTTGCACACTCGCTGGGCAGTTCCACACGAGTATCGCCTGCTCCCCCACAAGTAAAGGCGTACCCACTCTACACCCTCCTCCTCCTCCACGGCCGCACGCATCCCGTGGCTATCCTTCCAGCGCCATAGGCTGGGTGTCCACCCCACATCTCCGTGCCCGCGGGTGTCCCGCGACCCCCTTCACCAGCTAGGGCTGGTGGACCCCGCTGCGGGCAGGGTAGGGCGGAGCAAGGGGCGCCCGCCGCCCTTTAAGAGCCGCGGCGGGAGCGGCGCTGGCCCCACCCGCCGGCCGCGGGGCTGGGCCGTCCCCCTCATTAATATGAAGGCGGCGGCCGCGGCGGCGAATGGGTAATGAAGCTGTCACTCCGGCACCTACTTGTTGGGTGTCCGCGGAGCCGAGGCGCACAGAGGGCGAGCGGAGCCCGCGGGAGGGGAGCGGTGGCGGCGGAGCGCTCCGGGCGGCCCCGCCGGCAGCCC